>JARHVA010002351.1:0-347500 GCA_037957365.1 Torreya grandis
TTACAGGGGACATCTATTACAAGGATTCCTTCTTTCTCTAGGCATTATTCAGATTCAGTACAAGGGGAATCTATTGCAATGATTCCTTCTTTCTCTAAGCATTATTTAGATATAGTACAGGGGGCATCTATTACAGGGATTCCTTCTTTCTCTAGGCACTATTCAGATTCAATGCAGGAGGCATCTATTTTAGAGATTCCTTCTTTCTTTAGGCACTATTCAAATTCAATACAGGGGCATCTATTACAGGGATTCCTTATTTCTCTAAGAACTATTCAATTCTCCATCCACTTCTTTGGCTAAGAAGTTGGATCCTTTTTTTCAGTACACTTATCTCCATATAGGTAAGTTTAGGTATGCATCTTCTTTCTTTCTTTTACTCTAGTACTTCATTTCATTGCATCACTAGTTTAAAATGGGGGCAAATGTATACACCCTAAATTGGTTAAGCAACCACACATATCATGTATTTTCAAAGTCCTTTCACAGGAGACTCTGATTGGAGAATATGAGTCTTATTCACATATATCCATGTCTTTTGATCTGATTTACCTTTGTTTAATTTAATATCCTAGTTACCTCTTTTGACCATTCCCAGTCATTCATAACTTTTCAAACTTAACCCTTACTAACCTAGGTCACTCTTTTTAGGCTTATTCCATCCTCCCAAGTCCTAGACCCTCTGGATAACAGTGCCCAAATAGGACTATAGTGTTGAAACCTAGGGTGTCCAATTTTTGGCACTATTGTCTAAGTGTAAATTTTATTCCAATGGTCATTTTCTCCTGCTAGATGAGTCTTACCCCTTTATTTGCTTTCTTCTTAAGTTTTCCAATGTCGGCCAAACATGAATAAAACTCCCAAATTCAAAATAATGAGTCTCCTATATAAAGGACTACACAAGGCATTTTATATCTAGCACTTACTACTTTGGCACATTAAACATAATAAAAATTAGTCAATAGTATAGCTCAGCTTCTTTGCATCACACATAGACTAGCATGCTTGATCAAGGAAGGGCATAGGCAAAATTCATTCTTGCATCTATTATGTGCATTGATTATGCACGTTCCCTAAGGAAAAACTACATCATATATGAGACCCTATCTTGAGGGTTAATATAGGTAACAATCATAATAGTAGGGGTTCTTGATTATGTGATCATTCTTCCCCTAACCTAGTTTTTCCCCTTTTGCTTTTGATGTATTCATTATTTGTATGTGTGTAGATGAATACAAGTATTAAATATTGAAATAGACCCACAATGAGCTATAGTGACTTCCAACCCCTAAAATTTGGTACACAGGCTCATATTGACTAGCTGAACAAAACCCAGAAAGCTTAGATCCTTAGGACAAAAACATTTGGAAGGGACTATAATGTTGAACACTATGGTGTCTTATTCTAATGCTCTTGTCCAATCAGAAAAATGAAAGCCAGGATCAGATTTCTGATAGTGTCTCAGTCCTATTCTTCAAATTCCAACCTCAGAATCCCTCATTTTAGTCTTGTTTATTTCTATTTCTTTTACATAATTATTTGTTAAAATCTATACTTTTCTCTATTAAGCTAGATTTTTCCTATTATTCTAGACCTTTATTATTTAGGATCTAAACACTAGATTCTTAAAAATAATAAAATAGCATCATAAATTCATAATTATATTCTTATTGTAAGGATTGTGGAGGTTTCCCCTTAGAAGTGGCTCAGTTATATATTTTGTTACTTTGGTCTACATTTTATTTATATTACGTGGATATGCTCTTATTTGCAAGTGAATGCTATTATTTTATTTATGCAACTTGATATATTGAAATCTATTGCGGTGATTCTACTTTTGTGTTATTATAAGTTCATTATAACTAGTATTAGAGTTTTGATTTGGGAAAAAAAATACAATGCATTAGGGTAATTGATGGGATCAATAACCAAGTTATTTGGGTAAACTTATTCTTTTCTTCCACATTTTTCCTATAATATATTCTAGATGTAGTTTTATTCATTGTAAAATCAGTCACACTTTATGTAAGGGTAAAGATCGAAAACTTTTGATCTAAGGGAAATTCATGGTTTTAAATTTGCACCAGACATTCTGTCCTAAAAAATTTTAAAATAAAAACATAAATTTTGGAATTAGTTTTTCACACCCTTTGGATATATAAAATATGTTTTTGTTTGTCTTGATAAGGTGATTTCAAGAGTATACATCTCTAGTAACCATTAGTTCATAGACTATTGAGTTTTACGAGTTTGAGTTTTTCACCCCTCGATAATATAGCAATCATTTAATTCATCATGAAGAGGAGATAACAATATATGTTTCTAATAACCCTATTTTTACTTTTATTAAAGCCAAAATAATTTTAGGCCATGAACTAAATGCAAGGGTAAAACTCATATACAATATGGAAGACTCTTAACAAAGAAGAGACATATTTAGAGATGGGATCTGGTGGGAATTTTAATTTGGAGTCACTTAATCTATAGGATAGAGTGTGCCAACTTGAAAAGAGTTTGAAAAATGTAAAGGGTGATATGACCACAAGAGAGGATATAGTTAGGATCAACTCATCATTAGCATCGAAAGGCATAAAATTGGAAGAATTCTTAGCCTCCCTCAAAATTTTGATTGCATCACAACTATCAAATATATAGCCTAGATTCAAGTAACATTTTTTTCAACCACTCCTCATAGATACTTGGAATATCCCAATCTCAATTCAAATATATCACCCACATCATCCCATGAGTAATACTACTTTAGGGTCTCAAAAAAATTTACCAAAGGTTGACATGCATAAGTTTGTTTTAAATGACCCACTCAATTGGATCACCCACATAGAGATTTATTTATATACATCATATTCCATGTGGGCAAAAAGTTTTAATGGCATCCTTATATTTTAAATATGAAGAATTTACTTGAAGACTCTCAAAGTCACGTGGTTAGTTTTTACGAAAGAGATGCAGGTACACAATAATAGTAGTGTGATAGATAACCATTTTATTCAGTTGGACAAGCTATGACAAATGATTTTAATCAAGAATTATATTATGTAATTTTTAGACCCTATACATGAGAGTGAATAAGGTTATGGATGAGAACTTGAACAACCTATTTTTATTTGGACTCAAGGACAAAATTCAACATAATGTATGCATGTTTAATCCACTTATTATTTTTGAGATTATTATCATGACATGAAGGGTAGAGCAAACATTTATAGCCACTAGGAGATAAGTGTTCACTAGAATAAAGGATCATATCACTCTGACACCATCACTTCCTTATCCAACTAAATTAACACCTCAAAAAATTGAATAGATATAATAAAATTGGCTATGTTTCAAGTATGATAGAAAATATAGTAGAGGATATAAGTGTACAAAATAGAAACTATTCTACATTGAAGGTGCAATTGAAGAAGAAGAAGGTAATGACAATGTTGAGATTGCATAGGGTCCAAAAGAAGCATCAGAATATCCACATTCAATTATATTTTAACATGCCCTCTCAAGTATTATAACCCAAAAAAACCTCATGGTAGTCAGATTTTATTGAAAAAATAGGGTGATATTAGTGATTAACTTGAAAAGTACTCATTATTTAATCAATAATAAGTTGGCTACACATTTAAACTAGTTTTTTTATCCAGCTCTAAAATTTTAGGTCACAATTGTAAAATCCCTAGTTTATCTAATTAATTGTTGAATATCCCTATGTTTTACATTGCCATGTGAGGAGCATATATTATGTTGAGAGTCTAAAGGATTCACCACCTTGGGCACTATTAAGATTAAGTTTTAGAAATTATTTGTACATCTTTTGTTCTGAAGGAAAGGCACTCAAATTGAGAGGGTTGAAAGTAAATTCACCATAGATGGTAAGCTATCATTAAATACAAATTCTAATAAAAAGTGTTTGGTTTGGTTTGTGACACAATTATTCTAATTAGAATTAAAATAATTAAGTGTTCCAACAAGGATAAATATTTATGTGTTTGGGGATAAACATTTAGTATTTTTAAGTATATACCAAAAATTTGCCTCCGAAAAGAGATTGTGATCATGACATTAAACTTGTAATATGGATTTAACCATCTAACATTAGACCTTGCAGGTACCTATATGTGCAAAAGAATGAGATTGAGAAGATGGTATACGATATGTTAGAAGTGAGAATTATTCATCATAGTGTAGATGTTAAAATATAACTTATATAGTACCTCAATTTGTACACTTCGAAAATACCTATCATGGTTGATCCTTTCAGTTTTAGACCTCATTTCCAAAAGGCTTACATTCACTATCTTGTTATGCATAATTACTTATCTCTTAGTCCAACCATTATTATTTCAATGACCCAAGCCTTCTATATTGTGTAAAAATATCTAAACCTAATGTTTATCCTTCACCGCCAATTTTTGACCTATGCATATTTTCTAGCTCTTAGGACACTTGCATCTCAAATAAACACATGTTGAAGTAATTGTACATTTTTCACATGAGCCATATTTTATAAGTTACATGTTAGGTCACAACATGTCTATATTGATCACACATTACACTTTTTTACACACACAAGCCAACATGCAGGGAAGAGGTACATTAGTTTGAGGCCCTCTTTAAATTATTGGCTATGTAGGCATCACCCATTAATACAGGGGTATTTGGGGCCAACTCAACATTATGATCTTCCTAACTCATTTTTCCCATAATCACTTAAAAGGGTGAAGAGCTATAGTCTGATCATTTGATAAAGAGTGATAGCATGTGCACATTATCTAAAGAAATTAGAATAAAGGAGATAAAAAACACAAGAGGCTCTAGTTGGTCACATATATATCTATTTAGTATTTTATATAGGACACCTATGATAAGGTTAGACACCTATGTCAATGCAACTATCTAGATTTGACACAAGCAACTGAGGCCACAGAAAGAATATTTTTAAAATTTGACAATTATTATAGGATCATATTGCAGTATAATTCCAACATGTTCTAGATCAAACCTAAATGTGCATAGTAAACCAAATAAATATCATCTGTTTCCAATTCATTACAATATCTATCAATAGTTGCATATCTTTCAATTTAGGGTTAAACATTTGGTGAACCCAACCTCTATGTCTCTATATGAAAATCCTAACTTGCCTTAGGGTATTCATCCTATTGATATTTTTCTTTGCTATTTTTTTCTAGATCTATTTTATGATTTATATACAACCCAAACATAGCCCTAGATTAAGTGGTGTTTCGATTGAACATTTGGATCTTCCTCTTTTACCCCCTAACATGGCTCAAACATATGAATTATCAAACCATATGCATAATACAAGTGCCCATGATGAAAATGAATAGAATAATAAATAGGTTGTCATAGAAAAAGATTTTGATAATGAAAATAATGAATTTAATGCAAACAATGAACATGAACTAATAGATCAAGATCAAGTGTAAGCTATTTCTCTATTTCACAATCATATCCATCAAAAGTGTGAATATATTAATGAGATCCTAAAAACCATTTTAGAAACTGAAAAATTAAAAATCATAGATGAAAAACTAAGTGCATCTATTGATCATTCTATTAGAGCTATGGGGTATCCCTATATTCTTGTTTTCTTCCCCTTGAGCACATCATTGCTTCATATATCTAATGCGGGCACAAATTATGTTTGTACACCAATGTTCCCCAAGGACCAATATCTTATTGCTACATCCACCATGGGAAATATTGGCACTTCAATATAATTACTAGATTTAATGCCTATATCAACTTAAACCATGGGTATAACTCCTTTGGTGGCTTCTCAAACTTTCAATTGTAACAAGCAAAATGTGCAAGATCTTGTGCAAACTATACAAATTTTTCAAGATAAGGTTATTAATATTGAGTAAAATTCTATAAATTCACCTTATGTTATTCATTAATAAGAGGTGTTGCATAACCCTCTTGCACTTGAGATATCTTTGCACCCCTTGATAACTAGTTTTGTTGCACCTAAGTTCACATTTTATGATGCCAAGGGTGATCTTGAACAACATCTCCAATCTTTCTATGTGGCATGCCTTGATTGTGCCTCTAATGATAAACTTTTGACTAAACTATTTCTAAGGAGCCTCAAGGACTATGATATAATATGGTTCTATGATTTACCAATTCCATTAACAAAAACATTCAAACCTCTTGTAGATTAGTTTTTGGAACACTTATCTATCAACATTACATAAAAGGTATACTATGCCCAAATTATAAATAGAAAAGGTATACTATGCCCAAATTATAAAGATCAAACAAGGAACTAATGAACCTATCAATGAATATGTATTGAGGTACAAGATAATGTTGGCCAAAATGACAAATCAAATCATAGATAAAGATATTCAAGACATCTTCAAGTAAAGTTTGCTTACCCCATTAGAAGTCCATTGTTTTCAAAATTTTCAAATATTTTGATGACTTATGCCATTTTTTTTTGAGATCATGAAATAAAACTTATTTCATTAACAAGCTTAAGTATGTATCAAACACATTGACTACATCCAATACCAAGTTTTATATCAAACCAAGATATAAGGTAAAACCTATAAACCCTAAAAAGGAAACAACTGTAATTATTAATGCAGTGTCACAATAATATAATCCCCTTATCTTATCTAATGCACTAAGGAGACAATTTACATGATTACCTAAACCTCTAGCTTCACTACTTAAGAATCTTGTAGATTGTCATGTTATATCTCTCCTTCTTCCCATAATATGAGTCGACCTCTACCTCGTGGAAAGTATGCCAATGATTATTGACTATCACTAGGTCCATGGGATTTCTATAAACTGATGCCATACCTTGAATCATAAGATCCAATACCTTCTCAATAACCATTAGCTTACATTTGATTATCCTACAAAGGATTTGGGTCACAACTTGGTGACCATTAGAACCAAAATATGTTTAGTGATCCATTACAAGATCATTCTCAGAAGAATATGGAAGTGAAAATGGAATATAATGCACATTCTCATCCACCACATTATGGGCACCCATAATATGGTATTTTTGGTACTTATACATGATATATACCTCATATGGTTCAAAGACCCTCTATTACTTTCGATTATAGTGAGATTAGGGATGATGACTCTGATTTTCATTCACTATTTATTCGAGCATACCTTGATGACCAATATATTCACAATATTATGATTGATAATGGTAATATTGATAATGTTTTCACCATGAAATTACTTACACATTTTTAATAGACACATGATGATTTGTACCCTTTGACCAAAATGGTCAAAACATTTGATGAAACCTCACAAAACATTCTTAGTGATATTGACTTACCTTTATAGGTTGGCTTAGCACATGTGGTCACTACCTTTGTAATTATACTATACATGTGAGTATTTGATATGTCATTAGGATAACCTTAGATACATAAACTCCATGAAATACCTTCCACAGTGCATGGTTGTATCAAATACATTCATACCAATAAGGTAGTCATAGTTCTTGGAATTCCATATGAACATCCACTTGAACAAGAGAAGTTTATTCCAAGATAACTAATTATCAAACCTAATAAGGTTAATCCTATATGGAAAGGTAAACAATAGGCAATCCCCTTTCCTAGGTGGCCCATACTTGAGAGACCATTACATCAGATATACACAATGGATTCCATAGAATCCTCATCTACTACTACATAACATACATAGCTATCCAGAGCAAATAAACATGTTCCTATTATTTCTACTTCCAATAAACTAAATAGATCAAAATTATGTGTTCTATGAACCCATACTCTTTATGTTACATCTTCTATACCATAGAGACCTATGATACATATGTAGAGGAGCACAAAGCCTACTATGTCAGATTTTACACATATACATGCTCCTCGGTAATTCCACTAGTTTGATATACCATATTCCAATCTCAAAGCTACCTGTGAGCATCCCTTGGATAGGATCATAGGGTAGCCTTTTTATTTTAAAATATTCCACAAACTATAAAAACATTCAAAAAATTCAAAAATACCAAAAACATTCACCATGTTCCTAGTTGTATTATTTCGTATACTTATGTTGTTTGCTCCATGTTAGTAGATATCATATCATTCCTTTCCATATATACATATATGTTTCTCGCATCATTTAAGTGTGATACATGCATACCCAGATACTTGATATGTGCACATATAGATGTTGGGCCTTCCCTCTACTCACATCATAAGTACATTAGGGGCATCTGCTTCTTTAATTATAATACACATAAGTTATATTATTATATGATCACTTTCCATTATCATGTTTGAGATTATATACTTACACATAATTATATGCATACTCATATCTTTTCATAGTGTACTTGATATGATATGTACTTAAATTTTATTGTAAACATAAATTTTTAAAAACTAGTATGTTATATTCGTGTTGGTTACTTATATTCCATGCTTTTATTAATTCACTTCCTTAAGTGTGTTATTTGCTTATTATTGTCTTGCATTGTATTCCATGTTTAAGCATGTTAATTTGATCCATTGATTATGGCCTCCATGCCTTTATTTTCCTATTTTGACATTTGAATATGTCATTATTTGTTATATGGATATTTGAATATGTCATTATATGCTTTGTGGACATCTGAATATGTCATTATATGCTTTGTGGACATCTGACTAATTCATGTCCCTTTAGTTGTGCAGAATTTGAACATGCCCCTTGTTTGAGGTCTCCTTAGACCATTCCTTTGTTATTTGATTTTGAGTGCTCTTGTGTGTGTTCTTGATTGCTTGTTGAGTTTATATTATTACTCTCTAGGTATTTCCATGATCTATATCATGCATCTTAGGACTTCATTTGATTATAAATTGCATGCTTCAATGATATATCTACCTAGACATGGTATTCATATATGATACATGATACATACATAACTTATATAGTTATTTTATTATTTTAATGTAACGTAACTACAATATTATATTTCCCTTCACCTCGAAAAGAGGGGCATATCACTATCGGAATGTCATAGAGGCATGACTAAAAATAAATCAATAAATTCACCATCAAATATAACTTTCACATTCCTATAATTAGTGATTTATATAGTGTTGTTTATTTTAAAAAACTAGATCTATAATCAAGGTATCATCAAATCATAATCAAAGAGTAAGATAATCGTAACATAGCATTATAAACACATGAGGACCATTAAGAGTTTGTGTTGATGCCTTTTGGTCTAAAAAATACCTTTTCTATGTTTCATTTTTTTATGTGAAAGTTTGTCTTAATTTTTATATGATATATTGATCTACATAAAAATGTGGGAGGACCACCTACACCATGTGGATCAATTTTTTCAAACTCTCAAGCACCATAACTTTTATGTGAAACCTTATAAGTGTGATTTTGAGGTCAAAAAGGTGGAATACTTGGGTTACATTGTCTCTCATAAAGATTTCAATGTGGATCCTTACAAGATCAAGGCCATGGTGGAGTGGCAATTACCTATAATCCTCAAGAACCTAAAAGTATTCTCAATACTTAATGGATACTATCATATTTTATCAAAAATTATAGCACCACAACAACATCACTCATAGATATATTAAATAAATCCTTACCATTGGAATTAGATAGTGACCAAGTCATTTGAGAAACTTAATGACACCATGTGTACCAATCTATCTTTGGCTACTTTTGATTTTTGTAAAATATTCATTATACAATGCGATGCATCGAGGCATGGTATGGGTGTAATCCTCATACAAGATGGTTGACCAATTACATTTGAAAGTTTCAAATATGAAGCTAATAATTTTTTGAAATCCATTTATGATAAAGAAATGTTGGTTATTCTTCATTTGATCTATCAATGGATGACTTATCTAATGTGAAGCCACTTTAACGTGAAGACAGTTCATAACCATCTAAAATATTTTTTAGAAATGAGATTAGCATTAGAAGATAAACAAAAATGGGTCACAAATACATTGGGGTGTGAGTTTGAGATCATATACAAGAAATATAAGGACAATTTAGTGGCAGGTGCACTCTCTAGGAGGAATGAAAACATAGAGGCTTTTTTATGTGCCATGTCCATATCACAGGCTAATTAGGTGGACAAGGTAAGATGTAAATGGAAACATGTCATAGACACAAAGATTCTCATGTAGTAACTTCAGATAAAATCTAGTACTTGAGATAATTTATGTGTTAATAGAACTCTATATGGTAAAATTATAGTCTATCATTATGCAAAAACTCGATCCTTAAGCATAATTTTCTTGATGACATCTATGCTTCTTCGATGGGTAGACATTTAGTATTCCTAAAGATTTATCATAAGATCAAGCATGATTTTTTTGGTAGGGGATCAAAGGTGATGAAAAAAATCTTATGGTATAATATTTTAAGTGTCAGTTAAAAAAGGTGAAACAATTAAGAAATAAGGTATTTTGTGGCCTTTGTTTATATGTAGTTAGTGATGCAAGGAACTCTTTATATGTTTCATTCTAGGGCTATTTGAGTTAGAAGATAAAAGTGTCATCATGGTAGTCATAGATAGACTCATAGAATATTCATATTATTTTCCTTGTCACATACTTTTGTAGCAAGTATTGGGGTAGTAACATTTATGAAGATAATTTAAAATCTATGTGGGACCCTAAATATTATAGTAAGTGACCATGTCCAAATAATTAATAGTAATTTTTGGGCCAATTTAATCTTTTTTTTTTTGGCACCTAACTAATGCATAATTCTTCATATCAGCCCTAATCTAATGGAAAAATAGAGGTGGTCAACAAGTGCTTTAAACGTTATCTTCATTGATTTACTTTTAAAAACAAGCACAATGGATTAATTAACCACCATTAGTAGAATGTTGGTATGAAACCTATTTACATACATCTTCCAAAATGTCCCAAATATAGATGGAAGTGTATATATGCCCTCCACCATACATAATCACATCAATTAATGTGAGTCAAAAAACATATTTGACACCAACAAGAGGTATTCTCAAATTTTAAGTAAAATTTGGCCATGTCACAAAATTGAATGAAACAACAAGTTGATCGACAGTGGAGTGAGATAAAATTTGAAGTAGTAGATTGGATTTTTCTAAGTTTTAAACCATATAAAAAAATATTGAAGCAATAAAATAAGTATAATAAATTATCACCAAAGTATTAAGGTCCTAATATGATCTTCTAAAAATTGGTAGCATGGCATACAAATTGAAGTTAACTCAATCAAAAAATTAGATTTCATCTTTCATGTTTCCTATTAAAGAAGGTCATTGGTAAAAAAAACAACTTAAATCAATTTATCAATGGTTGATGAATAGGGAATATTCATATTCTAACGTGAAGTGGTTCTCTAGACATGCACTAGGATATTACATAAAGGTTGACCACTGAATGTATTATCAAGTGGAAGAACCTAATGCAAGAATATGTGGCATGGGAAGATGAAGGCTTCATACATAAGCATCTTCAAATGGATAATGTTGAGGATAACTCTTTTTTAAAGAGGGGAATGTTATTCCCTTAGCCTATTGCATGTATTGGGATATGTGTGGGTGACCTATGGTGTGCATATCTTTATAATTAATCATTTTATAATATCTAGGTTTTATGTTGGTAGGATTAGTAAGCCTAATTTGATTATGGTGATATCATAGTATAATTTTGGTATATATAGGAGGTAGTGTTAGAAAAATAGTCATCATGTGTTTGGAATCATATTCTTAAGGATTGTGTAGGTTTCCCCCTAAAAGTGGATTAGTCATATATTTTAGCACTCTACTTTACATTTCATTTAATGTTGTTTTTTATCTTATGCAACTAATGCTCTTTTTGGTGATCTAATGCACCTAAATATTACTATGTTTAGGGCTACATTTATTTTTCTTCAAAATCCTAAGATTTTATTTCTGACGGTTTAAAAATATTGCATATATCCCTATCAGATATTCCTTGGATCTCACTTTACTTAAATGCATGCGTCAAGAGGTTATGTTAACAAGTGCTATAGGTTTTATGCATGTATAGGTGTTAATGGATTATTTGCTCATTTAGATGTATTGTGAAGAGAAATAAGATATTAAGGTTGAATAAGCAAATCATGAAGACATATGTGTTTAAAATGTAGTGTTTGGATGTTTATTTATTATATTGGGATAACAATACACTAAGGCCATAATCTTAAATAAGTATATTTACTAAGAAATGTATTATGGGTGTTCACTTATTGATAAAAGAGAAAAAAAAATGTAGTAAACCCAAATGCCCAAATCTATAGGGTACTGAGTATGCATTATTTAGATGTTTACTCTTTAGGAGGGAAAATAAACGAGCTAAGTCAGATTTATGAAATCAACATGTGTTAAGGATGGTTATTCGGATGGTCATACATTGATATAAAAAAAACTAAGGCTAAGCTCAAAAGCTTGAAAAAAGGGATGATAAAGACAATATTTTCTTGTTTGGGGATTGATGTCTACACACCCAAATCAATAAGAGAAAATGTATTGAATATCATTATTTCATTGTTCATGGATCAAATTGGTCAAATAAGTACACTAATTTTGAACACTTTTTAAAAATAGGATGTAAATAAGATGATTTAGGCGTTTGAAAATATGTAATGTAATGAGGAGTAGTCAAGCCCGAAAGAGTAAATAGGAAAATGACTTAATAGCAAGAGAAATTTTCAAAATTTATTTATTTGATGATAGTAGTATATGTCTACATCTAATATTTTTCACTTAGTCATTTATTGATGCTTTCTTTTAAAGTGGCTTATCGATGCATTAATACCCTTGGGTGAATGCCTTAAAGGGTGCACCAATAATTGGGTGGGAAAGGCTCATGGTACTTTGTGAGAGATGTTATTATTCTATCATAATTACACCATTACTACTATCAATCTAATCTCATCTAAGTGTTTATCTAACTATCCCTTTTATATATTTCTTATCCAAAATTTCTAGTTTCCATATTTATTACAACATCAACCTAGATTGTAACATCTATTTTATATCTTTATCCTTTTTATAATATATCAAACAAACTAATAAAGTTCTAAATGTGTTTTCTAACATTTGTACTATATCGATTGGCTACTATCATACTATGTCAACCAACATCTTCCAGCTATATTGGCTAAGTAAATGCCATCAAATTGGAGTATAAGATTGGTTTTGGGTATTGTAACCATATATATAAGGGTCACATTTTAGTCAATAACATCCATTCACTCTACTTTTACTCACATTTCTACCCTAAAGAGGTACTGGGGGAGTTAGTGGCTTAGAACCTTATATTGAGGAGTATTGTCTTGTGGTCTCATTGAATCTCAATAGGAGTCATTAGGAGTTCCTAACTATGGATATCTAGTTCTTCATCCAACCATTTGAGGTATTCAACCTACAACATATCTTTCAAAGCTCCACTTAAGCCAAGGGGGAGATTGAAACATCAATGGGTCCATCCCGAGGCAAGTATTTATATCATTGCACCCTGTCATTTATTTACTCAGTAGATTAGATATTGCTTTATTTATTTCATGGTGAATGTATGTATTTGTATCCATGTTTATGCTTTCTCTATATTGAATAAGTTGGTATAGCCACATGATAATTTAGACTTTCTATAAGTCACTTTAAGCTGCATAAACCCCATTTAGTTGACCATATCACCTTACCCATTTAAAACCATTCTAACCCATATTGTACCCCCTTTACAACCATTTGATTTACACCCATAGTTTACAACCATTTATCTTTATTGAGGTCTAGTGAGAGCTACATCATTGTGTCATAGGCTTAGGCTTTGGAAACCTTTCCTCTTGTTATTTAAGGTATAGGTTTCTATCTTCTATATCTACAAATTTAATTGGTCCTTACCCAATAATCCAAGTATATACAGTCTCTATTTGATTGATCTTATTTGAATCTTAGTCTATAGATGGAAAGAGGATAATTTTAGGTCATCATAACCCATGCATATAGTATGTTCAAATGAGATTACACAAACATTTATCCCATACTTACAAATAAGAGAAACTATTTGGTGTTTAAATAGAGAAACACTTTGACTTATATTGTGTAAACACAAGAGATTTGCATGGGCATAAAGGGGAAGAAAGTAGATATCACATGAAGGGATCTATGCAAAACACATGTTTGACACTCAGTGAAAAATATCTTAATACAGATAGACATCCCATGGGATATTAAGAGTAAACTAATTTTTTTTTATAAGGTGTTCACCTTATATAAAAGGGAATATAAAAAAAAGAGATAAAAAAGTATTTTTTTTCTAATAATTAATGAAAGACATCATGAATAGGAGTTTTGAGACTATTTTATTTTTAAAACCTGGGTATTATTATTTTTCAAAAGGGGATAATTATGAGAGCAGTGTATAAGATTGAAGAGTAAAACATGGTTTTCATGAAAATATTTCAATAGACAATGTGTCTATCATGAACTAATGTGCTTAAATTAATGTCCTAATGCTTGCTTTATTTCCTCTATAATGCTTTTAAATGTTCAATAGATACATGTGAACAATAAATGAATTACTAGATTTTATTTTGTGTCAAATAAACTATAATGATTGTATATTTATAGTCAAATTAAATTCAAATTAGGACTCTATGCAAAATGGGCCATTCTCAAACCATACACTAACATTCCATGTCATGCATGTCTAGACTATTAGTGCACATTCGGTACAGGTTCTCAGAATGGGGGGAAATTGGAGGACATAAAATATGATAGTTGTATAGGACTAGGAGAAGAGTCAAAGTCCATCATAAGTAGACAAAACATGCCAATGATGCCTAATTTGGATAAATAAATAAAAAATTCCATAAACATCCTAAAATCAAGAAATGTAATAACTAAAAATGCCTATGGAAATTTTAGATGTTTACATTTTCTCCACTTTGATGTATGTATGTACATTATACAAAGTAAAGGAATACATGTCAAGATAAAATGTTGTGTCTCTGAATATCCAAAGAAAAATCTAATGTACCTATGAATCATTAAAATTATTATTTCTTTTTCTACACACGCATGGGTGATTGCCAACTAATAATAATATGTTAAATTATGAAAAACTAAAAATAATATACCTAATTATATCAATAGGAAGGTATAATACTATGTGGAGCTAAGTGCCTCCAAATCTATGTGAAATCTTGAACACAATTTTGGGTATAATATTTAGCAACAAAAATAAAGCTTAATAAAAATTAGAATATTGTCTAAAAAAAATGCTAAATAATATCCTAAATTTATTTCTTTGTTGGAATAATGTTTTTTATTGAGTACATTACCTTATAGGAGGGATTAAAATATAAATTCCTCCTTATATAGAAGTGAATGGTGTTATGTGTGTCTCCCCTTATAGGAATAGTTGGAATCTAGATAAATATAATGAGTAGAATATATGGCCCCCTTTTCAAATTTGAGATAAACCTATAAGAATCACATTTCAAAATAAATTGATTAGATGCACCATGTGTGATATGTCATATAAACCATTGATGTATAGCATATAAATTTATATCTATGAAAACATCTCTGAATGAAATATTCCTTGGGTGGGCTCATGATATAAATAATATAGCATATGAAGGTCACTAATATATAAAATATAAATATTTAACCTGAACATCGTATAGATATAATAAAATTTTCCCCAGATCGCCTCATGATGTAATTAATATAGCATATATGGTAACCATATAAAGACACAACACTATAAAGCATAGGTATAATATCTTTCCCCCAACAGATGTATGATAGGAATCATGGAAACATAGGTAAAATAAAAAAATGTTCTCATAATATGGATCATGGCAAATACAGATACTTTGTAACACATAGCTACATATGAAAAGATAAATAAAAACTTAGAAATCAAAGCATAGGGCTCAATAACATAAAATAATATATGATATAAAAGGCAATAAACTCCTTAGAGAAAATAATATAAAATATCCCTCGAGCATTTAAAATCTATGAATAAAGAGAAGTAACAACTAGTCCAAATGAAAAAATATAAAAGTTATAAATTGTGTAATAAATCTTGACAAAAATTAGTCAATCAAAAAATACAAAGAAAATGAAAAACAAACAAAGAGGTGAGCAGGCATGTCCATACTATGACATAGTGGCATGGTATAAAAGAGGGCTCACATATAGAGTTGTATAATATGCATATTAATAATTTGATTCTTCAAAGGTTTGCCTTCTAGTGTAGTAAGGTAGTATGCCCTCGATCCTAACTTCTCTATAATAACAAATGAGAAGAACTAATTGGGCTTGAATTTCCTTTTTTTTAATTTTTTGTGTTGGTATTTATTTGACTTTATTTCAATACTTTAGTATCACCCACATTAAATTCTCTTAATCTAATTTTATCATTGTAGTCCTTTTTAGGTGATTATTATAAATTCTCAAGTGCTCAATAATATTAATCCTATTTTTCTCTAGCATTTCTAATTGGTGTAATTGATTTTCTCTATAACTTTCATCATCAGTAGTGTCTTTTGTGATAATATCAAAGATGGAATCTTAAGTTCAATGGGAAAAACTACCTCTACCCCATATACTAGTGAACAAAGAGTTGCCCTTATAGATGTTCTAATAATTATTCTATATGCCCATACTATGAATTGTATCTTATTGTGTCAATCACTATCATTTTTAGCCATGGTTATTGATAAAATGTTGATAATTATATTATTAAAATATTTGGCGTATCTATTTCCCTATGGGTAATAAGGGATAGATAGTGTATCCATGTTCTTGTGCTAATCACAAAACTTCTTGACTATTTTATTTTTAAACTATGAGCCATTATCTGAAATAATTTTAGAAGTGAGGCCAAATTTATATTTGGAAGAATCTAAATACGCACTAGAGTTTTGGTAAAGGGATAGTAAGCAAACACCCTAATACTTGTGGGTTTCAATACAAGCTTAAATCCACTCTCTACTTTATTGGATTATGCATGATAAGGTTGAAAAACAAAAAATACGCAAGAAAATTATAAAAAGACTAATCTAATAAGAAATCTATGAAATAAACTATAGTCAGATAAGTCTAATATTCTAAAAATAATGAATAAAAGTTTAAATGTGATTTATAAATAAAATATATGGATAAGCATATAAATTTGTTAATCTAAACAAAGTGCGAACTAAACCAAAATTTTGCCTTATAATTAAGGTGCCCTCATATAAAAATCCTAAATAATATTGAGGTTATACTAACCTAATTCTAAGTGTACCCAACTAAGAAGGGAAGGCTGAAGAATCTATAATCTAAAGTAGTTGACTATTTATTCCTTTATGTAATGTTTGTGGCTTAGTAAAAAAAATGAGCTAGAGAGAGAATAAGATTTATGTAGAGGAAGATGATGAATGTAGATTTGATGAGCAATACTAGTAGATTATGAAAAAGGAAACATAGAGAATGAGTAGATTAACAACAATGAGCATGGTCAACATAATAATCACAACATGGACCAGAGTATAAGCATAGTGAATGATCACGCACTAATGAATCTAATATAAATAAATGTAAAAATTATCAAGAAGTAATAATGGATGCATACACCGATGAGATGTGGGTGAGTTGGTAATGTAACTTGGTTGCTTCAAGCACCACTGAGGTTCAATTCTCAATTTGGTATTGAAGGCCGATTTTGGCTGATAATTAGTATTCTTGGGCTGGTTGTGGCCATTTTTGGTAATTTTGGTACTTATGATAGATGATCATTTGGGGATTTGGGCCCTTGATTATGTCCCAAATCAGTTGGAGCTCTGGTCAAAATTGAATAGGGTAAGGATCCCACCAAAACTAGTATCTATCAAACAATAACGGATGCATACATATGCAAGTGCAAGGCATAATTTATCCAAAAAAGTAATTTACAATCATTGGAAACCTTGATGAGTCTTTGAATGGTCATAAATGTGTATATACGACCATGACATAGGTTTATAAGGAAATGGATAGCCAACTCACAAGTTTGTAAATAATGTAGTGGTCAAGTCATATCGGGGTAAAACTAAGGGTTATGCATATGGGTTTCTTTCTCTAGGTTCCTTTTAGGCGTATTTATCATTTAGTGGTGAAGAATTTGGAATAGGGAGTTCAACTACAATCAACAGGATTTAATAACTTATAAACAATGATTATTTATGGCTTTGAGGTAATAATAATCAATGTTCATGAGAACACAAGGTTATGATGTACTTAAAGACCATACAAAATGTGAAAAGAATATAAACTATACCTACATTTACTTATGATGAATGGAAATGAATGAACTATTGGTAATTATGATCTAGAAAGTGTATCTACAGACTCTTACTCTAGAAAATACAAGGGGAAAAAGAAGCTCACATGCTAAGGTGGTTAAAGTTCACATTGAATAAATCATAAAATCTAACATAATGCAATAAAAGGAAGTGGGATATCTAAAAATCCTTAAATCAAGAAATAATGTTGTGTGACTCCTTGAAGAGGGGGGGAAATTTAGTGCTTAAGACATTCTAGACCACAGTGGCTTAGGAGATGGCCAAGATTGAGTATGAGAACAACTTCACATAAGATGTGCATAACCCATGACAATCGATCAAGACTCTAATAATCTCATGATACATTGTTTTGTTGTTAGTCTCACACATTAGAAATAAACTAGCCAGAGCGATCTCATGACCCTAGAATTCATCAATAGTCAATGTGATAGCTGAGGGTTCCAAGTTTCCTCAATTGTTACCATCAATATGAATCACCACAAACTATTAAAACATAATGAAGGTTGAGGTCATGGGAACAAACTATAGGGGACTATCATAGTAGTGGATATAATGGGAAGGTAGTACAAGGGGATACCAAGAATGGGGTAAAGTAAAGAAAGGAAAGATAAGACATAAGCCATAGAGGGGCCTCATAAAAAGGTCACAAGTGTCAAAGGAAAACATGTCTAACCAACATCAACTGACATTAATGTAAGACCAATATCTCAAGTCTAGAAAACCACCTTACACAGACCTATGAGAGCAAAGGCAAAAAGGTGGTCACTAAAAGATCTCTAAGGATCGACTACATACAAGTAGATAATGATGTTGACTCTTAGAAATGGAAAAAACACTCCCATTTGAACTACTCAAAAATGGAGTGTATGCCAAAGAAAGGCTAGGTAACCTAAAAGGGTCCCATGGAGCAGAAAACTTAGGCAATACAAATCTCGAATCTAGTGAGGGATCGGTGTAGCCAAGGGAGAGGGGGACTTAGTATTGAAATCATGAAAATCAAGGCCACCAAGTCCTAAGGTAGCCAAAAGTAGGAAACTCAAGGCATCAACACATGAAAAAATGGGGAATGGGGCCAAATAAATACTTTTTTATTGAGGATAAGTCTAACATAGACTAACAAATTTAAGGGGAGATACATAACTTAAAAGAGTGCCAAAATGCAGTGCAAATTAAACCCCAAAAGGCTAATAGAGAAAAGAAGTGGGTATAGTGTACCTTGAAAGGTAAAGTTGATTGTACCATTATATTCAAAATTAGACAAACCCCCTAGGTAAGAGTGTTCATGGTTATTAGACAAATAATAAATTCAAGATGGGTGAAGGCCCACCAAAAAAGAAGGGAAACAAGAAGGGATGTAGGGTCTTAGTTTTCATTGAGCTCCCAAACCATGGAGTAGAGATGAAGAAGGGGTGTGTCTCTTTGAGAAGTGCAAGAGATAAACAACCCTAACCCAATGAGGTGATTTTAGGTACTGATGAGCCCCAAAAATGTCATGTTTCTTGTCCTCATCCATCACACTTATTCCTCTTGTTTACCATGCTTTTGATCACTTTTCCATATTGTTCCTTAAAAGATAATAGCATTTTATTTTCAAACTCTTTTAAATAGTTGGAATTATGTATTAGAATTAAATATATGATAGTTATCTTTTGATTTAGGATGATTTTTCTATGATGTGTTTTAAAGATGTTTTGGAGAAATAGGTATATAGCATAGAACATCCTACAACAAAGGAATCTTGTTACACAGACCATCTCACAACCACTGCATGACCAAAGTCATGGATAAACAGATTTTAATTCTCTTCCAACTGACTCACAGAAATAATTTTAACCTCTATGGAGCCCAACAAGGAAGTGGTTGAATAATCAAATAACTTTGTTTGTCCTACAACAGTACTACAAAATACACATGAAAGACAACTTTAGCAAAAGGAAACAATTTCAGTTATCCTAAATCGAATGTTTCTTAGAATAGAATATATATTATTTTGTATAAAAAAATCTCTTCTACTGTATATAAATATGTAGCAACAGAGTTGAAATATAGTAGATGTTGATTAGAGATTATCAGGTTTACATTTTGTCAAACAATAGTTATAGTAATTCATTATTGTTGTTTGATTAATATGAGCAAACATTTTTGAGTTCAATTAAGTGTTATGAGAGGAAGGATTAAAGTTGGAAAATGGAAGGAGGAAGGTCCCCCTTTGGAAGCCTTACATCAACAATCCAACTCATTTTAATAGCTAAGCACGTTATTTGATTTCTTTTATGCATTAAGTGTTTTATTTATGCATTGTGTATTTTAATTCTACATTGTGTGATTTATATTATTGCTTAGATTTATTTAAGGAACCTTCCAATGCATAAGAATTTATTTCATATTATTTTGTTCATGTTATATTTACAACATTTCATTTACTACATGACTCCAACATCTTAGATAACAATTAGCAGAAGATCAAATTAGAAGATTGAGTGTGCTCATATAGTGATAGCATCCTATCAAGTCTACATCCTCAGGTTGACATTTAAATGAAGTATAAAGTACATGTCTATGGTATCTCTCCTTGTTCATTTTGACCAAGAGAAGCATATCTGATTTTGAATCAGCTGCTAGTAATTTTTAGCATCATTGTTGAGGAAGGTGTCACACACTTTTAATCTTCAATCTTGATATCAATTATTTGTGGATGTTCGTTGTTTTTATTTATAAAGCTTGTTGTTCTTTTGATTAAATATTTCTTGCTTTCATAGTTAGATATCTATTTTTGCAAGTAGGATAGTGAAAATTTTCAAAAACCCCCATATGACTAACCCTGTGTAGGCAGGGTGGGTAAAAAGTTTTAAAAAAAAGAAAAAAGTGGTTAATGTATGCATCTTTTCTATATAACATGATGCATATAATTTTTCTATTTTAAGATGAGTAATTTCCAGGATACTTCCCTCACCTCAAAAGGGGTGCATATTATTGGACTTGTCATATAGATTTAAACCTTAATAGGCAAGGAATCCATTTTTTGGATTAGATTACATGATTCAATTGCTATAGACTAGGACATACATAATTCAAATGGGATATATTATAGTTTAGATTTGGACATATTCATAGATTTACTCCTATGCAATGCATATGTGGGGCATTATATAAGAACATGTGACAAATTCTATGATATAATTATGAGACTACATGGGTCATGCTATGAGATTGGACACAGTGACATACATGTTTTACGACATTCTATATAAAATTGGTATAGATGGATCAGATTATGGGGCATGGACATTGTTCATGCATACACTTTTTTTATTTTTCATGATGGTAACAAGGGTAATGAAGATAGTAGTTTGGGTCTAAAATCTTCCTACAATAATTGATTCAAAGTTTTCATTTTACATGTGAGCCTTGTTTGGGGCTCCACCTCGACATAAAAATCTAGTACATGTTCCACCAACAAAGTTATCATGGCATTTTACATTCCTTGGGGCATATTCACCCCATGCCATTCTCTAAGTGCAAGTGATAACTTGGTACGCATGCTCACAGGGGTATTGATTGCTTACTTTTTCAATTTTCAAAAATTTCAATTATCTATAGTGGTTCATATTTTCTATCACGAGTGGACATTGATTTTTGCATGTTTCATTGTAGGTTTTGCATGGACCAAGTTGTATACTCAAGGCATCCCTGAAGATACCAAATACAATTATAATTAGGTAACCAAATTTCTTACTTTATCCTTTTAATCTAGCATTTTAATGGTTATGTTTGCCTAGTTATGGTCTATAAAAGGCTCGCTTAATTTGATGATTTTTCACTTTAAACATCTGCAAAGCAAAGTTATTTATTTTGCCTTAATTAGACAAGAATAATAAAAACTTAAAGAAAATAACGTACTTTGGGACTTTTGTTACACCAGAGAATACTCAAACTATCTTGATATTTTTTAGGCCACTAGAAAGTATCAATATCGAAAATAATAAATCTTAGTAATCAATAAGATCCAAATCGGTATATCTAATATGAACTTGTATGATTCAATGAATGCCCTAATGATTGCTTGTTTTACTCTAGAATGCTTGTAAATACTTAATAGATATATGTTAACAATAAATTAATTCTATAGTTTTTCTTATTTGTCAAATAGGCTACAATACTTTTGTTTTTATAAACAATATTAAATTCAAATTAGGACTCTATTAACGTGTAAACCAACATCAAATGGTCTCTTGGTGAAAAAGATGAGATATAAAATGTTAGTGCACTCTTGCCACAAATGGACATGCAAGTTTCCTAAAATTGTATGCTAATGTCCCAAACATCTCTCAATTATTAGTACACGTTTCATATAAGAGTTCAAAATAACAAATTCGAAAGAAGATATAATAACAACTAAAAAAAATTAAAAACTATTAAATATCGACAAAACACGCACCCTAGTTTAGAACTCTAAAATAAACTAACATTTACAAATTAATTAATACGAATTCAATAATATCTTATTTAGACAAACAATCCCTAAATACACAAGGATCCTAAAACTGTGCAATTTAATAACCAATAAATGCATAAAATGGCTACAAAGGTATCCTCCAACGTATCTTCTACATGCACATAGAGATCTCATTTCATCATATATGACGCTACATGTATATCTAAATTATTTATAAAAAAGGGACCACGCACCCTCCAAAAAAAAAAAAAGTTATAAAAAATATATAAAATAGTCTCATTCATAACGCTCTCTTGTCAAGGTATATGGAATGGTTCAAATTTATGAAGAATTTGTAGGTAAGATCTTTGCATTGACATGAACATTGCAACTAAGTCATATTGAATGATGAAGGTCTTGAATTTGAATTTAATGTAAACTAATTAATGTTTCACTTTCATATTAAATGTCTTGTTAATTTATAAAATATATTTTTATTTTTATTTTTAAAAGAAGGTATTTTTAAAAAGAGGAATTTTTCAAAAAAATAAAAATTATCATAAATGAATTAATATTTTTTAATTATGAACATTAATTCGAAAAAGATTGATTATCCATATCTTAAACACTTAAAAAATCAAGATATTTATCTTTTAATTAAAAATTTATAAAAAATATAAACAAAATTGAATAAGGCGGCACAGTGCATTTTTAATAAACCCTATAATTATTATATTGAAAGCAACCATGATATCTAAAAATAATAATTAATTAATACATACAAAATAAAGATAATTCTAACATCATTGTCGAGAGACAATCAATAATGGCATTGATTAGGAAAGGTGTAGAGAAAGTGGGATTTTTTCAAGGTTTACCGCAGATGTTCATGTTATGAATTGTCTAACTTGACTTTATATGCATTGTGATATGCGCATGCCTGATTTCCTTTTCTGTATTAAATCAAAGTCTTTATATGAAAGTATATTGTGTTTTTGTCAACATTAGATTTTGATTTGATGTTCCCCGTTTCTCTTCATTTGAAACACTAGGTGATAGTGAGACTTATTCTTTTGTGAATATTTTTCCAACCCATGTAACATCACAACTAGATGAAAGAAATTGATGAGGGCAAATGTGCTCAGGTCAACTTAAAAGCTATACTCGTAGTGGACAAACATGTCATTATAGTGTCCAAAGATTCTCATTGAAAAGTAGTTACAAGGGAAGAATCCGTATGTACTTTTAATATTATGGGCCACTAACCTACTTATGTCCCCCCCCCTTAGTGCTCCATTCATGTTAAAGTATTGCACCATCCCCACCTCATAATCACCCAAAGTCGCCACCATTCTCTATACTTGGAAGTGGTCCCTCATAAATTGTTGTTCTTTTGGCTAGAAATGGCAAAGGTGCCAACCCCCCCCCCTCGTCCATACTTTATAACACGTGGCAAAAATAAGGGTATGGACTACTTCAATTCCACACATATTATGGTCCCTTGGCCTTTGGCCTTTTCCAAGAGCCAAAAGAAATCCCCCACCTTTGAAGGTCTCGCTCAACTCTCAATTTACTATAAGGATGTTAAAAGTAAAATATTATGGCATAATTGGATGTTAATATCTTATTTTAAAGAACGTAATCTTTTTGTAAACTTTCATAGTAAATTTGTAAATGGAAAATATTAGAAAGGTTTGTTTTTTATTTTTATTTTAAATTTGTCGGAAGATATTATATAAAATCATTGAATCACATACAATGTTGACATCTTTGTTTATATTTTAAAAATAAATATATAGTGGATTCACAATATTGAATAAGCATATATTTAAATTAATGAATTCTTTTGGCTAAGTAGTTATGAGTAAGGGCCATCCATGTCGTCAAAATCACCTAAGGCATGATCTTGACCCTAACCACTTGACTCTCTATGTCAAGTATGTAAAGGGGTTTCTACTTTGGTAGATAGATATAAACAACCATCATCCTCACCAATCGGATTACAACCCTTGAAATTTAAAATTTATTTCAAGTTTTATTAGATCTATTGATAATTTTGAATGGATTTTAAAAATTGTTTTGCTTGGTAAAATATGAGCATATAAACAAGACACAAACATGGATTTTTAGATATAAACAAGGTGTATCTTAGAGATGGCTTTACATTCTTTGATATGGATATGATTGTTGATTTTACTAGTAGGCATGAGATGCATTCTTTTATAGATATATTTTTGAGTTAGAATCAAATTAAGATTAATTTCAATCGTAAGCATAATATTATTTTTAACACACCTTAGAGTACATTTTACTACATGGTTATGCCTTTTTTTTGGATTTAAGAACAAAGGAGCTACTTATTAGAGGGCTATGAGAAATATATTTTATGACTCTGTGTGTGTGACATCTTAGAAGATTATGTATATGACTTTTAAAAAAAAATTGAAAGACAGACAATACAAAGTGCAACCAAGTTCGAACAAATATATTCCTAATAACTTCTGGTAAATTATTGGGTTTTATTATTTTTATAAGAGACATAGAAGTTGACTTAAAGAAAGTAAAAACTATTATTGAGACGCTGCCTCTTTAGAATCTCAAGCAATTGAGAAGTTCACAAGGAATAATTCAATCTAATCCGGAACTTGTTGCTCCACTTGTTAATAAAATCCAACCTCTTTCTAGACTACTAAGGAAATATATCACATATGAATGGATGATAAATTTCAAAAGCTTTTTGATGGACTTAAAGAATATCTATCCAATTCCCCTGTCATGATGTTACTTATCCCTGATATACTGTTATTAATTTATATTTTTGCACCACAACATGTTTTAGGGAATTTTATCGCTCAAAATAATGATGATAACAAGAATAGAGAAATTTATTGCTTTAGTAGAACTATGGTGGATTACAAAAATAATTACAACTTAATAGAAAAATTATGCTTGGTCGTCATTTATGCAAGACGAAAACTTAGAGCTTATATTCTTAACAATGAAATACATGTGATTTCTAATTTTGATCATTTGAAATACATGATGTCTAATCCATATCTCTTAGGAAAGATAGCCAAGTGAGTCATGTTGTTAATGTAATTTGATCTCAAGTTTGTATCACATAAATTAGTAAAATGACAAGTTATTACAAATTAGTTAGTTGAGGCTCCCTTATTAGACCGTGCTCCTTTAGATGATACCTTTCCTTATGAGATTATAATGAATAATAATGAGAATAAGAAATAGAATATGCATTTTGATGATTTTAAATGTTCTTTGCATATGGGAACCAGAATTTTACTTATCACTCCCCAAAGAGAGAGTATACCACTAGCACATAGGTTAGGTTTTTCACGTGCTAATAGCATTATAAAATATGAGGCACGTATTCTAAGACTCTATGCAGCATGTGCATTAAAATAAAAATCTATTAAAACCTAAGGTGATTATTAATAGGTGGTTAATCAAGTAACAAGTACATGTTAAACCAAAAAAGATAAGCTTATTCCATATAGAGATTTTAATGCCCTGATTTGATGAGTTTGAGATTATAATATTCCTTGAAAAATAATAAACATGTGGATGCTATGGCTAGTTCCACTTCTCTAATTATTATTAATATTAATGATGATTATGCCATATTGAATATTAATAACTTATAATAACCTAAGATATAGCTTTAAAATTTGGAATCTTTAGATATGCTAGATATAGAAAGTGGTACAGAGAACGTATAATGGTATGTAGACGTTTTTAATTATTTATTATAAGAAAAATTTCCTTCATAGTTTTCAAGAAATGATAAAAATAAGTTATGAAGGGATGCAATCAAATAATTTATTATTAAAGATATACTTTTTATACAATATTTTGACATAAAATTACTTAGATGTCTTGAATGTGAAAAATCTAGAATCATATTACAAGAAGTTTGGGCTAGTGAATGTTGGGGATATTTTAGTGGAAAAGGCATTTCACATAACTTCTCGTAAATTATTGGGTTTTGTTATATTTAGAAGATACATAGAAATTGACTTATAGAAAGTAAAAAACTATTATTGAGATGTTACCTCTTTAGAATCTCAAGCAATTAAAAAGTTCACAAGGAATAATTCAATCTATTCTAGAATTTGTTACTTGACTTATTAATAAAATCTAACTTCTTTCTACACTACTAAAGAAATATATCTAATATGAATGGATGATAAATTTCAAAAGCTTTTTGATGGAAATTAAAGAATATCTATCCAATTCCCCTATCAAGATGTTACGTATCCCTGATAGACTATTATTACTTTATATTTTTGTACCATAACATGTTTTGGGGAATTTTATCACACAAAATAATGATGATAATAAAGATAGAGAAATTTATTGCATTAGTAGAACTATGGTGGATTACAAAAATAATTATAACTTAATAGAAAAGTTATGCTTGGTTGTCATTTTTGTAAGACGAAAACTTAAACATTATATTCTTAAGAATGAAATACATGTGATTTTTAAATTTGATCATTTGAAATACATGTCATCTAAGCCCCATCTCTTAGGAAGGATAGCCAAGTGGGTCATGTTGTTAATGTAATTTGATCTCAAGTTTGTATCACATAAATTAGTAAAATGTCATGTTATTATAAATTAACTAGTTGAGGCTCCCTTATTAGACCACGTTTCTTTAGATGATACCTTTCCTTATGAGTTTGTAATGAATAATGATGAGAATAAGAAATAAAATATCTATTTTGATAGTTTTAAATGTTTTTCACATACGAGAACCTAAATTTTACTTATCACTCCCCAAGGAGAGAGTATACCACTAGCACATAGGTTAGGTTTTTCACATACTAATAACATTATAGAATATGAAGCACATATTATAGGACTCTATGTAGCATGTGCATTAAAATAAAAATCTATTAAAGCCTACGGTGATTATTAATAGGTGGTTAATCAAGTAACAAGTATCTGTCAAACTAAAAAAGATAAGCTTATTCCATATAGAGACTTGACAAAGATTTTAATGCCCCAATCTGATGAATTTGAGATTATAATATTCCTAGAAAAATATTAAACATGTGGATGCTATGGCTAGTTCTACTTCTTTAATTCTTATCATTATTAATGATGATTATGCCATATTGAATATCAATAACTTATAACAACCTATGATATAACTTTAAAATTTGGAATCCTTAGATATGCTGGAGATAGAAAGTGTTACGAAGAACTCATAATGGTATGTAGACATTTTTAATTATTTATCATAGGAAATTTTTCCTCCATAGTTTTCAAGAAATGATACAAATAAGTTATGAAGGGATGCAATCAAATAGGTCTTTATTGGAGATATACTTTTTAAACAATATTTTGACATAAATTACTTAGATGTCTTGAATGTGAAAAAACTAGAATCATATTCCAAGAAGTTTGGGCTAGTGAATGTTGGGGGTACTTTAATAGAAAATCCATTTCTCATAAGTTGTTGAGAATAAGTTTTATTGAAATATAATGGAACATGATTGTCATGAATATAGTAAGATATGTGAAAAATTATAGAGACAGATAAATCTTACACATGCTCCATCTCAAGAGTTATAACCCATAGTGTCACCATACTTATTCTTCATTTGGGTATTTTATTTAGCTGACAATAATAACCCTCCCTCTTCAGAAGGTTATAATTTCATATCTGTAGGATTGTGTAATATTTCTCACCATATTGATTGTCAAATCAATCACCATAAAAAATGAAATAATATATGAATATTAAAATAGAGAATGTTGTAACACTAACACTTGAATAAGAATAATTAAAATAACTTAATTGCTTTAAAATTTTAGGTGGGTGACCTGTATATAGT
The DNA here is from genome assembly GCA_037957365.1 of Torreya grandis. Lineage (NCBI taxonomy): Eukaryota > Viridiplantae > Streptophyta > Pinopsida > Cupressales > Taxaceae > Torreya > Torreya grandis. The sequence goes on from JARHVA010002351.1 coordinate 28,666, forward strand.
CAACCTCAACCAACGCATGATCCATGAGGATGTGTTAAAATACATATAGGTTATATATCAACAACATGCAAGTGTTAAATAATAACTATTGATCATAAAGATCAAAATAATAAATACACTAAATATATAATGTATATAAGAGAGTCACATGATGGGCCATATAGTGTTAATTAACATATTTCATAAGTCAATATTAAAACTTAAAAATCATAATAGAATATTTTACAAAGTGGGAAGAAGTGATGCCATTATAAACCATTATAAGTGAAAATATATGTAAGTATTTTATGACTCACATTATTTTGAGATTTGTCTCACCATCTTCAATTACTACTAATAATGGTTCCTCTTTCTATAGATGATATTTATAGATTATATAGCACCTCATTATCGTACACTTTACAAACTTAAACTTTGGTTGTTCCTCTCATTTTTGGACCTTTCTCATTTTTTAAAGTCTCGCATATGCCCTATATTGTGCCCCTTAGCCTATCTCTTGGTCCGAACAAACTTATGTTGATGACCCAGAATTGTTATCTTGCCCAAATTGTTTAAAACCTATTTATCTTCCACCTCTGCAAGATCTGAATATGTACCTACTTTTATAATCCCTTGACACTAGCATCTCAGATAGACACCTACATCAATGTAGGTGTCCTATTCTGATGCAAGTATCTAGTGCCCTAAAGTCATCTAATTTATAAATGAAACATATCCTAATGGTCAACCTAAGTGATTTAATTTGAGTTATTTCTCCAAAAGGATTGATATAAATAAAAGATCAACCCTCATTCATTCCTCACCTATCATATACCTAGGAAAGACCTAAGGTAACTTATCAAAACATTCAATTAAGCACTCGATAAAGCAAAACTTCCCTATTTTATCCTATTTTCATATTAGTTATAGGCACAAAACATACATAGGGTTGAAATACTAAAGGAGAAACTAAAGAACTATATTTTCCAAGTTACAAGCTAAGTCATTATTATACTTTCTTTGCACATATTGCATGATTCATACACAAGCCAACACATAGGGGAGAACTACATCAGTTTGAGTCCCTCTTCAGGGTATTGGTTATATATGCAGTGATCATTGATAGAGAGATCTTTGAGGTCAGCTCAATATTATGTGCACACTAAACCATTTTTCTCCAAGGTCACTATGAAGATGAAAAACTAGGGTTTTGAAATTTTATGAGTGATAGTCCATGACCTAGATCTAAATGCACCAAAGCAAAGGTGAAGACAAACCCATAGGCATCCAAATGGTTGTATCCTTTTCCAACAAGTATTATGTATAGGACACATATGTCAAGTTTAGACAGTTGTGTTGACGTAGCCATCCAAGGTTGATGTTAGTGTCTATAGCTTCAAAGGCACTTAATCCAAAATTTAGTGACTCTTCTAAAACCATCTTCGAATCTAATTCCTATCTGTTATAGATCTAAAACTATGTTAGCATCAAAACATTTGTCATTTTCATATCTAGCATAATTGTACTTACTATTTTAGGTTATCTTAGTTTATTGAATTTAGCATATGTTATCTGAGTTTAATATCTAATTAGCTTTCTATAGAGATAGTTTATCACCCTTGTACCCTAGGCTATCTCTATCCCCTTTAACCCTAGATAACCCCAATCTAAAAATTTAGGGTTAAACATTTGGTGAACCTAACTTTTGAACATCATTCTTACCTAAGTGTACCATTTAAGAAGTTTCTTACCTACTTTGTCCTAATATTTGTGTTATGTATCCCTCTCATCATGGATCATATCAATTACTTTAATGACTATGATTATGAAACTATCCAACTTTCTATTAAGGAAGGGATGAAAATTGATTACTCTTGTATTCTTCTAAGTGCTAAAGCCTCAAATATCAAATCTTTGAATGGTGGGAGTTACCACCCCTCTAATTAGGTCCATGCCCTCACCATTTTAATAGATGATTTGATCCATATTAGGGAAGATAAAGAGCCTTTACACATATTTTCTACACCACCATCATATGATTTTGGCCTTCAATATTTACTAAAATATGGATACAAAGGCCAAGGATTAGGCAAACATGAGTAAGGTATAACCCACCCTATATCTCTTAAATATAATACAAATTGACAAGTCTTGGAATTTTTAGAAAAATCCATGAGTCACAACAAGATAAGTCATTTAATCAGGCCCTTCATACACTTTCTACCACAAAAATGATTGCATATGACCAAGAATCTCCTTAATATGATTGTCAAAACTTCTAACAAATACATAAGGAAATTATGATTAATTATAAAGGGAATGAATCAAATTCTTCCAATCGTCTAATTTATTCAAATGATATACCAAAAGTACCAAAATTTAAAGATCCAATACCATTACCAACATATCCTAAATTTAATGATCATGAACTTTCACTTGTTATCCATGAGGATGATGATACTCATATACCTCAATTCAAAAAAGGTGGTGGGTTGGAACCAAAGATAACACCTATGACAAATAGCATTGTTCTAATGGAATATATTATTTCTATGATGACCACTATTGGTGATCTTCAAAAATAGATTTCTATACTTTAAATGCAAATGGCTTTCAATTATTGTAATGCAAATGTGAGTTCATTTAACAATCAACATCTTACACAATGTATACTTGAACTTCCTTGTCCACAAGATTTTGAACTATCATATTTACCTCTTTTTTTGAGTTATAAAGACCCACTTGACCACATGATTAACTATATGCATTCTTTTGGTCAATGGGAAAAATATGACAAACTATTGCTAAAAGTATTCCACATGATAATTTTTTATGAGGCTCATAATTGACTCTATAGCCTACCAAAAGGTTCCTTAACCACTTTTTCCCAATTAGAAGATGCTTTCTTCATGGATTTCAATATCCATAAGATGTCAAAGATTACATTAGCACATTTTCACAATTTAAAACAACGTGTTGATGAATCCCTTTAAGATTATAATATTTTATTCAAAAGTACATCATATGAGCTAGCATTTAGACCCTTAGATTTGGAATTATAATTTATTTTTAGTAGAGGGCTTCTTTCCCCATTAAAATAAAGATCATTGCATAAAAAATATGAGTCATTTACACATTTATATGTGGATGTGCATAGGTATGTTTCATTCATCTTTACTCATCTAAAAGAGATTAACATATCCCCTTCTAAGTACCAAAGTCCTATTCCTCACACAAAGGAGGGAGATGAATTATCAAATGAACATTATGAACAAAAATGTGGAGTTCATAATATTTACATGGGTGATCTATAAGGGTTACTCAAAATGGGACAACTCCAAGGCCTGCATCCTATGTAAAAACCCCATGGTAAACAACACAAAAAACATTCATGTCAACAAGATTTAACAATTACAATATTCATGGGTGGTGCTTATTTTTGGCATAACCATATGGATTTTGCACAAGCAAAAACTAATTATAATGTAAGACATTTAAAACAAATTAGCGTCAATCTAACAAACTTACAAAACAAAGGAGGTTGGAAAGACTCCTTGGTAAACATAATAATACCAATTATTTGTGGTCCTAAAGTAATTAAAACAAGGATTTGGGTTATGCCTACCACATCTCCATATGTATTTACACTAGAAACTCTTTGGCTATACCAAATGGAATCTAAAGTTGATCCAAACCAATGAGGTATTTCTTTTTTTCATGAAGGCAAATTAATACATATTCCAAATGATAGTAATAATTCTTATACTACACATGTAAAGCATGAGAAGGAACCAATCACAATGTAAATAATGTAAAATATCCAACCTAAGGTTGTCAGGAATTGAGTGGGGAGATACCTATGACCATCCATTGGATGAGATCATAGGATAGTCTCTTCACATACTTCAAAAATACAAAAAAAAAAATTAAAAAATTAAAAAATCCAAAATCTTCTCAGCACTTACATACTCTATTGGCTCCTTGGCATCTATGTGTTAATTCCATGTCGATGGATGGCATATCAGTTACTTATACATACATATATGTGTCATGATTCTACTTAAATGTGATATATGCATACATAGATACATGATCCATTCCTATTTTAAATGTTGGGCCTTCCCTCTACTCATATTATGGACATTGGGGGCATCCACCTCTATGATCATGATATTTTCAGGTTATATCATTCTATTGTCACTTTACATTATCATGTTTTGAGCTCATATATGTATTTACACATGCATTTATCCATGATTATATATTTCATATGGTACTTGATATGCTATGCACTTGACATTTTTTTATAACATATTGGATCCATGAGATACTATGATATGTCTATGTTGGTTGCTTATGCTTTCTTTTATGCACTTTCTTGAGTGTATTGCCTTGCTATTGTCTTACATATTTGAGTATTTGAATATGCTCCTTCATTTTCATCCCCTGTGCCTATGTGTGCTTATATGTACATTTGAATATGTCATTCTTTCTTTTATGAACATTTGACTAAGTCATGTCCCTTCGATTGTGTGGAATTTGAACATGCCCCTTATTTGCGGTCTCTTTAGACCATTGTATGTTGACTTACTTTTGAGTGATCTTATGTGTGTGCTTGATTTACTTGTTGAACTTGTACTATTATCATCTATACATTGTCATTATCTCTATCATGCATCTTAGGCCTGCATGTGATCACATTATTTTATGCGCTTCAATGCTACATTTACATTGACATGTTCTTCTATATGCTACATGGTTACATTCACAGATTATTCAGTTGTCTTATCCTTTTGAGGTGAGGTAACTACCGGTTCCTATTCTTCCCTCACCTCAAATGGGGAGAATATCAGTGGGGATATGTCATATAGGCATGTTCTTCACATTTGGCATAAGTTTTAAATTTAGTGGGGGCATGATTTATAAGCATGTTCTCTGCACTTATTCAACATTTGGCATTGTTTTTAGATTCAATGGGGGTATGTCATATAGGCATGGCTTCCACACATTCATAGTTTTTAGATTCAGTGGGGGCATGCCATATAGGCATGTATTCCACACATTCTTAGTTTCAAACTTAGTGGGGGCATTCTTTAGAAGCATGTTCTCCACATTTATTCAGTATTCACCATACCAAGATTACGGTGGGGGCATGTTTTAGAAACATGTCCTCCACATTTGCGCTTATTTAAATTTTAAAAATTCTCCGTATATAGTTGGTCATCCATTGGAATCATGTTATCTAAATTTACATAGTTTCCAAATTAGCCAAAGCACACAATTATATAATTTAGATTCACAGTTATGGTAAAATTGTATGCATTGGTATCATTGTTATACACAGTTTTAGGATGACACATATCTAAGGTGCATATGCTATGCAATGTGTACCTAATATTGTAAAATCCAAATAAACTTTAGATTTTAAAACACTCTTAGGGATTGTCATCACCCGCCCTGATGGATTTTTATGGACTGTATTGAGTCAATCTACTACAATAGTTAGTTCACTTTTGGTATGGTTGAGGTGATTGAACCACTCTTGCCAAGTTTTTAGGTTGGACATGATTGTATCATCCAGCCTTACCAATTTTATAGCATGAGTTGACTTTGTTCACTCATGCTCACTAGGTTATAATTATAATTGGGTTGCACATTTGAGCTAATCTCAATCATCAGGTGGTAACTCACATTTTCTCCAAGGTTAGGGGCATGTGCCTTCCAATTTCTCTATCTCCCTAGATATATGTACTTCATATATATATATTGATTATGTACTATAACATGATCTTGGTTGCAGGTCAGTCACCAACAAAGAACTGAATTTGGTTTCACACAAAGGCAAGGTGTGTTATACACACTCAAGTATACATTTCTTCTCCTTTAAGCTAATAATTTCATTACTAAATTAAAGAGGAAAAATGTAGATCATATTTATGGATTATATAGTAACTCAGTCGTGTACACATGGAAAAATTATACCTTGGTTGTTGCTCTTAATTTTGGACCTTTCCCACTTTTGGAAGTTTTTCATCTACTTTATCTTATGTCCCTTGGCCTATCTCTTGGTCCAACCAGTCTTATGTCGATGACTCAAACCTATTATCTTACCTAGAATGCTTAAAACCTACTTATCTTCCACCTTTGTAAGTTTTGAATCTATACCTACTTTATTGTTCCCCTAAATACCTGTGTTGATGTAGGTGTCATGTTTTGATGCAAATATTTAGTGCCCTAAATTCATCTGATTTGTAAATGAAACATATTCTAATGGTTAGCCTAAGTGATTTAATGTGAGTTATTTTTTAAAAGGGATTGATATAAATACAAGATCAATCCTCATTCATTCCTCACCTAGCATACACATAAGAAACACCTAAGGCAACTTATCAAAGCATTCAATCGAGCACTTGATAAAGCAAAGCTTCCATATTTTATCCTATTTTCATATCAGTCATAGGGAAAACACATACACATGTTTGAATTATTAAAATATCATCCCAAGAGCTATAAATTCCAAGTTACAAGCTAGGTCATTGTTTTACTTGCTTTACACATATTTCATGATTCACACACAAGCCAAAATGTAGAGGAGAACTACATCAGTTTGAGGCCCTCTTTAAAGTATTAACTATGAAGGCAATTCTCATTAATAGAGGTGTCTTTGGGTTTAGCTCAACACCGTGTGCCCACTAACCCTTTTTCCCCCAAGGTCACTATGAAGATGAATAACTAGGGTTTTATAATTTCATGAGGATCAATAGTCTATGACCTATATCTAAGTGCACTAGAGTGAAGGTGAAGACAAACCTAGAAGCATCCAAGTGATCACATTTTTTCTAGTAGGTATTCCATACATGACACCTATGTCAGGTTCAAATAGTAGCATCGACATACTTGTCCAAGGCTGATGTTAGTGTCCACATTTCTAGAGGTACTTAATCCAAAATTTAGTGATTGTTTCAAAATCATCTTCTAGTCTGTTTCCTATCTATTCCAGATCTAAAGCTATATCAACATCAAAACAAGCTAAGTATATTATGTATTTGTCATTTCCATATCTACAATAGTTGTACTTACTATTTTAACCTATCTTAGTTTAATGAATTCAATATATGTTATTTATGAGTTTAACATCTAATTGAACTATTATAGAGAAAGTTTATCACCCTTGTACCCTAGGCTATCTCTATCCCCTTTAACCCTAGATAACCCCAATTTAGAAATTTAGGGCTAAACACTTTCAAAAATAAGATGGTCAATGTTTTTTTGATAAGTATAAGATCAAACATACATGATCTACTCATTACTACCCATAAGGAAATGGTCAAGTGAAGCTTTTGATAAAAATATTATCAATATTTTATCAAAAACATTGAATAAACATGATTGTGATTGGCATATTTAGATACATCTAAATTTATGGTCATTTAGACCAAGAGTTAGAACATCGATAGTGGAAGCACATTATTCATCAGTATATGGGGTAGAAGTAGTATTTACTGTTAAGTTTAAGATTCCATATTTGAGTGTGTCCCTAAAAGTAATTATTGATGATAATGACTACAAAGAAGAGAGATTACAATAATTATAAATGCTAGATGAAAATAGGAATAATTTTATTGAGCACTAGAGATTCCTTTATAATCACCTTAAGAAGTTATACCAAAAAAAGATCAAGAGAATTCAATGTGGGTGATAAAGTATTGAAATAAAATCAAAAAAATACCTATGCAAACAAAGAATATAATGGATAATTCAAAACTAATTGCCTTAGCCCATTTGTAATCAAAGAAAAATTTAGATCAGAATCATATCACCTTGCTACACTAGAAGGATAACCTTCGAAGAATCTAGTTAATATTATGTGCTTGCAATGGTTCTATATTTGAGCCATGTCCTTATCAGGTTGTTATATGCTTGATTATCTCTATATTATTATATTTTATTATGGTAAATCATTTATTTGATTCATATTTCTTCAGTTTTTGTTATGTTTTTATGTTTTCCATTTGGCTTTGATTGTTATTTTTATCTTTTTTATGGATTCATAGTCATTTTTCACTTGCTTTTTATCCTTTGTTCTTAGGAATTTATGGATTATTTTTCTTGGTGATTCTTCCATGAGTTATTTTTTTGAGTTTCTTACTTTTGAGGCCTCGTACCTTAAGTTTTTTTTATTTTAATATGTGTTCGATCATGAGTGATCATGTATCATAGAGTATGTATATTTTCCATGATCCATATCATGAATTTTTTTCATGTTCTTTGCTACATTTCCATGATATATATCATGCCTCTATTAGGGGAAATAACCTATACTTATGTTTTACATTGTAATAGCATACAATATGGAATTATATGTTGCTTATTTATTAGTCCCACACAAGGGAGTTCTTATTGATTTTATGTCATGTGTATCTTACGTTCATATCGGGAAAAGTGCTATTTGTACTATGTTGCTTATATTTCCATCCACATGGGGCATCATGTTGATCTTACACTACCTAAATTTCACCCATATGGGGAACATTATTCCTACACTTATATTGATTATATGATAGCTTCACATAGGGAAAATTATTTATAACATACACGATTCCAATATTATATCTTTCTATGTTAGGCATCATTGGTTTTATATCTTATCTTACAAATGATGTGCGTAAGTCCTTTCTTTTGAGATGTTGATTCACATATTTATCCCAAACCTCAAAAGTGGGAATAGATTCCACTCATTATATTCATCCAAAGTCCAAGCACTCATCACAACTTTCAATCCTATAAATGGGGCATTCAAATTTCACTCACTCACAAAAAAGTATGTACTCAGGGCACATCACCTATTACCACCAAAGGGTATATTTAGAATATTATTTAACATTAGTTTTTGTAGTACTTAAAATGTTATTCTATCTTGATTTTTTGTTTCTAAAATTTGTAGTTATAAAATTATTCAAGATTGATCATAGGTTTAAAGTCATGACATCTCATTGTGGCATTATACACACCTTTAGCCAAACTAATCATATCATTTTGCACGTATGCATGTGTGTGTAGGAAAAGAAAGAATGTTCTTACCTAATTCATAGGTACATTAGAGTTTGTTTCAAGAGCTTTAGTGGCACAAATTTTTGTATCCATACCATGTCTTTTCTAATTTGATATGTATACAAATAAACACATTAATGTGGAAAAAAATGTAAACACTTAAAAATGATCCCTATGAATTTATTATTTGTTAAATTGCATGTTTCCATGATATTTATGTACTTATAGATTATTAATTTAATTTAGGCATTATTAGAATAATTAATAACTTTTAGTGGTCACTACACATCCTCCCAACACCATTTAGTTGTTGTTCCCCTTCCCCTAGATTTGGTCTTGTTCTGCTTCCACTACTAGAAACACGTACTTGATGTTTTTTAGATGCTAGAAGCATCAAGTGTATAGTTATTTCATCATTTATTCAGGCCCAATCTCCTATTGCCCTATGTGATCCTCTTTCTATCTTTTTCACTTTTTTGGCCTTTGAATGTCACTTTGCATGCCATTTGTGTAGACACCTAAATTTTTTACATAACTAGTTATTTGCTAGTTCGTTAATGTATTTATGTGTTTTTAGATCATTGGTGAGATTAGGCCATTATCAATGCTTTTTCTAATCTTTCATCTTCTCTTACTTTATTTTGCTTATTTTTTCACCCAAGATTTTTTAAGTTGATTTTTTCTTCTCTCTAATGTTTATTTCAAGGTCTTTGGCTTTGTTATCCTCTATCTTTCCCTCTAATTCTCTCTTTCACATGCTATGACTGAAATTAAATTGTTTAATCTTGATATAAACCAAGATCTATAAGTCTAATTTTGGTCATTCTTAGATCAATAGTTTAGTCTTGGTATTTTATACATTTATGGGCCTTTTGTCCTTCTTTTACCTATGTTGATGTTTGATCCTCTTTTTGTCATTTTTTATGACTATTATATGTTAGTTTTGTGCACCAGTAGGCCCTAATTTTTAAATCAATAATTGTGTAAGTGCATAAGTGTGTTGATGTATTTAGGACAAGGACAAGAGACAAGAGACATAAGAATGAAATTTATACCCTAGGATACACTATGCTTATTATTACTACTTCAATCTATTAAAGTGTATGTACCCATGATACCAAAAAGTGAATTGAATAAATATTGAAAGAACATATAGAGTCTACTAATTTTTTGCATCTCATGTATAGGGATAAGACTTTGAATCTTCATAGTACATTAGATTTCTTATTGGAATTCAAACTTTTTTATTTATAAAATAATTAATGATGATGGTGAGGATTAGTTATTAGAGGATGATGTTAGTGATTAGAGGATATGACTCAGATGATAAAATGAAGATTAACAATTGGATGTTAGCTGAATGGGTTATAAAGATTGGATTGGTGATGAGAATAAGGATGATTAGATAGATTATTAGGTGTAGGTGATCAATCCATCACAAATTTCATAATGATTATCATAGTCTAATCAATACAATAAATATGCCACTTGGCAGTATTCCTCATGATATAAGTGCAACCAAGAGGACATGATGCCAAAGTGCATGGGCAAATAATAAACTCTGCATCCTCAAGGGAAGTTATAAGCATTATTATAGCTTTGGGTGACCTCATAGCATCCCCATTTATTGACCAATAGACAAAAAGAGACAAAGACAATAAAATATTTACATGATAAAAACATGCAAACAAGACAAACAAGTAGCACACACAAGTATCTACATGTAGTGTCACAATGTCTTGTCTAATGATGGGATGAATGATTTGGTGATGGGTGGGATTAGGATAATGTGATGGTGGACTTAGCATAAACTCAGATTTGGATAGGATGATCATGATAAGGATTAGGATGAGATGTTGCCCCTAGTGTAGGATTGAAGGGTGGATGATGGGATATGGTCTTTGAATACTGATTTGGTCCAGAATCTAAATTGAAAAGTGGCAAAGGAAGGTGATTTAGAAAAGTTATGACCAATGATTATAAAAATATGAGGCCATAAAGGAGTCCATTCTAGCAAAGATATTGTGAGATGATAGGATCAAATACCTTCCATACTAGCATACTAGTGATTTGATGGGTACTAGGTATGAAGAGGCACTAATAAGGAAATAATGGGATCAAATACCTTCCATACTAGCAAAAGAGGAGTTGGATGGGTTATAGGTATGAAATTATATTGATAGGAAGTGATGGGTTCCAGATGAAAATATTTGACAAGGTGATGCATGTTGATAAGACCTAATCAAAAGGATGATATAGATATGGAGAGATGGGTGACCACTCTGATTTGGTTCTAGGACTAAATGTGGAATCCAAAGATGGGAATGGGAAAATATGAGATGGATATCAGATATAATGAAATATTAAAAACATGGATATGGATGCAATGAGGGGATTATGCATAAGACAAGACACCATGGACCATTTTTTATCTTTTGCATATTTTATGATTTTTAGATTTTTTTGGAATATTTCAATTTTTAGGTCTTTTTTAGAATATGTATATACACTATACAAATGGGGTTACTATCAAAGGGAATACCAAACCTAACAACAAAGATAAGGATGGATGGAATAATGGATGGTATGACATAAAAGATAAGGGTGATGCAGAAAAGGGGATGAAGACCAAGGAAGAAGGGACTTGGGATGAGTAATGACCATATCATGAAGGAACCAGATGTTTAGTTACGTGAGTTTTCATTGGAAGATATGTCAAGATGATTTCAAAACATTTCTCAAGACACCTTATACTTCCTTATAAAAGTCAAGACAAGAAGGAATGTAATATAGGATGAAAGACATGATGGTGGGTGATGGATAGGAGCAATGGACCGAGGGATGTCATGGATGGGTGATTGTTAAGAGATGACAAGGGATGTGATGAGGGATGGGTTTGATGGAAAAAAGGATGTATTATGCCCCTAAGTTTTGATGTATAATGTAGATAATTGATTATTCTACAATGATGTCAGAAACTGATTTTCATCATGCTACTTGCCTAAGGTGCCAAAGACTGGTTTTCACCATTGGATGAATGATTTTTTTATTTACTTTTTTTTTTGACTTTTTGGATTTTATTTTTATTTTTTGGGGTCATTTAGATTTATTGGATATGGGGATGAGATGAAAGGATGCAGACACTTGATGGATCTTTATCCAACACATGTCCTAGAGATAGATGATGCTAGGATCATGTTACTATTGCAAGATATATGAATGTCTTGGTGGCCTTTAATGACTCTTGACTTATGTCCTCCTAACATTTTAACCAAGTGTATGTGTAATCCCTATGAGGGACAATGTTTCCCAGGTATTTGAGATATGATGTGGATGTGAGTATCACAGAAGTGTAATGATAGGATATAGGATATAAATGAGGGACATGATCATGATGGATAAGATAACATGATGGGGAATGGAAAGGGGGTTTGATAGTTGCATACACCATTGGATATGCTAGAGGGAATTCTTTATATTAGTGTCATGAGATTAAGGGATCCAAGGCCTTTTGATTTGATGATGCTTTTATTTAAGTATTAAGAGGATGGTTGACCGTGCAATTATTACTTTTAACTTTATTTGTTGATTGGATTTGATATTGACTACCACCTGATGTCAGATTTAGATTTTGGGCTTCACTAGAGGAAATTGATTTTTGACTTGATAGATGATGATTATTTTCACTTTGACATTCCCCTAGTGCCTGATGTTGGTCTTCACTATGAGAATATATTTTTTGATTAGGCCAATGATTTGAATTTATTTGACTTATGAGATTAAAGATGATTTGATCATGATTTATGAATTTGGAAATATGGTCTTAGACCTTTGTATTTATGGCACATGATGTTGAATACAAAGGGAAATCCAATGATGCATGTTCTTGTTCATTCCTGTCATGTAGTGGGATGTAGGGATTATGGAGGCGAGGTGGATGAGTAATGTTAGGTGATGGATTAAGGGGATAATGGGTAACATAGTCCTTATAAAGGTCACTATGAGCCCTAGCCTCAACATTAGAGAAAGTGTCCTCAATGATCTCTAAAGGATCATTAAGACATGTGTCCAAGGTAGGATCAAGTCCACTCTGATAAGCTTTGATAGATAGAGCTTATAAAAACTCGGTTATGACTTCATCATCTTGATTAGGATCAAGAGAGTAGGCATTAGCATCATTTGTTATAATATTGATAAGGGATGATGATTCTAATGAGGAATATAATTCAGATGTTGGTGTAGAACATGATTCAGATGTAGATAGGACTTTGATTAACACTGATGCTAGATATGATGCATAAGATGTGATACTGTGGGTAGATGAGTGATTATCCATGATTATTCTCTCAACATGTGGTATTTGATATGATGGGTGAGAGGGAGATGATGGATGAATAATGGTCTGAGCAAATATAGGGTCATGGAAGGATTCATGAGATATAGGGGGACTAGGCTTATGGGGAATGGATTTGTGTTTGATGGAGGATTGGTTGATGATGGGGGGATTATGGAAGAGGGAGAGGATGTCTTAACCTTGGTCTGGAAGGGGAAGGACTTGATCATGATCGAGAATGGAATCTTGACATTTCTCTTCTTGTTCACCCAAGGATTTAAATTCATCTGATTCATCATTAATTATAATGTCACCATGGTCGATGAGGTCTTGGAAATAATCTTGGAAAAGTCAACATTGATTAATGGTATGCCCTAGGTTCGGTGATATGCATAATATTGATTAGCATTATACTAAGAGGGCTTAGGCTTAGTGGAATCAAGATGTTGTATATGTGGATAGACCATCATGTTGGTGGTGACTAGCTATTTGAAAAGTGCTTCTAAGGATATAGAAAGGGGACTATAAGGACCCACTTCATTTTATGACCTAGATGTGGAAGCATTGGTCTTGTGATCAGATGGTTATTGACGTGACTAGGTGGATGGACTAGTAGTAGATGAGGTGGCCAAGATTGGATTCCCTTTGCTAGTATGGGAATGGACTCTCGATGGTTTATGACTGGCAGGTGGGGGATTGGTATGGGACTCACATGAAGGGGCTTAGATGAGAGGTACAATGATTTGAAGGGGATAAACACCTTCAATAAGTGGAACACCCATCATAATAAGCCACAAAAGGATCTCATCCTTGTTAGCAGTTATGTATTGGTCTATGAAGGCATGGTCTAACTTCATGGTGATGGTTGATAAAGGATAGATGATGGAGGTAGGCTAAAGATAGTTTTTTGAATAAAGTGGTTCCAAAGGTCTGAGCTAGTATGATAGATGAGGATGGGGATAAGATAAACTACTGGGTTAAAGGTTGTGATCAGATTTCAGACCAATAGTAAAATAAGTGCTATCAACCTATCAACGATGCGTAGTTTTTAAGCTAACAAAAAGATTGGGGATCTAATGGGTGTATAGATTCTAACTAGCAATAGGATGATATGATGGGTGTTAATTATGAATAGGCAAGATGATTATACTAGATATGATTAGATTGATGATTTATGGGTTACTAGATTGAAACCATTAAAGTGATAAGATGCTAGTAGAATATTGACTAGGTATGAGATCTAACCAAGTGATGAATGATTAATGGATTGGGATGATAGGATGATATGAAAGGATAATAAGAAGACTAACACAAGTCTTGGAATAATATTCTAAAGATAGGATGGGGTATGACTATGTGATGAAGATGATAGAATAATATGACAAAAATAAATATAAATGATGATGAGATGGGGTTGGTGTTGGACTCGAGTGCAACCTAAAAGGGCCAACTAGGATGAGATAAGATGAGGTTAGATTAGATGGGTGATGAAGGCAAGGTGAAGACAAAAGGATTAGTTATGGATGGGGTGGACTTGGTAAGGTGCGATTGATAAGATATGATTAATGATGAGTGGGACTAGGATGGGTTATGGCTAAAAGGATGTACAAGAGAACAAAAGTATGTACAAGAGAGTAAGACAAGGATATACAAGAGGTTATTATGATATGATCTAGACTAGGATGATATTAATTCAAGGTGGGATATTGGATAATGATATACAAAAGTCAATGATGAGATAAAGACAGGATGGTGGGCTATGATCCATTGATGAGATATGATAAGATGGGATGAGTAGATCAGGATAGGAAAAAGATAATATTTATAAGAGGGTGATGACAAGGATGTACAAGAGGATGATATAGGATATGTGAGTGATGGGGGGGTATGACTAATGATAGATGGATATGATGAGACTAGGAGGGGATTAAGATAAGATGGGAAATAAGATAAGGATATACCAAGGCAATGGTGAGATGGGGATGGGATGATGGGATATGATGAGACAGGATAATATGGGGATGAGTAGATTAGGTCAAGGTGAAGACAAAATGGGTGATGGGGAATAGGACTATATAAAGTATATTAGGAGGATGATATGACAATAAGATAAGGATATATAGGATGAGGATATATGTTCAAGAGGATGATAAGAATGTACAAGATGATAGGCCTGAGATATACAAGATGGGATGATGGATGTATAATAAAATGATGAAAAGGATGTATATGATGGGATTAAGATATGCAGGTGATGGGGGATGACCAAGGGTGGGTGGAGATGGTGAAACTAGGAGGGGATTAAGGCAAGGTGGTGATGGAGAATAGTATCAGATGTGTGTAAGGATATACAAAAGGACAATATGTACAATAGTATGATGACAATGTTATACAAGATGATATGTATAAAAGGATGATGGGATAAGGATGTACAGATGAGAAAATGATGAGGCAAGGATATATAAGATGACATGTAAAGATCTAGATATGTATGTATAGGCTTGGGTTATAAGGCTGACTCGACTCACAAATAACATGGGTTTAACACAACACAAACCCAAACAAGCAAACCACAAAACCTATGATTAATAAACTCAAGGGTGTATAACTCAATGCTCACACCATCAATCAACTTTGTAGGTGAGGTTGTAGGCTGGTGACTCATTATGGAATTGACCAAACCCTCTCGACCTTGTTTACACATGATGGCTACTTAAGAGCTAATATTGACTTTGGTAGCGAAGTGCCTATTATGGTTGAAGGATCCTATGCTAGGTTTACATAAGGATTTTAGGTTCCCCTATATACACAAAGGTACAGTTGGGCCCAAGTTCATGTAGGATGTTGTCTAATCACCTTGTATTTTGGAGCTTAAATTCCCCTCACTCCATGGAGCCTTTTATGGGGAATTCTGCTTTGGCACCAAATGATAACTCTCTTGATATTTAGACTCCATCGAAACATAGAGTTTGGTCAAGTACATGGTGGTGAACTCCACGTCATTGAGCCCTAAAAAAAAGGGAAAGGAGTTTATAGGTGGTTTTTGATCCTCTAAGAATTGTTGCAAGGATGCACGGAGGAGAGCATACACCACCGTAGCTCCAAGAGACAATCAGGGAGATAAAAAGGATTAATTAACTAATTAAGATTAAGTATGATGTATTTACAAGATAAATAATAATAATATATAGGACAACATTATGAAAAAGCTATATACAAGACAAGATAGATGATAAAATGATTCAAAAATGATTTTTAGACTGCCACAAGGAGTCTTTGATAGGTGTCCTACAAGCACACAGTTAGTAGTTTGAGTGGCACTCAAAAAGAGGTAACCTGTAAGACAATGATTAGTAGTTTGATTGATAATCTTGAGGGGAAACCTGCAAGACAAGTGATTAGTCCAAAATATGCCCTGTAAAAGATGATGTTAGTTAGAAAAAATATTCACTAGATTTATCCCTGTAAGAAAGTGTTAGGCCTTAAGAAAAACACCCTAAAAAAATCATGATTTGGCTTTATAACTCCTTTGGGTGATAGTGATATGACACGGGGGTCTAGGGGCGACAACCCCTAGTGAGGTCAGGGGATAGTGCCCCTTGTGAGGTTCTGGGGTAATACCCTAGGCACACTCTCATGGTACAGGGTGGGGTCGAGGGGTGGAGCCCTAGATGCCAAAGGTAAGTTTGGCCTTATGGGAGGCCTGAAATGACTCAAAATTTGCCAAAAATGACTCTAAAAAATGCACTCAAAAAGGACAAAATTGAATGCAAAATCATAACTACATAGTGCAAAGTCAACTAGAAATGACAAAATCATAATTCTGAGACAAAATCACAAATTAGAAGTTTTAGTTTTACAATAGTTAGCTAACCACAATGCTTACCCTATAAAACCATGATAATTAGACAAAAACTCAATTGAAAGTGGCAAAATCACTATTAGCTATAAATTGATAGTTACGATTTTATGATAAACTATAAAACCTTTAAATTTTAACACTTGACCTAGACAAATGTATATACAGAATATGACAGATTGTTTAGATGCCAAAAATGTCTATTTACAATAGATTATGACTGATTGAAACTGATGTTTATGATATATTAAAAAGGATATTTAAGACAAAGCATTTATAAAAAATGCGCATAATCCAAAGTTTAAAAGAGTAATTTCAGTCTAAATCTGCCCTATAAAACATAAAAATGACAACTAATAAAGAGAATCAATAACAAAATGACAAAATTGCTTCTAAGACTACAATATCGCTATTTCATAGGGCATGATCATAATTCTCAAGTTGTCATGATCTGCAATTTTGCAAAAGATGGGGGAAAAGGGGAAAAGGGTTATGTTTGGTTTTGCTTGCAGATGGTGCTTTGGCCTTTCCACTTTCCTGCTGACCCTGTTGACCCTATTATCCACATAGCAAACTATACAAAGATAAAAACCTAGTTATAAAATGTGGTTAGTCAACAAGAATGTGTTTAGAGGAAAAACTTCCTTAGAATCAAAATACAAAGACAAAAGGTGCTATGAACAATGAAATGACACATTGGGTGACGATGGGTTCCATATAAAACATAGAAGTTTAGGATAAACCTGCAAATCAAAAGACAACAGAGGACTTATTAGTGTTTTATCAAAAACAATAATACTATGACTTACGACCTCAATGTCATAATTACTAGGGAAAAAATGAAACTTTTGAAATCACATTTTTGTCAAAATATTGAAACCTGTAAAACCCAAAAACCATTAGCAGTTAGTGCAAAATCACAAGTCTCAGGATAAAACCGCAACTACAAGGTCATGAATACTAGTGCAAGGTCGCAACTTCCACCTGTGCATGCAAAAATTCAAAAATTTAAGATTTTTCTTGATCTAATTGACCCTGCAAGTTTTCAAAAACATAACTAACAAGAAAAATTGATTAATTTTGAGTAAGAGGCTCCCACCTTGGTCGCCAAAATGTAGTAGGAAATTTGAGCTCTATGGATTAAACTATCTAATTTAATCACTCAAACTTTAAACCACTAGGTAAATTCTAGAGCCATTAAGACCAAAATGTAATTAATTGAATAAAAACCATTCGAAATAGCATTCAAATCCTAAAGCCAAGTGATTTAAACCATGATTAAATGGATGCGCAAAAAATAAGAAGATTGGATTGATTACTTGACTCAAATCTTGGACATTATGTTGGCATGATCATGGATTGTGGATGCTTGATTCAATGATTAATTGGACATGGATTTGTTATGAATTTCCAAGATGGCTCTAATAGAGGAGAGGATTGATTTAAATTGATTTTGGAGGGAGAGATCAATGGTGGAGATTTGAAGTTGGTTGGAGAAGATCAAGGGTTGAGATTTATTTAAGGAATTTGAAATTCCTTGGAAGCCTCTAGATTTAGAGGTTTCTAGAGTGGAGGGGTGAGAAATAGAGAAGGTTCTAGATTTAGAGGGTTCTAGAATCCTTCTTAGGTGTTAATGATGATTAGATGGGGGATTAGATAGGGATTAGGTGAGGATTAGGGACTAGGGGTGTAGGAGAGCCTAAGCATAGGCTAGTAAGTGGGTAGGTGGGCCATGAGAATTTAAAATTCTCAAATAATAGATAAGTGGTGTTAGAATGGGATAATAGGGATTTAGGATAAATTAATTATTTGGTGGGGATGAACAAGGTTAATATAATGATGAAAAATGAAGAAGGGGACATTAGAAAAATGACTAGGAAGTGGATAAACTAGTGGGATAAATTAGATTAGGCAAAATTAGTGTCGACTAATAGGAATATTAGTGACAATAATATAAGTGAGTGAATTTAAATACATACAAGTATCACATGTTTTTGACCTAAGATAGATTTGGGAAACTAGTTTATAATAATGAATTTGGAGCATGGATATTTTTGCCTTTGAAATTCTTATTCGTCTCTAAGAAATTTTTGTTAGAATTATAGCCTTATTTTTTTTTTTGATTTGAATGTTATGTTTGTTTAGTCTTCGAAGTAAAAAACCATTATGTATTAGTTGAAGCATGCAATAAAGATGTCATAGTTCTCTGTTATGATCTTCATCTAAAATTGTATGTGGATCATTCAATCTAGAAGTGTTTACTTACAATGTTGAACCTCTTAGCTTTTTCACCTTATTAATCGTGTTGTGAAGACATTAAGATAAAATTTTTAAATGATTTTATGTTTGTATTCTATTAAATAAGGTATAACATCACTCTATATTAGCATATTACGATTTTATGCCTGTCATTTCCTTCGAGCATTCTTTTTACCTCAATCCCCCCCTCCCAACTATAGCATGTATGATAGTAGTAGAAGAACATCATGATATAAATGAATTTGGCCTTATTTAGAGGTTTTCTTGGTATAAAACTACCAAGGCTTTTTGTTGTGATTACCAAACTGTGGGTGCATAAATGCAATTTATAGTCAGGTGGTTTAGAGTAATGATCAACAAAATATCCTTATAAATGGTTGATATTTTGAGGAAGTCGAGTATATATAATTTTACTAGGTTATTATGAAATTGATGAATGGTGTTATAATATTTTACATTCACTTTGAGCTTTGGAGCTAGTGGAATATTTTGATTATTCACTCTTTATGGGGAGAATGCAACTTTTTGATTTTTAGCTCTCCCTTGCATTAATGGTTCACATCATAAAATTTCATCATGCATTTATTAGTTTCTATGTTAAAGGTAGATACTTTGCATGAGACCCTATGTTGACATTTGAATCCTTAGATGAGGAGGTAGGGCTCAAATTATATGTCAATCTAGATGCACTATGTGAATTACAAACACATAGATCACTCAAATAATAAATACATTAAAACTTAGGATCATGGATTAAAAAAATTAAAGGTTTTTTTGGTAAGGTTTACAAGTTTGGTAAAGAATCCAAGGATATAAACCATACAATAACATGAACCATTAAGCTTTTAGTTAATAATTGCATAATAAGTCCATCATTATGAATATGAGTATGACATGAAGCATATAATAATTGTAAATATAAACAAATATCATTTTTTATGTTATAGATCTGGGATTTAGGCACCTCAAAGGTTTTGGAATATAATTCATTCTTAAAATGCTATATTGAAAGCATATGATATAATGTATGTTTACTAAGCAACCCTTGCAAATCAATAATGATGGCTTTCAATACGATTCTAAGGTCTTGCATTGTGTAATTATCGATTTGAGAAAATGAAAAAGTGGCTTTAGGAGCATATCTCAAATTACTATTGGTTAAGTGGGGGTTGTTATCCATTGCAAGAAAAAAATTTAGACAATTCACACAAATATGCAACAAAATAAGATCTTACAATCAATGCTTAGGGTTTGGAATGATAACTCTTATTTTTAGATATAACCCTTGGGATCTAGCATATACACACCACACGAACAAATAAATGGAATATAATCAAGGAAATATCATGCAAAGATACATATGGAACCTTGGATTTTTTCAACTTTGGTTGTAACAAATTAGAATCAATAATGAAAGTGTACACACCACATGTATAGAAATACATAGATTTTAAGAATTTTCACAAATTAGATTGACTTAGGGTTTGGGATCAAGAAAATTAAGCATAAAATAGAGTTAGGGCCAGAGATTTTTTGTTTTCACAGTCCATGGACTTTTATAATAATAGTTTTTTTGGAAAATCTGTGTGCAAAATTTTCTGACACTTCAAATCACATTCTGTGATCCATCATCAGGGAATAATCTTATCATGGATCATAGGATGTGATTTGAAACGTCAAATAAAATTTTTTCCACAGTTTTTCTAAAAATCTTATTATAGTAATAGAGCTAGGGTTTCTGATCCAAGAGCAAATGATAAAATTAACACTACAAGGTACATGAAAATTGGGATCCAACACAATATATAAGGGTATAAGGCAATGCAGGTTCACACCAAAGTGTAATACAAATAAATAAATTACATTTAATTAAGAATTTGTAATACATATACAATATAATAATAATGCCTAATTAACAAATGGAACAATAATAAAGTAAATACATAGGGATGTAAATGGCATATATTATGTAGAACCTTGTTAAAGATATGCCATAGAAATATGAATGTGTAAATGCACAATCAAAGTTGTGACTATTCTTGCCCTGAAATTTAGATATGATTAAAGAAGGCTTATGGATTGTACAAATCGCTCCTAATAAGTATCTAGATCGAAAACTTCATCTATAAAAAGATGTTTGTACTTGAAATCTAAATTTCTAGGCTTGTTTCCTTGGTTCTGCTCTTCATTTATTTGTCCCTATTTTATGTGTTGGAAGTTTCTGACTTGCAGTCCCCGAATTCTTAACCTAATAGTAAGGAAAAAATATTGGGGAAATGCATTAGGGATTGGGTGGCTAGTGTCCCCTAACTAGCCTATCTAACAATCATACCCTATGTAGTGGAGTAATAAAATTATTGGGAACCTTGGAATAACGTAAATGCCTTTCATGTAGCACAAAGATGCTTAATGCTAGATGTGTAATTGATAATCAAATGAGGTATAATGTTTGCCTATTTATAGGTTACTTCAAATCCAAATTTGGAAAAATTGGTGTGTGTTTTGACTTCCAATTATTGTAAATGAGAAAATTGGATTGGGGTGGATGGGCCCATCCATTTAAAATAAGAGATAGAAATGGTTGTTAGGATTGAACAATAGATTTTGACAAGTTGCTAGCATTGTACAACACAATTTAGATAGGAGGATTGGAAGCTTCAAACGATGAGATTGACAATGTCTTAGAAAATAGAAAAGAAGGTTTCATACTTCAAAAGTTGACCAAAATCCCAATATAACTTTATTTAAACCAAAGTATGATTTGGTGGAGGGATATGGTGCTTAAACATGTTTGAGGGACATATAAAATGGAGATGGCATTGGTAGCCTAAACATGAGTGCTACCCTCCTGTGTTTAGATAAGAGTTGTGATATGTTAATGCATTTTCCATGTATATAGTCGTGTTAGTTTTGAGAGGATCAAATTAAAAGGGTCTTTTTTCAATGATTGTTATCCATTTAGTGTTGCCCTTTAATTGTTAAACACAGAGTTATTTTTTTTGAAAGTATTCTCAAATAGAATTCATAAATTTATACTTGTATTTTAAGATCGTATATATAGTCATATTATCATCAAATTTAACATCAATAAAAAAACTTTATATAGATTTAAAAACCTCAAACTCAACCAACACCACCAACACATTGTTGCATAACCGTTCCAACAAATCAACAATAAAAGAAATGAATTTTTAATTATTTTTACATAAAAAATATGCAATTTTAAACATTAGAAATAACACATCAATCACTATTGATTGGTTGAAATTCGAACGTTCAAATCATTAATTAAAGAACGGTGAAAGGTATAGATCGTCCCATGGCCGGACTAATAAGTGTACCCAACATACATAAATAGACCATGGGGCTATTTTGGGTTAGTGTAAATCATATATAGTGAATATCTAGATAGATATGGTCCCTTTTTCAAAATATATGGAGAGTGAGGTGAGATTATTGTTATACTTTTGTTCGTGAATAATATGACAAAGGCAAGCATATGCGACATTACATATCCAACAATATCGCCATCTAATATAATAATCATCCAAACTCGTACTCACAATAGTATAATCTAACTTGTATTGTAGGGGTAGGGTATTATATTTATTGATTAAATAAAAATCGAAAACGACTTGACCAAAAAAATATCCTCAAATAATACCAAAAATAAATATAAATAGTATGAATAAAAGTACAAGACATTTGATTGCACTAGTGGTATTTGTATACGATTTCTCAATCAATCATCAATTGAGAAGATTATTTTTACTGTAATATAACATTATCGATGAATATTATTTTTTATCAAATGTTTTGATGAATTGATCAATTAATTTTTAATTATAGAAGTTTAAAAGATTACAAAGAAATATTTAATCTCTACAAATTTTGATTAACTTTCCGTATCAAGTATTTAGAGAGATTTGTACTTTGGTAGATGGAGTACAAACCATCATTCTCACAACTTGAACTACAATCTTTTTTATGAAATTAATATACATCACAATTAATATAATCAAACATATATACAAAGAATTATTCTATGATTCTTAAGGAGGCGGCCATCTATGTATTAGGTCATAAGTAGAGTTATACATTTTTTCACCCTTTAAATAAATAAAATAGCATTGATTTCCTATAAAGAGATAACAAACCTTGTCATAAATCCTCTATAGACTAAACATCTAAATAAAGAATGTTCCTCTAATTTTAGTTTATTATTATAAAGTTTACATATTCGCTCGTCTCACATAAGAAAATGCTTTGATTCCATGTAATGCTCATATGAACATATCCGTAATTAACCTAAACGAAATCTCAACTCAAAAGAAAACCTAATATACTTAGTTGTATGTGCTAACGAAACACTTACATGATTCTTTTCACACGAAAAAAAGGTGCATAACTAGTGAACCCTCGCCCCCAATATACATAAATGTTCCCTTAAATAATATATACAATAACATCTCAGAGAACTAACACCAATCTCATTGCCCACAAGGTGGCAACGTGTTCTTCAACAGTACATTTGCCTTCCTCTCCCCCCTCTCAACAGGGTTGGAGGAAGAAAGAGGGATCTCCTAGTTAGGGTTTCAAGTGGCACAATCATAAGGTTTTTCCTCATATTTCGGCTTCCCCCCATTTGGCCCCCCCTGTGGAGCCCCCTCACTTGCTTCGCTTGTTCCCCCTTTGCAGCTTGCCCATTCTTCCTTGCCCCGTCCCAAGGGCCCTCCCTCGCCCATTTGATCTTGCTTCGATCGTTGTTCCCCCCTTTTGCCCCTGGAAAAACCAACACTAATGTGGCACCACTACTAAGAAGAAAGAAAGACATTTTGAGGTAGAATAACTGAGAATGGAGTTAGAGGACTTGGTGCACAACAACTCTCAATAGACGATAAAGGACCTTCTCTCAAGGCACAAGAGAAAACATGTTCTAGCTTGTGGTCGACGCTGTAGCCTCTAGTTAAGGACTACAATGCTCTTGTTGGGCTCTTTTTGGTTGGCTTCTACTCTTATTTTGCTTTGTCTGAGTTTTCCACAATGGTTTGGTTGAAGATTTATTCAAGAAGCTCGGTTCCTTTTTTGGCTCTTTTGTTGCTTTTTCGCTGAACTCTGATGATCCATATTTGTTTTTTACCTCTCTGAATAGCAGCGTGTTTCCCTAATAGATAGTACCTTGTAATTGTTGACAAATGTTATTTGATTCTCGTAACTTTTGTGTCACTGTTTGTTTCGAACACTAGACCTTTAATTGTGTCCCAATGCCGATTCATAATTTGAGACAAAAACGTTTACCCTATCTAATAAAGGAACACTGATTTTATGTACCAAATGATTGTGAATAACTAACAAAATTATAATTTAAAAAACCCTCGCCACATTGGTTTGTGTGTGAAAAATAACATAAGTGTGACAATGTAACAAATGTCTTACAACATGCGAGACACGGGGTGATGAATTAATAATAATAATAATAACATATTGAAACCTGCGAGTTTAAGTGAGTTTAAGTGCAAGTGCAAAAGTGTGTTTGAAAATGTACTTGAGCTGAATGTGGGCCCGCCTCCACCGCCACATGTCACTCTCAGCTGCTGTTTTTAATACCATCATTAACTTCCTACTCCGACAGGAAGTGTGAATAACAGCCTGGACTAGCCGTCAAATATTCCCGGCCGCCGCCTTTTGTTCGAAAAGTAGACGAACAAAGTACTTATTCACAGGACAGCTGCAGTTTGCAGGTTGCTTTAAGGTCCCCTTCACTTCGCATTGCACGGCATGGCTAACAGCAGTTACTGTTCCTGACTGCCTCCTCACTGACTGACTGCTGTCAGTCAGTCGCCCCGCGCCCCCAAAGTCCATTATTGTCCTGACGGCGACAGCGACCGCCTCAATTCCGGGAACTTAATTTCTTCTTAATTACGCTCGTTAATACCTTTAATCTCACAGTAAAAACACGCCTTCAGTTTTTTAGCTTTTTCAATCCATCATCAATAGGAATCGAACAGTGTGTGTGGGGATTCGAGCGTGCTCTCTGCGGATGCTCCTGTGGGGGCGTCGGACATGAAGGTTTTAACTTTTGGTAAAATTTCCGGCTCCAAAACCTCTAGGAACGGATGAGTTTTGCTGAAATTGTTGAGATTTTCATCGGCTTCGGAAGGTGAGTATAATGCCGGTTTTTTTACTATTCAAATTTAAAATAATGACTGCTAGCGATGGACAGGTGAAAAATGAGTTTAAGAGTCGCAAAAGTTGTGTGAAGATTTTCAGATTTCGATCGGCCCGCAAGCATCTGCCGTAGTAGGTGAATATAATGGTAAACCTTTTTATCATATTGCTATTATAGGTTTTATAAAATGCTTTTCAGTGGCGCTGAGGCCACGGTGAAAGATGAGCGATACAGCAAAATTTATGCACTTAAACCCTAGGAACGCTCTTTTGTGCAAAGGTGCGAAGAATTTCGATGTCATCGGCCATGGAAAGTCAGTGTAGTGGTTATTTTTATAACGTGTTATGGTTGTACTTAAATTGTTCGGTAATGTTATTTAAGAACCGCATGCAGTTCCAGAACTCCAATAGTACGAGTTACGGAGGTGAAAAATAGGAGTTGAAGACTAAATGATTTTGGCTTGTAGACTCTGGGAGCCGTTGTTTGCTCTGACTAGCTTCAGAATTTTGTTACTAAGGTTAGTGTAATGGTAAATTTGTAGTATATTGTTACGGTTCTGTGGCTCGAAAGAGGCGTGCCAGTCGGGTAATTAACGGTGAAAAATGAGCTTTAAATATTACGGGGAAAGAAAATGTAGGCTTTCAAACCCTAACTACGAGTGAGCGTGTTTTGGGTGTAAAGAATTTTAGAACTTTGTGCGCACACAAACATCATAGGCCTTTGAAAGATTGTTGTGGTAGTAAAGGTTCTTATATATTATTATAATTTTTAAAGTTAAGATTCTACGATCTTCAATAGCAGTCCTGCCGCATCGTTATGCAGTGACAGCGTTCTTTTTATTTTCACGTTTAAGAGATTTTTTTGTTGTAATTGTTTTGGACGGATTGTGTGCTTGCGGGGTTTATTTTCTTGAAGAATATTGAGATTCGAAAATAATGAAAGATCCATGCTGTCCTTAAGCTTTCTTCAAAGAATAAAAGGTAAAGATTCATCCATCCTGCGATGAGGATTTCATAACAAAAAGCGAAGATTCAAAAATGAAAGCGAAAATTGTTCGCCAATTTAAAGGCGAAAGAAGCTGAGATTCTTCTTAGGTATAAGATAAGATATTCATAAACAGTATTCTTTTTTTCACCGCAATTTGTCTGCAAAGTTGGTCTCGATAATGCACGATTCCCACAGTGGAAAAATCTACGATTCCCACAGTGGAAAAATCTATGGGACATAGCTTTATTAGGCGGCAGGATTCGTCATTGGGGTTCCAAGTGTTTATGGGCTTAATTGTTTTTTTTTTTTTTTTTTAAAATTTCTGTTTCTGTTATTTTGTGTAAGGCTTGGCAAATATTTGTTGTGTAGGATGGCGTGCAGGTTAGGTGGATAAGGGAGAAGAAAAAACAGCACAACATGACGCCACGACGGGGAATCGAACCCTGGACGCTTTAGCTTTTACTTTCGGGCAAATTTAGAGACACTTCGTGTCAGTTTCTTATTTTGTCTATTCTTTGTATAGAATTTTGTTATTAATTTTATTAGTTCAGCTAGTTTGCCCTTTTATGCCGTCCGTTTGTTGACAGAAGTAGGAGAATAATAATGGAATAGAATAGTAGAATGGCGGGCCGTATCATCATGGTCATAAGCATGGTGTGGTGTTGTCGCATGTAGTCCAGATTGTAATTTGTCCTGCACTTGACGCACATTTGGACAGCAGCCTCTTTTCGGTAGTTGTGGTTTCAGCGTCAACGTCGCCTTCTATACTGCTGCATATGTTCCCTACCTCCTTCGATCCTTCACCACCAGAATAATTCATATAATTCACAATTCATTCGTATCAATCCCTTCAAACCTGCTTGTTTTTTTCCGTCATCTTCACCGCCACTGCCGTCCAAATCTCTCTCCTTATTTATGTTAATTTTTCAAACCCACAGGTCCCGAGATCGAATCCCATAGCGAGACTGATCAATTTTGGAAGATCGAGAGGAAGAGCAAGGCTGTCTTGTGAGTGTGCTCCTCCGGATTTGCAGATGCAAACGGCCCTCTCCATTCTCAGGAATAGATTTAGATTTTTTTTTATCTGCCATGGCAGTTTCTTCATCACGTAAGAAACCCATCTCTAACTTATCTACATTCTAGAAATAGCGGGGTTTTATGAGTTTTTCATTAAATTACGTACAGAGCTTATGCAGATTTTAGCCGAGCTTTTCATATATCCGCTGAGTATGTGGGTGTTTTTATTAGTCTGACTATCTGTCAGGGTTATGTTTGTACCCTCGGAATTACCACAGCGGCTTTTTTGTGCAGCCAATAATGACCACTCACCAAAAGAAATGGGCCATATCAATGGTCCATGTTTTCTCCGTGGTGGTGGGAGCCGACTTGGGTGATTTTCTTCTGCAGAATTTGGGCATCCTCTGTCCAAGAATTTTTTGTTGGTCATATGCTTGTCTGGAAACGATTGTATGTTGACTGATATAGGAAGGTTTTTCCCTAAAATGAAAAAAATTTACGACTCTTTTTAATGTTATTTGTGGTTTTACGAGTATGAATGTTTGGCTCTTGAGTAATCATAAGTTTCGGTTTACCCGAACGTTTTTTTCTTGGTTGTTCCTGAAATATGTAGGCGAAGGCCTCTATATTTGTCTGTGAATGATTTGGATTCTAATATAATATGACATTTTTACTTATATTTTTTAATATAATCTCATCTTTTATCTTTGTTTTTGTAGATTTATGAGAGTGCATGTTTGTTGTCAGTATTGTCCGCAACAATTCTGTAGACTTGAAAGTGAATTTAAATCTTGAATTTAATTTTACACATCCTTGCCGTCTGAAGTGGGGAATTTATTGCGTGGGACTGGTCCCGTTATTCCTGTTGTGAAAGAAAATTTTGCATGGTCCTCCAGACTTTTACTATAAATGACTTCTGTAACGGGTCATAACTACCTATTTATTTATTTATGACTCCAACAACCCATTGTGCAGGCGTTGAAAGTTTCCAATTTCGGATTCATCCTGGATTGTTGAATCATAAGGCCTTCAGTTTGAACTTATTACATATGATCAGGTTTTATTTGTTGGTCAGGCTTTAAAGAAGTTGTGATTGTGTGTTCTATTTGGGTTCATATTGATTTTGAATCTTCGGTCAGTCGTGGGTTTGTTGATATTAGGTTTACGTTGATTTTGAATCTTGATTGTTTGTGGATATGTTCGAATTAGTTTCATGTTGATTTTGAATCTTTGTTAGTTGTGGATGTGTTCATATCAGGTTCAAATTGATTTTCAATGCCAATGAGGGTATTCAATTTAGGTTCATGTTGATTTTGAATGTTGGGTGATTTGGAAGGTTAATCTTTTGTGTGTGTTGGAATTGGGTTTTTTTAGTTCCGTATTGATCATTTGTTGTTGGTGGGTGCAGAGTTCGGAGGTGGGTTGCAAGCGTAAGGGACATGGGAGGGACGATCTTCCTGGTTTAGAATTTAGCGTTATTTGAGGGTGTTTTCTTGAGGAGGTAATGTTTTGATAGAAGAATGCAAGCAGCAGGCACAGGCATATATTATGAATAATATGAAAAAATCAAGCATTGATTTGGAAGGAAGCGAGAGCTATTATTCTGAAGAGTCTGTTATCAGCAATCAGTTATCAGCAGCCTCCAATGTTTCTGGGCTTGAACCAGGCTTTACCCACCAGCCCCAGCCCCAGCCCCCGACTCATATGTTCCAGGTCCAAGAAAAAGCAGCCAAATCCAGCGACAAGTCCTCCAGATTGGAGGAAACCTCAGAGGTTTCTCTAAATCTGGCGATTGGCTATGTTGATGACGAGGGTATTCAAAGAAGAGACCACCTTCCTTCTAATTTCATCGACTATTTTGGTCAGCAGGATAAACAAGGAGGAGGAGACAAGGACATTAATGAGTCGGTAGATACTAAGGGGGTCTTAGAATCCAGCAGTAATGATGTTGCTGCTGTCACTGCAAATCCAACCGCTGCCACATACTTCGAATCTTCTTCATTAGGGTCAGAACCTCGAGTCTTTTCCTGCAATTACTGCCAGAGAAAATTCTACAGCTCACAGGCACTGGGAGGCCACCAGAATGCCCACAAGCGTGAAAGGACCTTGGCCAAAAGAGGGCAAAGAATTGGTGCATTCACACACAGGTACTTGAGCATGGCATCCCTGCCCCTTCATGGCTCCTCAGAAACCCAAATCAACAGATCTCTGGGCATAAAAGCGCATTCCCTGGTTCACAAACCTTGTTATACAGCAGAGCCAGGGGGGTTGCCTTTGAGCCACCATGGATGGTCGAGACCTCCGATAGAACAACAACCAGCAGTTGGAAAATATGTTACAGAGGAAATTGGTGGTGGTGGTGGTGGTGTTGGGATGATTGGTAACAGAGGAGGGGTGGCTAGATTTGATAACAACAATTTTGGCGGTGGCAGGGGGCTTTTGGGGGTAACCCCTTTCTTGATGAACGAGGAAGCTAATTTTTACTGGCCTGGAAGCTTCAGACGGCTGCACCATACTGAACATCATGGACCAGCAATTTGTCAAAACAGTACTACTCAGAGTCATCATGAGGCTCTCAATCCAAATGGGTTTTATCTTAAACCTCAGGAGGATGTATCAAAGCTCGATTTATCTCTTCGCCTTTGATTGAGAAAATTTTGGTTAGGATGATGATGTAGACTAGGCATATCCACGGAACATTTTGGTTGAAGCCCAAGTAGCTAATTTCTCGTTGTAAATTTCTAAATAACTCAGAATCCTGCTTTTTAATATCTGTTCTGTTGCCTTAAGAGCTTGCACATCTACACACAGAGACAGTCTTACTTATAGACGGCCTTACTTTTATTTATGGTACGTATATGTCCTTACACAAGTTTCAGATTGCCATCAAATAAAGCGAAAGCTTGAATTTTGATATACTATTCTTACGAGGGAGCTCTGCCTTGGAGGAAATTAAGTTTCAGATTGTCTCTGTTGCAGTTTCAAGATAAAATATTGCCTGCTATTTTGTTAGTTTTTTGTGTTGCTTGTGGTAGTTTGATATACTGGGTAGAGTTTGTTGTTTTAGCAGTACACCTATTTTTTCTTTTTGTCCTCTGTTTCAGGCCGAGATGCCTCTGGCCATCATTTAATCTCTGTTTGGTTAGATTTTGTAACATTTTTTTTAATGGCATTTGACATTCAGTAGGTTGCAAATGTAAATCTGCCTGTTACCCTGCAAATTATAAAACAATGTGCTCAGTTCCTCCTGCTAATATGCTCATTATAGCATTTATTAATACACACGTCAATATGGCATGGTAGCAGAACAGCAGAATAAAGAGAGGAGAAAAGCAGGATCCAACCAGGGTTTTAGTTTTCCTTTTGTTTACTTGAAAGAAAAAAGCCAGCATAGCACATGGGAATCTCAAATTTCGGAAGGCAAGGATTTTATTGATTTGTTGCCTTTTTTAAAGCACATTGTAACTTTAGGTACAAGTTGAGAAAATGGGTACGCATTTATATTACAGCCATAATCTGTCAGGGGACACCGACTGCACTGGAATGGTGCAAGCTTTATTTTATTGAGAAATTCTCCGGTTCATTGATTGTTGACAAGCATATTGCTCTTTTTTCTTTGATGGAAGAGCCCTGCAAGCCATTATTGACAGAAAAAAGAATCCTATAATGATTAATAGTTTACTGCTTTAGTGAATGAAAAAGCATAACACGATATCTGGACACTAATTTCCTGACAACGACTGTGGATGTTGGTTCCTGACAATCTACCAATTTTTTTATTACTATTTGTTTTTATAGGGACCAGTGTTATCGTACCTGTTCGAATGTATATGCATTATTGAATCATTTGTTTTTAATATCTATTGTAAATATTTGCAAATGGTGGCATCGTGACCATTTTCCTAGTTTGGTTTTTTATTCGAGTGATTTGGCTTTTATACATTTCACATTGAATGACATATCCTCAAATTTAAATTAGTTGCATCTGCACTAATCTAATTGAAAATAATATATACTCGGGAAATGATAAGATAATTTCAAATCTCTCTATAGTAGGGATTAGTTATTTTTCTTGCAACTGTAACAGCTTGCATAAAACATTGCTAATCTGATGAAATTTTCAGAGTTAAAACCAAGCACCATGGAGATACAAGAAACAAAAACCCTGGGATAATTGGAGGAAGGTGAAAATTGACCGATAATTTTAACTTTGCTTATACTAGTAGCAAGTTGACGGATTCTTACAATTCTTTAATGGCAATGGGAGCCCGTGTTTTGGAGCATTGAGATTTTGTTACAAGTAGATATTCTGCAAGGAAGGGAGGTTGAGATCTGAATTCTAATGGAACGCTTGGATTTGAATTATGGTGGAAGGGAGGTTGAGGTCTGAATTCTAATGTAAGGCTTGGCTATTTTATAACAGAGATGGAGGGCCTGATGGTGAAGGTGTGGATATTCTGCAAGCGAAGTAGAGGTTTGAATTCTAAAAAAAGTAAAAGGATATTATGTACATTTAATTTCTTTTTTTAAAGTGAAATATAGGTAGTGGTATACCCTCGGTTTGGGGATCCAGTGTTAGTTTGTAAGGTTTAAGTGGAGGGAGTAATATTTTAAATTAATTTGAAATAGAATATTAGAAATGCAATTAAAAAAAAAAGTGAATCACTGTAATGTCTTATATATATTGTACATCGAGTATTTAATAGTTTGTAAATTTATGTAATATTGTGATTGATTATTTTATATTATTATTAGGAAAAAGTTAAATAAGTATTGTTTTTGTGAGTGTGTTAAGGATGTATTATGACAAATATGACGAATTGTGTAATTATGTGCTATATTAATTATTGGACATCATTGAGAAAAAAGAGAAAATATAAGACTTATCTTTCTTCTGATTATTAGTCACTGTTGAGTAGAATAGTGGGTCCGTTTAAATTGAGGTATAAGAAAGAAGTCTAAAGTTGAACCATCATATTTTTTATCTTCATAATGATTAAGATCTCGTAGAGAATATTAATTTTATCCAAGTAAACAATGCTCTTGATGCAAATCTGATAAAATATTGGGCACCTACATGGAAAGTTTGCTTATCATATATTTTGTACTTCCAAGGTCCATGTGGACGTGGTTGAGAAGTTGTTTATTGGCATGTCCTAATGTATTATGTTATAGTGTTCATTTTGGTATTGCTTGTAATTAAATCCTATAGATTCCCATGTTTGATTGTATTATTTGTAATTTAAGTCTATAGATTCTCATGTTCAATTGTATTATAAGTTTATTTCTTGTTAAAAAATAAATTCTAACCCAGTAGCTTTAGGTGCATATACAAATGACATGGATGTATTTGCTGTTGGCTTTTTTTTACATAAGCACTTCCGATTATTGAAAGCCACATTTTGATAGGAAATAAATAACAAAAAAAGAGTCATTCTCACACAAAGTAACCACATAAATATGGATTTGGACTTGAACATGCAAAACAAATTGAGTCTCTTCAATCAATTAATTCCTTTGAAGAAAAGAAAAGAAATCTTTACACAAACTATAATGGATGATGTTGATTTAGATTCATCCTCTTCTTTGAATTTCAATCTTGATGTTAATCTGAATATTGAGACCTCTTAAAGATGATTATTGGAATGAAAATGATTTTTTTAAGAAAATAAAAAAGCTTAAGATGATTATTAGAATGATTTAAAAATAAAAAATAAAAAAATCAAGAAGTTTTTTTAGAAGAACAAGATAGAGTCTAGAATATTTGAAACCTTCATAAATATGTCACATAAAACCTTGCTGAAATATATGGAATTATGAATGCATTGAAAAGCATATCAAAATTTTCCTTCTCAAGGAATTATTTCTCAAATTCTTTCTAATTTGGTAGTATGGATATCTATCAATCCTTGGCATTACATTGTCGAAGGCCGATTTATTCATGCATCCAATATCAATATGGTACTTATTCTTCAATAATAAAATTCTTTATAATCTTATCCGAGTTTTTATCGCTTCCAATGTTGCTTCTGTTGCTTCTCCCATTCTTCAAATTGCTATTGTTTCTCATATTCTTCCTAATCTTCAACATGCTTCTAATTCTGAAATTCTTACTATTTTTCAACATATCCATGTTGTTTCTCAAAGTCTTCCAATTTCCCAACTTGTTTTTATTCCCTCATATGTTTCTCAAAACCTTTTGATTGTTAATGTCCCTCATATTTCTCAACAATCTATTGCGTAGTGTTCTTCAATTTGATTCACAGTCCTCCTCTTTGCCAACCATTCCAACATATGCCACTACTCCACTTGCCACTTCTCTAAACCTTGAAATGATGAATACACACAACTTTTATAAATCTTGAAATGACTTTTCTAAATTCTTAAATGATTACAATACATGGTTGCATAATCAAATCAAAACAATTTTTCAAGCTTCTCAAAAGCCAAACAATGTGGTGAATTCTAATGACATTCTCATGAACCCTTGGGCTTATGAAGTGTTTACATATCCCTTCCTAATAGGAATTATAACTCCAAAATTTGAATTGTTCAATGGAAAGGGAGATACTTTTTCATCACATTTTTGTTTTTGATGCCACTTCTTGGATTTTGTTAATGATGATAAGTTTTTGACCAAACTATTCTTAAAAGCTTAAAATATCACATGTTTGATTAGTTGTACATTCTTTCAAGTTGATTTATACATTCGTTCACAACTCTAGTTGATGATTTCTTAGCTCATTTTCAAATTAATATGGTTCAAAATATTATATTTGTGGAATTATCCCAAATTAGATAAGACTCCAATAAGCATATAAGAGATTATGCACTTAGGTTTAAGAGTATGTTATCAAGATGATTTAGGAGGGATCTAATCATGAGATTCAAAACCTATTTGTTAATAGTTTGCTTCCAAGTATCAAAGAAAATGTTATGTTCAATTCTTATACTTATTTGATGATCTCTGTGT
The DNA here is from genome assembly GCA_037957365.1 of Torreya grandis. Taxonomy (NCBI): domain Eukaryota; kingdom Viridiplantae; phylum Streptophyta; class Pinopsida; order Cupressales; family Taxaceae; genus Torreya; species Torreya grandis. The sequence goes on from JARHVA010002351.1 coordinate 63,293, forward strand.
TATTGTTGGAGAAAATGAAATTAATATCTTAGAAGAAAATATTCTAAAGTATTCTCTCAATGCTTCCATATTTCCAAACAAGTCAAGCTTGAAGACTAGAAGTAATTATAATGATATATTTTTTTATAAAAAATAATCATACAAATGAAGTCAATGACATCGAGCAACCATCTCAAAGGTTCATCTTCACTCTACTACACTTAATGTGCGCACACAACAAATTTTGAAGGAATTATTTGAATGCAATATGATTACTTTACCTCCAGTAAGGGAGTTGGATCCTTCATGCTCATTGCCCAGATCTTATGACACTGATGTATTATGCGGTTATCATAGATTCCAAGGACATTCATCAGATGATTGTATGACTTTGAAGCATCATATATAAGATTCCATTTACAAGAAATAACTTGAATGCATTAATAGCTTCACCAACTCATAATAATCAACTAAACGATAAAGAAAATGTCAGTATGGTAGACAAACAAAAATATAATAATGTGTCAATGGGCTATGGAACACACCGACTTGATAGCTTTATTGGTGTGGTTGACTCTAATAAGAGAAATAAAGCTTCTCTTCAGATTGTCTTCCATGAGATTGATATTACATGCTATAGTTTATACAATGGACCTTTATTTATAAGAGCACTAATGGTTGAAAATGAAAGAGATCGAGTAATAGTTGATAATGGCTTTATTTTGAATGTATGCATCAAAGAATTTACCTATAGTCTTAGACTTAGTACAAATGATTTAGTATATGCTATTGGTAGAGAGCCTCTCGGTTGTATTATCTTTGCCTAATAGAGTGGGTCCAAAGACAACTCATAACTTTTCCATGAGTCTATTATTGGTCAGCCCTTCTCATGCTAGTTATATGTTGCAAAATGTTTTGCTATGAATTATTTTCTATCATTTATTGCTTTTCTACTTTGATTGAAATATTTTCTCCCTTGTGACTATATTAGAACACACACTCAATGATTATGTTGCACACATGCACATAGATAAAGGAATCAATTCACTTATTTGTCATATATGACACTTATGAGGTTATTGACATAGATGTAGATCTTATTTTTAGCAAGTTGTAGGTTATATAGTAGGTTGGGGCAAATCCATGTTTTCCTGGGGGCAACACTAGGGGCAATATGGGACGTGTCCTTGCTCTAACACATGTTACTATTACATTTATTATTTTTATGCTTTCTTTCTTTTACCTAATGTACTTCTATGCATCTCTGATATGTATCCTAATGGTTTTATTTTCCTGGTGTGTTTTCATCTATTTGATGTTTTCATTTACTATATGTGTTTTGATATGCTTAACATGATTTACATTTTTTGATTTGTTTCTTTATGCCTCTAATAAACGAACTAGATGGCTATATGTTTGTTATTTGTTTGATGTGCTTTGATGTTATGACTCTTTTGTTCTAACTCTTTTTCTTTTTTTATTAGGTGTTATTAATAAAATCTTGGACGTATATGCTTTTTAGGGTGCCCCATTATTTATTTTTGATTATCCTACATGTTTGGGAAGTAGTAATTGTTTTAAGTAGATTAGTTTAAATAAAGAGATTGTGTAAGAAGAAAAATCATCTATTGAATATTTTTTTTTGAGTCGTGCTCAAAGGAGGTTTTCACCTCAAAGAAGCCCATGCTAATTTGTAGTGTGCTTCTATTATTTTAATATAATATTTATATCTTCTTTCAATTCAATGCATATTTGTTATATTTTTGTTGCTATATTAAGTTGTGTATATGTAGGTTCCTAACATATGGTGTTAGAGCACTTTCTAGAGCATTATTTGTAGCAACTTCAACAGTCTAGGGCTTTCTGCATCTGTCCACCATATGCACTCACCTCACTCAATCAAGATTTTGGTGACCATAGAGTGGTAAATAAAAGTGGATAAGCTATTCTCGTCGCCCCCTCTGCCGTCACCCCTCTCTCCTCCCACACCCCAAAAATGCCCATTTTTCCTCCTTGCAAATAGTTTATTTTATTTTTTAGGTTAGAAACATTGTATCAAGGGTTTTAAAATATCATAGAAAATTGTCGTTCTTGGCTAAACATGTCTTAGTGTGTCAAGTGAGGTGATGAGTTTTTCACCAATATCTAGGTATCAAAAAATGTTGTATACATATTTTAGCTTCCACATACCTTTGGATAAATAAGAAGTGCCTAAGGTTTTTTATTTTCATCATAGGAAGCCTTCGATCGTTTGTATTTTGTGATGCATTGGTAAGCAATTAGCCTAAGGAAGTTACTTGCATCGGTCCTTGGAGATGGGATAGTGGGCTACGAGATAGTTCAATCCTCTGTAGTTAGAGCTCTAAAATATTGGGACAACACTATTTACGAATGGGATAAGTATATTTTTGAGCTCATAGACCAAACACAACATATAGTAACCTTCTCTATAATAACCATAAAAATCTTGGAGTCATATATCAAAATCCAATTTTATTTAGAACAAGAAACAAAAGTAAAAGAGGGTTAGAATATTTTGGTATCCTATAGAAACACATTAATCATAAAACCTATAAAGATATATTCATGAAAAATTATCCAACATGGTACAATAGCCAAAAAATTGAAGAACACAAAAAAAGTATTGGGTTTTTTCTAAAAGTTGGGGTGCCTACAAACATATCTCATCAGGTTAATCATTTTTGTATATACATCTATGATAACACTTTTGATAACACCCCCCATATGGTACTAACCTAATCAGGAGGAATGCATCAACAACTTGCTAACCTTCTAGTAAAAATACATGCCATAAGGGATGACCTCCAATCCCAACTCTCTGGCATCAACACCCAACAAATAAGCATAATTGAAACTCTCATTGAACTAATAAGCTGTGAATTATAGACTAGTTCAAACAATACTTTTGAACACAAATCCAATTTTGAGAGAATGCCACATAATATGGAATTTGATTTCCATAAATTTGATGGTAAAGATCTTGCCAGTTGGATATACTGGACATAACAATATTTATGTTTGTATGACACCCCATTCAGGGACATGGTACCTATAGCCTCTTTCAACTTGGAGAGAGAAGTTATTCATTGGTTCCACTGGTATGAAAAATATAACTGTATGCTACCATGGGAAAAATTTCATGAAGTCCTATTGCTTCACTTGGGCACAAGTGCATATGAGGATTTCATGGGATGCCTAACCAAAATGCAACATATTGGTTCTGTTTGAGAATATCAGATGTAATTTTAAAAACTTGCCAATAGAATGGAAGGGTTGACAAGTGACTTCTTAAAAAAAATGTTTCTTCAATGGTCTAAAAGAGGATATTAGAGCCAAGGTCAAAATGTTCAAACCAAAGGCTATGATGGCAACCATAAAGTTAACTAAGTTGGTTGGAGACACATTTATAGCTCAACATAGGTCTTCTAAACCCCACTCTTTCAGGAATTCCATTCCATCACGAACAATAAAATTTTGAAACTTTAGAACTGCACTAATCAAATGCCTAATAGAGGCTAAGATGCAAGCTTGTTGGGAGAAAGGGTTACGCTACAATTGTGATGATAAATTCACTCTAGGTCACTAATGTGTATAATAGAAACTATACATACTTGATGTGAAATCACTTCCACAGTCTGACGAAATATGCACCATAAGCCCAAGAGGAAGCAAAGGAAGAAGAACATGACATTGGAGAAGATCCAACACCATAAATTTTGGTGCATGCATTACTTGGCATCACCAATCTTCAAAAAATGAAGGTCAAGAGGTACTTCAAAAAACATCCCCTCACAATCCTCATTAATTTTGACAACACACATAAATTCATTGACCCTTAGCTAGCCAAAGAAGAAAATTGTTGTGTATCCTTGCTCAAAATTTTAAGTCATGATAGCAAATGGGGGAACCTTTCCTTGCAACGAAAAATGTTACAATGGCTAAATCTTAGTGGGGGATTATAATTTGAAATCATACATGTTTGTTCTCCCACTACAAAGTTATGATGTAGTTTAGGGAACACAATGGTTTTAGACACTAGGACCCATACTATACATTTTTTTTGAACTATGGATACAATTAAATGATAAGGGCCAAAACCACACATTAAAAGGACTCACTTTGAGATTAAAAAAGGGTGATTAGATCTCATCAAAAGGTGAAGTCACTAAAAAATGCATTTGATGGGATTATTTTTAGCTTTGTGCCATCTAGCTCATTGAATTATTTGATTCAAACCAACCACTAGACTTACATGAACTATTATCTAATCATAAATACATATTTAAGGAGCTAATGAGGTTACCTATACAATAGCCAAAGGGTCATGCCATTCAACATGTTCTAGGTAGGGTGCCTCCAAACATTCATCCTTATCGGTACCCATTTCTATAAAAGGTTGAAATTAAAAAATGGTGCTCGAATTATTAAATGTGTAGGTCAGTCAACCAAGCATAATTCCTTACTCTTCCCTCAAATTATTGGTATGGAAAAAATATGAGTTATGACAACTTTGTATCGACTTTTGAGCACTAAATAAACTCACCATTAAGGACAAGTTTCCCATCCCAGTGATTGATGAGCTATTAGACTAACTAGATGGAGATCACTTCTTCACAAAGCTTGACTTGAGGTTAGGATATCATCAAATCCATAACAAGGAAGAAGATATCCTAAGACAACCTTTTGAACTCATGACAATCATTAAACAATTATCAATGTGCCATTTAATCTCCCCAATGCTCTTTAAAAATTATAGGGCTTAATGAACAAGATATTCCAACCATTTTTATGAAGGTTCATCCTAGTATTCTTTAATGGCATCCTTGTTTATAGTTACACATGAGGGAAGCATCTGGAACAAACCTTCCAAGTCATTTATGAGAACCAATTATGTGCCAAACTACACATGTTCTCTTTTGGCCAAAAGGAAATTGAGTATATCGGCCACATATTTTATGCAGAGGGAGTCAAAGTGGATCCAGATAAAAATAAGGCTTTGAAAAAGTGGCCTAAACCAAAAACATTCAAAAGCCTTCATGGATTTTTGGGCCTCACTAGATATTATCAAAATTTCATCAAGGACTATGGGAACATTACAGATCTATTAATGGCCACATTGAAAAAGGATGCCTTTCATTGGTTAGAGGTGGCATAAATTACTTTAAAACTACTCAAGCAAGTAATGTGTACTACACTAGTTCTAGATATGCATAACATTTACAAACCCTTTTTCATTGAAAGTGATGCCTTAGGAAATAACATTGAAATTGTCCTAATGCAAGAAGGTTGATCCCTCAAATTTAATATCAAAGCACTTATAAGGTAAATTTTTCTTGCTCAACATATGAGAAGGAAAATCTATCCATCATTCATGTAGTAAATAAGTGGCACCCATTCTTGATAGGGAGAGAATTCTGCATCAAAACTGATCATAATAGTCTTAATTAATTCTTTGAGAAAAGAGTCTCTTCTCTAGAGCAAAAAAAGTAGGTAACCATGTTAATGGGCTATGACTATGATATTACCTGCAAGAAAGGCAAGGGAAATGTTTTCGTAGATGAATTGTATCGCTAATACAAATAATAAACAAATTTGTGTGCATTTTCATTTTCCATTCCGAAATGGGTGCAAGAGATCCAACAAGAATGATACCAGGATGCCTAAATTCAATGACTCATCTAGAAAGTTTACACTAATCCTCCATCTTGGTGAAATTTCTCTTGGGTTGGTCACTATTTACGACACAAAGGTTGTCTTATACTGGTGCGAAAATATGCACTATGTGAGAAAATTCCATAAGAACTACACGCCTCATCATCAACTGACCACTCAGGGTTTTTAAAAACTCACGAAAGGGTCTCCATGTTTTTTTTGGGAGGGAATTAAACATGGCATAAAATAGTTTGTAGCAGAATATGAGACTTTTCAGCATAGCAAAGGGGAAACATTCTCAACCCCATGCATGCTATGGCCATTGCCTATTCTCATCAAGGTATGGACTAAAATTTCCATGGAATTCATTAAAGGACTACCAAAGTTAGGAGCGATATTAGTAATTATAGTGGTGCTGGATTGCATCTCCAAATATGCCCAATTTTGTGCATATGCCATCCTTTTACACCCTCCACTATCACACAAACATTTCTTGATCAAAGCTTCCACCTCTATGGTATACTTGATTAGATTGTTTGTGATCATGATTCCAATTTTACTAGAAAGTTTTGGTAGGATTTTTTTTACACCATTGTGACACCCAACTTAAAATGATCTCTACCTACCACCACAAACACATCATCAAACAAAATTATCAACAAATGCTTGGAGACCTATCTACATTGATTTTCCTCCAATCAATAAAATCACTGGGTCAAATGGTTACCACTTGATGAATGGTGGTACAACTGCACATACCACACCTTTAAAAGAATGACACCATATGAAGCTGTTTATGGTCAGCCACTTCCCTCTCTTTAGACATACCTTCCGAGAAGTTCCAAGGTACAAGAAATTGATTCCAAACTTAACACACATGAAAATATTATTTGAACTATCAATGATAACCTCTATCTGGCATAGAATTGCATGAAGCAACAAATTGATTAACACCACTAGGAACGTGATTTTAACATAGGGGAGATAGGATGGTTTTTCTCCATCTGCAACCTTATTAATAGTCCTCCTTGATTCTAAAGGTTCATTAAAAACTAGCACCCAAGTTCTATGATCCTTATAAAGTTCTCTATAATATTGGTCTTATGGAATACAAATTAGATATTCCCTCTTCATCCAATCTCCATCCTATTTTTCATATATCTAGTTTGAAGAAGGTCATTGTTCAAATTTTTTGAGACCAAACTGTACTACCGAAGCTCAAAATTAAAGTCTCTATCCTCCTGGAACCTTAGTCTATCCCAGACAGGAGCTCATGTTATCTTTACAAATGCACTATCACAAAGATTCTAGTACAATAGCATGTCATGTAATGAGAAGATGAAACGTGGTAACCTCTTCTTTAGTTACAACATAAGTTTCCTCACCTCAAGCTTTGAGGGCAAATCATCTTTAAGGGGAAGGGCATGTTAGGGTCTCTTTTTCCTAACTAATTTATTTTGTATTAGGTGTTATTAATGAAAACTTAGGTGCATATGATTTATAAATCATCCCATTAGCTATTTTTAATCATCTCATATGTTTGGGATGTAGTAGTTTCCTTGAATAGATAAGTTTAGATAGAGAGGCTATGTAAGATAAAAGATCATTTATTGAATATTTTGTATCAAACTGTGCTCAAAAGAGGTTTCCCCTTGAAGAGGCCTATGATACTTTGTAGTATGCTTATATTATTTTAGTACAATATTTATATTTATTTCATTTAAATGCATATTGGTTATATTTCTATTGATAGATTGAGTTGTGTGCAGATAGGTTCCTAACACTTGATATGCCTTCATAATTATTTTCATGCTTTCTATGTTCCTACTTGAAGTGACTCCGATATGTCATGTCTTATATCTGACATGGCTTTTATCATGACTGATGTTTTTCTAGTATCTTCGGCATGTTTGCTATGTATTGGATGCTCTTTCAATGTTCTATGTGTTTGATGTGAATTTATTGCATGAAGTATTTTATCCATGATTGGTCATATATTTGACATGTCTTCTACCATGATTATCTCACTCCTATGTTTGGTGTGCTTTAGTTTTCCATGATCCATATCATGTCAATTTTTTTTATTTCTTACCTTTGTTTTCATAATTCCCATCATGGATCCACTAGGGAAAATACCTTATATTCATGCCATATAATGTTGATTCTATATTTATGATATCTTTAGCCCACATATGTTATGATCCACACATGTAATATTTGAAATATAATTTAGATCAACACAACACAATAGATAATGTTGGGCCAAAATGCCCAAATATTTAATATACACATAAATAGAATAATTACCCTTAAGGTAGGGCAACACCATACAATACTCATTAAGGAAAGAATAACTCCACAATTCCACTTTGAGGGGGACACTTTTCAATAAATTTCTAACAATAGAAGACTCAAAACTTACTTGACTGATATCCTTTATAATGATAATCTCCTTTAAAGAGACCTCTATATAACTAATAATGGATGGGTAACCTCCTAATCCCGATGTAGATTGACTCATTGTCCAAAGTAATAATTCCATAAGTTACTCATTTAACCCAATATAATGACCCATACACTAAGGGGGAGGTGTGCCACATATTGACATCTCCATCAATCCATATACATTAATATATCATATCCCAAGGTACATAGCATTTATTCCCTCCTTGACATGTTTCATCCCCAAAACATGAGAAGTTACCAAATAATGAGTGCGATTTAAATCATTGCACACTTGTCTCTAATCTTGATCATCCAACCACCTGTATGTGATCTCGGTATGTGATAGTTGTCGACCCTTATTTCCAAATTCCATTGCACTACTTTGATTTCATTCATGATTATAACAATAAATTTTAGTGTCCATGAACAATGATTCTCCCTCTAATTCAATGTTCCATATTCCACTATGTTATTCTAATTCCATGTTCCATATTCCACTATGTTATTTTAATTCCACGTTCCATATTCTTCTACGTTACTCTGATTTCATGCATGACCATATTAGTTATTCTGTTGTTTCCATGCATAGTCATAGTGATTTACCCACTGATTTCAAGTTCCATATTCAGTTGTACTATTCTAATTCCATGTATACCCACAATAGTTATTATTTATATTTCAAGTGTATCCATATGGATTTTTCCTCTAATAGTGATGTGGGTGTCTAAAGGCCCCAACCTTAGTATAATTTTATTCTACCTTGTCCACCTTTTCATGCATTCGTTCCATTGTCTCTTGAGTAGACAAAATTTTCTTTTCTTATACTATTTATTTATCTGTCTTCATTTGAATCTTCCTCATGCTCTTATTCACCATCTTCAACTTCTTTCTCATGTTCTTCCTTGAACTTTATTTGTGCCTTTCCAAGTGTGATATCTTGTAAAGTGACCTTTTTCCTATACCAAAACTTCATAAACTTCTTCTGCACATTAATATTGATTATTCCCAAAATATCTAACCATGGATATCCAAAACCATATATAGACCCTCCATATTCAAAGCATGAAAATATGAAAGGAAAATATATTTGTCCATAGTGAGCTTCAAATCTCCAAAAAATTGAATATTCTTACCATCTATTTGAACCTATTTGATATTATTTTATTGAACAAGTAGATGGTAAGCCACATATATGTTGATGACGTATTACTTGATGCTAGGGTTTATGGACACAATGACCTTATTTTGAATGCATCCATGAAACTAAAATATTAAATCTAATTTATTTGGAAATAGACTATTTGAACCCTTATCATCCAATTATTATTTTTCCTCTTCAAGATCCTCTACCTTCCCACTGCACCATCATTATGCTCATTTTATACTTCTTCATCGCTTGTATTCTCTTCCTCACTACCATTATCATCCTTAGCTTTTCCCTCTTCTTTTACTTTTTATTTATATATAGTATTACCATCATCATTATTTTTGTCCTCTTCTTTTTCTTTTTCATCATCTAACACTTCTTTATCCCATTGATCTAGGAAAACCTGTTCCATTTCTTCCCATAAAAAATTCATCATTTTACTCCTATCTCAACCCACCAAAGTGTTTTAGGACCCTTGAAAAAATATGATAATTTTTTTTACCACCAAATTATTTGAACATTATACTCCTTAAAAATGAGCCACCATTAGCATCAATATCATCCTCCCTTGAAAATTGGTCTACTTCCATTATTCACACAAATAAGGGTTAACGAAAAACACTAAAATTTAAATAACTCATGTGAAACTAAATAAAATAATCCAAAATTTTGACTGTAGCTTCCATATATGATAGTTCCACTTCAATAAAAATTTGGTGGAATTTGTTTGAAAATTTAACCCTATAGAGTGAATATATGAAAAATAATAAAATCACAATCAATCACCCAAAACTAATAAATTTTTTTATAAATTTTTACTGTCACTTTTTTTTTATCATAATATTATATCAATAACAATTGAACAAAAAAATTCTAAAAATTATGGTAGATATGACAAATTTATTACAAACCCTAAAATAATAATATCTCCCTCAAACTAATCATCAAATCTCAATTTTTATTATTATGTGACTTTCTTGAAATTTTCTCCAACTCTAGTAATAAAATTGTATATAAATTAATAATAGATTGTAATATATAAGTGATTCTACAAAATTAGGGTTTCACCCACAATATTTTCCCAAATTGATGCTTTAATGCCACTTGTTATGATCCACACTTGTAATAATTGAAATATGTAGAATATAATGTAGATCAACACAACATAATATATATTAGTGGGTCAAGATTCCCAAATATGAAATATATTCATAAATATAATAATACCCTTATGGTAGGGTAACACCATATAATTCTCCTTTAGGAAGGAATAACTCCACGATGCCACTTCGAGGGGATGACCTTCAATATCCTTCTACCAAATATAAGACTCAAAATTTACTTGATTGATATCATTTACAATGATATTCCTCTTATTTATATAGACCTATATATAACTAATAATGGATGTGTAACCTCCTAATCCCAATGTAGGCCGACTCATTACCCAAAGTACTAATTCCACAAGTTACTCATTTAATCCAATATAATTAAATATAAATTAACTAATGGAGATGTGTGCCACATGTTGGCATATACATCAATACATATAAATTAATATATCATATCCCAAGGTGCACATACTAGAATTCAAGAAATAAGTAATTCTCCAAAATTAAGGTTTCACCCATAATATTTGCCCAAATCAGTGCTCTGATAGCACTTGTTATGATCTTGATACATATGCATCATTGTAATTATGTAAAGTTTGTATTTTAAAACATATTTAGAGTCTTATGAGGTCATTTCATATAATAAATACCTTCTTGGAGGCCTTATAGGTCAGTCTATAGGTTAGTTAGGTACTTTGGCAAGTTTTCCTGCCAAAAGTCCAATTTAAAATTTAAAATTCTTTTTTTGTAAATATATAAATATTTATATTAAATAAATGGTCATGATGAGTTTTAATGAGTTTATTAGAGGTCTAGGACATAAATATGAGTCTTTTAGTCTTTCTCTCAGTCATAGTTATCCTGAAAAGTCATATAAGGCAAATGTAACTAAAAGATTACTCATACAAGGTTATTTTCTATCTTGACTACAAGTGGTTAAGGAGAATTTCCAACAAAATTAGGCCATTAAAAGCTTGTGAGTGTCTTAAACCAACTAATTAACATTTAAAATATAGAGGAGGATAATTTCAAGGTTGGAAAAAAACATAAAAAGATAAATTCTCATGATTACAATTTGCCATCACTCTCAAAGGCCTGTAAGTGACTAAACTGTAATCTTCCTACCAAAATAAAGGAATTTGTGACTTTAATTTTTTTTATATGATGTATTTCAAGTGTATGATCATGGGTTTAGTGTATATGTGATGTTTATAGAGTTAATTTGATGTTTGTGTAGCTAAATGACTATAAAAACCTTGTTTACACACCTACAATCATACATAATCAATCTAAAGTACATCTTTTTGATTGCATGAGCCTAGTTGTAAGGTTTAGAAAGGTAGGATACGGTTCTTAAGCCCTTGATAGAATATTTATTTCATTTAAAAATGGTTATAGCTTTATGAACAATCTTTAAGAAGCTCTTGGGCCCCCTATTTTTTGATAAAACCCTATATCAGGGTTCCGAACATAAAAAGCTTGATAAATCAAAATCTACCTGGTGAAAATATTTGAAAATTTAGGATTAATTTATATAATAGGTTTATAAATTAAGCCAAGTGTTTTTATGTTGAAATAACTTATATGGATCTTGTTATAATTGACTGTGTAAGTCTGCCTATGGGTGACTATTAAGAAGGTCCAAGAAAGAGGAATTTGACTATGTTTTCTTTGGTTTTGGATCTAAACTCCATGTGAAGTTTTTTTTATCCTTGTATGATCATTATTAAACACTTTAATAGAGTGATCTAATATAATTTGTGATTGAACTGAGTAAAAACCTCTCAATTAAGTAGATTAAGCCTGAGAGACCTATAAGGATTAAATATAAGTTTTGAGTCTTCTTTGATAATTTCCTTTAAATCTAATTGAATTGGTAAGTGTCTTAAAATTGTGAATAACTATCAATATAATTTATAACATAACATAAGGTCTCCTATAGATCTTATGAGGATTATTGAGTATAGAAACTAAGGTTAAAGGTGAAAGTTGTACAAAGTTACAGACTAAGAAGACCCTCAAGATCCTTCATTGTTTAAAATTTGGCATCAGAGCTGAATTGAATTAATTATAGTAAGGAGATTCAAACATAAATCAACAATAACTATAGAGAGATATATTATAAATATCAAGAGGTAGTCAATGAAGGAAACCTACACAAGCAATATTGCTTGGAGAGATAATAAATCTCAATGCTAGATTACAAGCCATGGAGTTGGCATAAATAAGAGGATCTAACATGGGTGATATCAATGATAAAGAAGATGAGGGACCTAAAGAAGATAAGTAGCTATATAGACATAAGAAGAAGTATAAGAAAGAATGGTCAAAGCAATATTATGGGTTAGTGCTAAGCTTAAGATAGAAGTGCCCATGTATGAAGGCAATATGAATGTAGAGGACCTAATATTGGATAAGTGTTTTAGACAAGTACTTTGATTATAAGATTGTAGATGAGGATAAAAGAGTGAAATTTTCCATGGAAAGGCCCAAAGGTCAGGCATCCCTATGGTGGGATGGTGTATAAGAGGAGAGAAGAAGATAAGGGAAGACTAAAATCAAGAAATGGGATAGGATAGTGGCTAAGCTCCAAGGTAAGTTATGCCTAAAGATTACCAAACTAATATTTTTAGGAAACTTCAAAATTTGAAACAAAAAGATATGTTAGTGAAAGAGTACATTGAAGATTTCTATAGGCTAACCATAAGATCAAGTCATACTAAAGAAGACATGGAAAAGGTGGATATATATATATATATATATATATATATATATATATATATATATATATATATATATATATATATATATATATGGACTAAAATTTGATGTTCAAGATGAGATCAATTTCCTTTCACCTAGATAAACTGAAGAGGCATATTAATATGCCTTAAAAGTAGAAGAAAAATAGTCAAGAAATTAACCCAAACATATAAAAAAATTAGGTAGAATTTATAGAGGTAAAGGACAACAAAGAGGAAGGAATTAGATGCTAACACATCAAGAAGAAGCTAGTAGTTCACAAAAACAAGAACAATCTTCAATAGGTAGGTATTCTTTCAGAGGTAAAAGGCCATTCAATAGAGGCCAAGGTAGAGAATTTGTTGATAGATGCTTCAAATGTGAAAATTTTGGCCATAGGTCTTATGAATGCCTTAAAAATCCATCTACAAGTCATGGTAGTGCTCAACTAGCTCAAGCTAAAGAAGAAGAAGAAGAAAGTGTGAATTCACCTACCCATGAAGATTCTCAAGAAGTTGGAGAATCCTTGATCATAAAGAGGGTAATGATCAAGCCTCCCAAAGAGATCAAAGAACCTCCTCAAAGGAAGACACTCTTCAAGACCACTTGTAAATATTAAGGTAAGTGTTGTCAAGTTATTATTGATAGTGGAAATACTAATAATATGATGTCTACTAAAATGGCTAATAAACTAAATTTGAATAAGGTAGCTCATCCAACTCCATATATAGTATCTTGGCTAAAAAACGGTCATCATATCTTAGTGAATGAGCAATGTAAAGTAGAATTCAAAATAGGAAGTTATAAGAATGAGGTCATGTGTGATGTGATGCCTATGGACATGTGTCATGTTCTTCTAGGTAGGCCTTAGAAATATGATAAGAAGGCAATTCATGATGGTAGGCATAATACTTAAAATTTTGAAAATGATGGTAGAAAACATGTTCTTACACCATTAAAGGAAGAAGGTACAGTAATAGAAAATAATTCAAAGGTGGTGTTAATCAGTTGGAAGGAGTTCCTATTGATAAGTTTGACCTCACATGTCAAACTATCCAAGCTACCATTCAAAAATTTACTTATCATGATATTTAACTTTTTAATTGGTGTGATTGGTCTTGTAATGTCCTTTAAATAGTCATCCAAAGCCTTGATTAGCATAGTTTAAGGTAGTTTTGATGAAATTAAGGTTTTGGTCATCATAGTCATTTGCTTGTCTAGCCACCTTTGTGACCAATTTCAGCTTGTGTCAAGAGGTGAAAAGAGTAAAGAACATCCTAAGGGGACTTATGTATTATTTTAGAGTCATATCATGCTTTATTATTGATCTAATAGGTTGGTGACACGTTTGACTAACTTCATGACATAATTACTCACATTTTGGGTCATTTTATGGGTTCTGGAGTAGGTTTTTGAATGAGAATGATAGTATAATGTTATAAGTATAACATGGTGTAATTTTTTAGGCATTAAAATTATAATGGATCCATTTTTAAGTATTTTCATTAGACTTATCAAATGATTTTAACAATTTTAGTGCCAAAAAGGCCTATTTTGAGGCCATATATACAATTAATCAAGTTAAAATTGACCTTGAGGCATATTAATACCTTATTTGTCCATTAAAAGGTGAAAAAAGTGATTTTTAATATGTTTTAGGTCTTAAAATGAAGAAAAATGATTTGTCTCTCATATTAACCTCCTTGGCAACTCTAGAAGGGCCATCAGTTTTTGTTCAGTATGAGTAGGAGAGAGAGAGATTCAGGTCCAAAGATATTGGGAAATGATAGGGAAAATTATGAAATTAAATTTAGTATAATTTTTTGTCATAGTCATCCTCCCATACTTATAAACAATTGATAAGAGTGTAAGGGGGTCAATATGAGCTAGTCATCCAGACAGGGTAGGTCTGCCTCCATTTATTCACTTATAAGATTAATGGATAAAAATGGTTTTATGGGGGATGATTTTAGGGATAATTAAGACATTTTTCATGTTTTATTCATCAACTAGTTTTCCTTGATAAAAGGATTTTTGACATGAAATTGGTTTCCTATCTTGACTTGAGATTTGGTAATTTCAAGCAATTTTGATATATTAGTGGAATGTATTTATTTTGAGGAGTTTTAAAGCTCATGTTTCAGGTAAATCACATTTATTTCATCAAAATAATTTTTTAGGTACTTTAATATGGAAAATCTCTTCCTTAAGATAGCCTGGTTGGTCATTTGGCCTTTCCACAAGGTATAGTTGCAGATATTTTGAGATTTTTAATCTATGAAGAGAATATTAGTGAGTTTTTCATTATATTAATGGGATTATATAGGATAATAATTCTAAATTTTCCACTAGAGGATATTCTATATGAGTTCAAAGGACCATGCTCTCTTAAGAGCTCAAAATCTCAGTTGTAGGCATAATAGGTAGGTTAGAAGGATATCATAGAAGGAAATAGAAGTTATGAGGATTCATGGAGGTGAAGAGGTTCATTTTAAGGTTATAAAATTGTTTTATAGTGTTCATGGAGTCCTCAAGATGACTAGAAATACTCTTGGGAGTAAAAGATTCAATTTATAGCCTCAAATGACTAAAACAACACTAAAGGACTATGTGCTACTATTTTGTTAACTTAAGAGACCTTCCAAAGGACTGTATACTATTATGAATGTATTATAAGTGTGGCAAATGATTTTTCAAGGTGATCTAGGTCTTATCAATAGATGTGAGTGCTTAGTTGAGCTTTAAGGTACAACAAAACCATAATGCTAACTTCCTCAGAACTTAGTTTAGCAAAGTTTAAGGTAAGTTAACATTGTTTAAGGTAATATGTTGTTTCATATTTCCATAATATTCTGAACTCCTCATGGAAAGTTAATGCTTCTTCAATCTATTTATGATTATGTAAGGTCAATATAGGTTTTTAGTCACTTTATATCTCTTATGACTAACTTCCCACCTCTCCTCAATCCGTACACACAAGGAATCTTGACCTAGAACACTCACCCATTAAGGTATTTTAGAAAGCGTCATTTTGATCATGGAGATAAGTAAACAGTGAAAATTTATAAGGGAAGATGAACATAAGGCTTTAAAGACAAATATCATGACTATAGGCTCATTCAAGTCTCCACCTCACATTCTCTAACATGATGATCTTAGTTCATACAAGCCTTAATAGCTACCTATAACCATGGTCTACCTACAATCATATGTTTATCATGTGCTATGTGGATACTTGAAGGAATGAAAAGAAGTGTCATCGAGTTGAAAAGTATGAAAGGAGTTAAAGAGCATAAAAGGTGGCTTAGTATTCATAAGTATTCCAATATTGAGCTACAAGCCTTAAGCATGTACGTCCTCATTATGGACCAAATCAACACCTTAGACAAATCTAAGACATGGAAAACCTAACCTCTATGTAGATGAAGACATAGTACCAATAATAAAAGGATCTAGGCCACATGTGAGTGAAGAGAGTCCTAAAAGTTGAGTTCAAACCTAATATTCACCTAAAGTCCGTACAAAAGACAAATGTTCACCTATAACAATGTTTACCTACAATCAACAAGCATTTCAAACTTCATAATGGACTTAGACTCAAAGGAAACAATGATGAGTTTCATAAGAAGGGACAATTTTTTTTTGGATTTTGTATGAGTTTATTATAATATATTTAAGAACTTTTCAAGCTATAAAAGAATCTCTCAAAGAAAGGTATGGTCAATAAGGGCAAAAAAAGCTTACCTATAGTCTAGGCACAAAGAACACACAATCAACTATGTTTTACAATTAATAATAAGTATTAAGGTGGAGAATATTTTAGGTATCTTCATAGAATACTAAAGATTCTTTAGTCCATGTCATAAGACCCACTTAAAAGGCTTACCTATAATTAATACTTGAAAGGTATCTAGAGTCATGACTCCTTGACTGTGTATTGGCACATATGATGAGAATTAGATACACTATGCATGATCTAGGTAGCCATGGAAGGTATGGAGATAAAGGTAGAGGTGCTAAGTGATGAAGAGGTTCTATATGGACCTATTCAATCCCTTACCCATTCTCATCTTCTCTATCCAATTTTAAAAACTCATTCCAAACATCACCTATAGCTAGATTGTAGGGACTCAACAAGGATTATATGGATAATGGGTGCCAAGCGTACAAAGGTAAGGTGGATATTTTATTGAATGGTTAATTCATTAAAGTTGAATAATTTAACATGAGATCAAAGAGGATTTGGATAAGAGACCTCTAAAAAAGATTCCTAGGACACCAACATTTTGTACAAGGAACAACACATACAAACCTATAATAATTAGTAAAAAAGAATAGGTTGAAAATTTGAAAATGCTTAAGGTTTGAATGTGATGATAATTAGTGAGTGTCAAAACATATATTCTTGGAGGGATCTTAGAAAAGGAATAAAGTCATATTCCAAGGGGCAAAATATAGTCAAGTGACCCTTTTATGGCACATACAGGTTGCTAGTGTCATAGACTGACAACAAACCTAAAGAGACATAGAAAAGAATGTTTAAATTTACTATTATCCCAAATTAGACTTCATATAGGTTCAAGAACCTAAAAATAACTATTGATGTGAATGGAGGTCTTAAAACATAAAGGATGCATCCAAGTACTTTGATGGCACCTACATGCTACTAGTGAGATAGGATAGTCTTGAGCCTAAAAAGGAGAGCAAAGTGATTGGAAGACACTAAAGTATACCTAAAAAAAAAAAAGAGGTCATAGGTTCATGTTGAGACCAAAGGAAGTTAAAAAGGACTGAACAAACTGGACTTAAAACTCAATGCACATTCAAATCAACCTACATACAACCAAAAACATGAAAGAGATTGTTGGTAGGGTTTATGACAGTGATCATAGACAAAATTATGTAAGGAACATTGAAAAGATGAGGTTGAAGAGTTTTGAAATCTGACATAATTATTGGAGTCTATGCCATGAAGGTATCTTAATAGGTCATAAAACATAGTCCACATCATAGAGACTAAAAACCCTACAGGCCCATTCACAAGTTTTAGTGTGAAATAGTGTCTTTCTCACTTGAGATGGATTGTCTAAAAATAAAGAGGGATATAATTTATCTCTATGAAGTCATTAATTAAGTTTGACATAGTAGATAAGGATATAACACTCATTTTACTGACCTCTAGGGTCAATAATGCTTATTTGGATACAAACCCTCAGTGGGGAAACTTAGTATTTTGGACCTGAATGAGAGATAGATGCTTATAGAGAATCATTATAGATAATTTTATGATTCATTTAAGACATGTTTTAGAGATATGTCTGGTGAAGTAAGTGAGTTTTAAGGTTTTAAACTCGAGATGACCTTCCTCACCTTAACACAGTCAACATACCCAACCAGTCATTAGAGAATTTAGTGTTTTGAGAGCTCTATAGGTGTGTTTAGGATTTGAAATTTGGTAAACATGGTTATCATGATTTTATTATTGTGTTAATGATCTCATCAAGGTCACACAAGTAGTGGGCATATCCATTATTTTATCTCATACTTGTCACACTCCTTTGGCATGGGGCAATCATGAGACTAGGTGGTCTATTTGAGGTCTAAAAACAAAATAAGTAGGCCATAATTACTGAAGGGTATTTGAGGAAATTAATGGTGATATAAATGGTATTAATACACCTCTAAGTATTAATAACAATTAGGTTTTAGACCATGTGCCCTTGAGGGCTATCAAGAAGATGACGAGCCTAACCCCACACACCCTAACCAGTAAACCATGAACATAAAATGGGGTAAAAAAACTTAAAGAGCATGTATAATCATGAAAAGGATTTTTTTAATGTGTATGAACTCTTCCTAGCATTGGGAATGACTTCTGAGACCTAAAACTTAGATTTGACCTCCCTTGAGCTTCAAGAATGCTAAGCAAACCACTCAAGGAGCAACTTTGCATACTTGTACCATATCTCACACTTTGCATGGGGAGATTAGAAATTTGGGATAGATGAGGAGGACAAAAAATAAGGTTTTACAAGTGAAAGGAGTTCATTTGTATGTTTATTCTTTATGAATAATTGTTAAGACCTCAGACAGGTCTTAAACCCTGATTATGACCAGTCAAGGTAAATGGACCTCAAATGCACATATAATGACATATTTTGATACTAAAATCTCTTCTATGTTTTTGAGGATTCGAATTAGGTTATCTAAATGTATTTTGATTCTGATGTCACTTGTACGGATTGCTACAAATACATTATTTTTCATGATTTTTGGTGTTTTTCAAGTGTTTTGAGAAGGGAAGAACTTACCAATAATTGGATGAGGTCCTTTAGGATTTTTACTAGCCATTTAAGTCCAAAAAATTTCATGTGATATTTATTAAACTCGACCCAGTTTCCAAGGCAGTCCCAAATAGGCTCAAAATAAGATTATGTGACAAGGTGGTTTCTTGGTTTTCACACTTCCATAGGGTCTCAGGAACCTAAATTAACATGGATGTTTATGAAAATACGGGAAAAGTTAATCAAACAATTTTATAGAGTTTAAAATGTGTGGGAGCTCCTAGTAGCAATATTTCTACTTTTTAGGCCTAGTAGGGCTAATTAGGCCTAATTTGAGAGAGAGAATGAGCTAAAAAGTACTCTTACACTTAGAATCTGATCACCAAATTTTGTATAAAGTTGTAAAGGGATATAGTGTATCTAAAAATATTCTTAGTTTTAAATAATCATTTCCAAATTCTTCTAGACAAGGAGTTTTATCTATTTTAAGGGCTACAAGGATTTGAGAAGAAATTCAAGGTTTTGGTGGAAAACCAAGTCTTTTAAAGTGTTTGATGTCTTAAAATGTCTTTTTATAGGTTTGGTATGCTATTTTGAGAACATCCATGGAAGAGATTTGCATTCTTAAGGAAAAATTCCACTTTTCCCTTCTATGCCATGATGAGGATGAGCTTTCTAAGGAGTTAAAACACTAAATCATTGTATAAAGCTTCTAATAAACATTATAAAGGCTAATAAACCTTATCTAAACCATAGGGGATATTATAAAAATTCAAGGATAAACTTTGAATAATTGGAAAGGTTTGAAAATGTCTTGAGTCTCCTAACTACACCTTCTTTCCTTCCTATGCCTAGTGTGTTGAAGGAGTCAAACTTGCACTTAAGAGGTTCTAAAACCCATGGATAATGTAAATACCTCATAAATTTCCTATAAGAATGTTTCAATGAAGATTAAGGGAGGAATTAAAGTCCTATTTTCAAGGGGGAAGACCAATTCTTCAATAAAGACACAAGGGCTAGTATATAGGGGTTCAAGCAAAGATTTAGGCACTCTCCAATTGGTCAAGCTTGACCAATCATGAATAAGACATTATCAAACCTCCTAAAATCATGCCACTTTCTCTTATACACCCCCCTTAAGACATAAAAGTTTGAAGAGGCATGATAAAGTACTACGTAGCATTGAAAGAGGGCAAAGACCAAGTTTGAGATCCCTTTTTTGGGGCTACTTTATCTCCCATCATTTTTATTTTCTATTTGTAATCATTTTACAGAATGTTAATAATAAATATTTAATTTTGGTTTTGCTTAAAGGCCACCAAATTTTCTACTCACCTTTTGAGAAAAATAAAAATCTTTCGTTCCTCCATTTTTAGACTTTTTTGGTGAAGTGTATGTGTTTGCCATTGATATAACATAGTGAAGCATTTGTTTTCCTATGACATTGTCTAGTTTTTATACCTTCAAGAAAGATATTTGATTTTATAAAGGTCACATTAAGTGTCAATATCAACTCTAATATAAGCATTGGATGTGAATTTAGTTTCTTAACATTCCTTCCTTACATAAACTAAGTTTGTCAAGTCCTTCTGAAACACTATTGTAGAAGTCATTCTTGGAGTGTAGATAATGTGTAAAAGCTTATAAATTTCATAAGAGTGTCCATTAAAATCATAAATGGTCATACAATATTGGTGCATCACCTTCATTTCTAGTTTCCCTTTCAATTTCAATACAAATAATGTCTTTTTCACGCTTTTCATTGCCAAAATCAATAGTTATTAGGTTTAAGAGCAAGTTTTAGTGAGATCACCAAGAGGACCAGACATATATGGATATTATATCCCTTCCAAAGTCACCCACACTTAGGATACATTTCATGTTCCATCATGAATGATAAACAACACACTTTTTCTCAAGGGCACACTCCTGATTGACAATAGTTTTTCGAATGCCCGATGAGATGCATTCTCCTTGGTATAGTTGAAGTTTGAAGTTGAATAAAAGTAATTTTAGTGGTAGAGGATACTCATCATCATCATAACCAAAATATTCCTTCAAGTTGTAGAGTTCTTAGTAGTATATAGAGAACACTTTCATGCCAAAAGTTACTACAAGATTATCCAATAAAGGTATTCTTTTTGAATTCATTGAGTTGCCTTCTACTTCTTACAAAAGAGAAATGTTTAATAAGATAAACCCATATCATAGAAATTAATTTCTATCTCCTGGTTAACCTTTTTTTCTAAGTAATAAAATTCCCACTATCTAGTCACTATAAAAAAAAAGTGTTTATCCCATTTAACAGAGGAAGCCCACTAAATCTAGCCCAGTTTGATAATATACTAATATAAAATCTTAAGAACATCCCATTATTCTTAAGAGAAGATCAAATAACTCCTATTGAGCATATCAAGGATGTTTTCAACATTTGTTCAGTCTAAAATGTTGTTCAAGATAATGTAGTTATTAGATTACATGTTGTTTCCTTGAAAGGAAAAGCATTGCAATGGTATATAAACCTCCCATTGAACTCCATTGCTTTCTAGGATGACTTGAGTGTAGCCTTAGTTTGGTAATTTGAGGACAAATTTAACCACCTATCCTTGGTTGAATAGCTAACCACCATAAAGAGGGCTCCTCATGAGTTCATGACTGAATTTAACCTTAGATTCCATAAAACATGGACTAGGATACCTCTATTAATCAAGCCATCCCAAAAATATGCCTTCTTGTATTATCTAAGAGCCCTCAATTCTGACATTAGTGTCATGATAAAGTCAATGGGTGGTACCACTTTGCTTGATGCATATGTATTTACAATAAGAGTTGAAAATAGTTTGATACAAGCTAGAAAATTGGCACCTAGGCCTCTTATGCCTTTTTCCCTTGAAACACAACCCATAATAGCCTCTCAAGATCCTCTTATGTCTCTTATTCCACCCCCCCCAAGCACAAGTTTCAACCCCTCCAAGCCAATCAACTAATATTGGAGAGATCAAAGGAATGTTGTAGTCCTTTGGGAATGAGATTGTCTAACTGAAGATGAAATAATACCAAGAAAATAGGTGTTACCAAGTGCCTATTCTGCCTAATTATCAACCTTTTAGAGATAATAGGCCACCCTATCTAGGATTTAGAGAATAGATACCATCTTATCAAGTTCAAGGAGCTATCACTCAAGCTAAAATATATGCAACTATTGATCCAAATGATACATCATATTCTAAGGCTATTATTCATATGCCTACTCAGAATAACTTGATGCTAGGTTTATATTGGCAGCCCTCAAAACAAAATGACATACAAAACCAAATAGTGGTTAATCAATCCATAGTCATGCCTCAAATGACTCAAAAAGAGGCTTATATTAAAGAGGGTAAAAATAATGAAAGTATGAGACAACAAGACAAGATGATTCATAGTCAAGGGTAGCTGGATTCTACTTTTGTTAATTAACATCTTGATGATCATGTGGCCTTGAATCAAGTTGGTGACTAGGGTGCCTCAAGCAGTGTGGTTGCAGTTGTGATTAGAGAAAAGAAGAGAGATATTAAAGATTAAAAATAGGTTGTTCATGCTTAAAATACACCTCTAAATTTTCCTAAAAATGTAAATAAATAGTTTGTTTCCCCTATGCCATAAAAAGATCAAAATATAGAGGTTAGCAAGTCTCATCAAGCATCACATGTTCAGGATCATCTAACTCTTCAAAAAGTGCATCCAAAGGTAAGTGATATTAATTATAATATTTTTGATCATATGAAGAATTCAAATATTAATATGAGCATGTGGGATTCCTTAAAAATCCTAGGATAAAAAGACATGCTGATACAAGAACTTTCAGCTCTCAAATTGGCATCAAAATCAATTGATAAAGAAGGCATACGTTTCAAAAATTTAGATCAGCCAACAAGACATCAGGTCCAAAAAGTATAAAAAAATGTAGATGTGGGTAAAGATGAGGTAAAATAAGGTAAAACATGTACCTTTTATCTCTCTTTGATAGTTGGTAATACATTAGTTCATAATTGTATGGTGGACAATGAATCTAGTAGCACTGTCATGCCCAAGTAAATTACAAATAAGCTTGGTTTAGTTTATAAACCAAATGAAAAATGGGTATTACAGATGGATGGATCACAAAAAAATACATTGGGCATGAGTAATAATCTTAAGTTGACATTACATGCTTTTCCAAATGTCACCATTCAACAAGATGTAGTGGTGATGGACTTGCCTCCTTACTTCACCATGTGTTTGTCTAGAGACTTCACCTTGAATATTGGTGGCTACCTATTAGATGATTAGATATATTTAATGTTAATAACCATGTATGGTAAAAAGGTAAATATTCATTTTGATCCCATGCTTGTTTCCACTTAGAGCCTTACATGCCAAGTGTTGTAAACACTAATTATATCATCTTGGATGAGATGTTAGAAGCTAGTGGAGTGGAAACTAACTCACCTCTAGAGGGAGTTATATATTTATTCCTTAATGAATGGGCCTCAAAATTACAAGATCATGATCTATACAAGATGATTAAGGAGGAGGGACTTGGTGTCTATTGACTCCATGAGAATGATGCACTAATTCTAGCCATGGTGAAGGATGATGAATCTAGTGATGGTCTATGAAAGTTATAATTTTATCGATGAAGAAATAAACATGGTATCAGGGCTGGAATGATGTTGATATCTCCAAAAAATCAAAGGTATTTTTATTTAATTAATTTTCATTTTGGTTTCTCAAATAATATTTCTAAGTATGAGGCACTAGTCCACAGTTTATACTGGGATAGGAAGATGGGAATCAACATCTTACAAGTTTTTGGTGATAGTGAACTTATAGTTGATCAAGTAAGAGGTCTAACATATGTAAGAACACATTAATTATATCTTATAATCATAGAGTGTGTGACTTGAGTCTTTTAAAGCTTTTGACATTTACGCAGTGCCAAGAGATAAAAATAAATACACAGATAGGTTGGCTACCATAGGGACTCAATTCTACATTCCAACTAATATAAAAAATGAGAAAAATTAGTCATAGATTAATGTTTTTGTGAGGCCTTACATTCCAAATAACCATGAGAAATAGAATCTTTTTGAGTATGACAATCAGATTATTAGGTTCTTATAAGAGGAGGCCAAATTCTCTTCCAAGGATTAGTCAAAGTTGTTGCAATAGTATCAGGATTAGATTGTTCAACTAAAAACTAACAATTTGCCCAAAAGATTGGTCACACTTGAAAACATCTTCAATGGAGATGATGATATGAGGACAAAGAAGTCATCTTTGTCACCCAAGGAAGAACACTATGCCAAAATTAAGATTGCAGCTGGAAAGAAATTAAAATTGGGTAAAGTATACACTCTTTCAAAAAAATATTCCTTTATTGAGTTATGTAGGAGTTTTGATGATGTGTTTTGGAAATCTAGTGATCTAAAAGGATTTAACCCAAGTCTAGCTCAACACACCATTGAGATAGAAGCTAAAACCAAATTGTTTAGACAAAGGCAAAGGCCCATAAACCCAAAACTTGAGCCTTTAATGAGGACTGAGCTTAATAAGCTCATAGAATCAGCCATCATATTTCCAATCAAGCACTCAACTTGGGTGGAAAACCTTATTCCAGTATGGAATAATGACAGTGAGATTAGACTTTGTGTTGACTTATGATATTTAAACAAGGCTTATCTTGAGGATTAATATCCATTACCATCCATGGAACAAATTTTGCAGCTAGTTATAGGTTCAAAGAGGTTCTATTTTTTGGATGGGTATAGTGGCTACAATAAAATTTTGGTTAAGGAAAAAGACCAGTTCAAGACAACCTTCACTACAAAGTGGGGGACATTTGCATATAAAAAGATGCTATTCAATTTATCTAATGTTGGAGAAATATTTTAGAGGGCCATGGATATGGAATTCCAAGGTCTTATTAATAGGTTTGTGCTTGTATATTTGGATGGCATAATCATGTTTTCAAAGAGTGCAAGTGAGCACATGGTCCATCTGAAAGAAGTGTTCGAAAGGTGTAGGCAGTTTAGGGCGTCTCTTAACCCCCAAAAGTGTGTTTTATCCATAAATGAAGGTAATCTTCTTGGACATGTGGTTTTAAAACATGACTTAAGTATATATATTGAAATTATAGACTTAATTATTTCTCTATCCTTACCCAAACACAAAAAGGTACTACAAAGATTCTTAGGAAAAATCAATTTCATAAGGAGGTATATTTCAGATTTTGCCACTTTAGCTAAGCCACTTGCAACCAAGCTAAAGAAGAATCAAAATTTCAACTAGTCCAAGGAGGGGATGATGATTTTTGAGGAGATAAAGCAAGCCATATCTATTGTTACTACACTCATAAATTTGGATTTCTCAAAAGATTTTATTTTGTACACTTATGCTAATAGGGACACCATTTTAGGTATTCTTATGAAATGAATCATGAGGATTTGGAGAAGCCAATAGAATTTTTGAGTCAAGGATTGGAGGAGTATGAGACAAGGTATTATTTTTTTGAAAAACATGTTCTTTTAGTAATCAGGTCTCTCAATAAGTTTAGATACTTATTATCTAACAATAGGATACATCTAATGGTTTCCCATCCAAGTATCAAGAAGGTCCTTTTGAAAAAGGATACAAATGAGAAAATGGATAGTTGGATAACAAGAATAATGGAGTATGATGTGGAAATCAAGGTCACAAAGATGATTAGAGGTAAAATACTATGTGAACTTCTATCCCAAGACTTACAAGAGGTTAAGGAGCCAATTTTAGTGATGAGTGATGACAAAGTTGCAACTGATCATACCCTATCTTCTAGCTAGTTTCATGACTTGGTAAGGTGTCTTCAAGATGGTTATTATCCTCCTAATTTAATTACTTCAATAATAAGATATTTAATATTGAAATATATTCCATTTTTTCTTGTTGATGGTGTGCTTTTCAAAAAAGACATTAATGGTATGTTGCTAAGGTGTATAGAACCAAACCAAACATAAAGGTTGCTTGAAGATTTCCATGATGGATATGGTGGTATAAGTTTTTTAGAAAGGACTAAAGCCCTTAAGATGATGAGAGGTGGGTACTATTGGCTAAGTATATTTATTGATTGTCATGTATGGGTTAGGAAATTCAAGCAATGTTCTATGTTTGTAAGAAAAGTGAAACTTGCAGCCTTACCTCTCCAATAAATTTTGGTGGATCAACCTTTTATCCAATGGGGACTAGAATTTATTGGTCTCATTAACCCTCCTTGAATCTTAGGTCATAAGTGTATCCTTACTACCATATATTACTTCAAAATATGGACAAAGGTAGTAACATTGAAGGAAGCAAATGAATCCAGTGTGCTAAATTTTTATGAAGGTTTACTTACGAGATTTAGGGTTCCCTCCACCATCATTTTAGATAATTCCATAGATTTTATGAGAGATATGATCATCCAATGGGATGTTCAACATGGTGTTTACCTCAACACTTCATCAAACTACTATCCACAAGGTAATGGCCTTGTTGAATCCACCAATAAGAACCCGATAAAGATCATAAAAAGGACTAATGAAGACAATAAAAGGTTATGGAATTTAAAGTTGAAGTAAGCTCTATGGGCTGATAGGATAACATATAAAACATCAATTTATAACTCTCCATATAAGTTGGTTTATGGTAAGAAAGTAAGGATACTCATTTCTCTTGAGTTTCCTGATTTAGAATTAATGCACCAACTTGAGTTGTTGAAGAATGAACCAATGGATATCAGGTATGATAAGCTTATGGATATAGAAGAGATTAAATATTAGTATATGTTATCCATGGAAATTCACCAAGCACAAGTGAAGAGAGCCTTTGACAAAGGAGTTTCTTCATAGAGTTTTAAAGAAGGAGATTTGGTTCTCAAGTGGGATGAGGATAGAGATAAACTAGAAAGGCATACCAAGTTTGATTTTATTTAGAGTAGCCCATACACAATATCCAATTTCAAATCCCATAATGCCTTCCAAATTGCAAGGATGGATGGTGAGGAGCTTCCAAACCTAGTTAGTGAGATATATCTAAAACATTGCTATTGAGAGTTAAGTTCCTTGTACATAGTTTATTTGTTTTCCTCCAAGTTATATCCTAGAAAATTAGTTTTCTTGTGTTTTGTCTCAAATAAGTGCTATGTTTGCACATTTACCTTGTTAGTTAGTTTCCCTTATTTTTTGTGTTTCTTTCCCTATTTTGGAAGAAAAAGTTATTTTATTTCAAGTAAAAGGAGTCTTGTTGTCATGGATCATATTTTTTACTATCATTTAATAATGTAAGAGTGGATTTGTGAGTCTGAAAGAGATGTCAATGGTCTAGTTCTCAAGCTTAGCAGGCATGCTTCCCAATTGAGTCACCAAAATGTTGACAAGTTTGACCTCATAGGTCAGACTGTCACTCCTATCATTTGAAAATTTGATTGTCATATTGTTTACCTTGTTAATTGGTGTGATTGGTCTTGTAATTTCCTTGAATAATTCATTCAAAGCCTTGATAAGAGGAGTTAAAGGTAGTTTTGATGAAATTAATGTTTTGGTCATCATAGTCATTTGCTTGTCTAGCCACCTTTGTGGCCAATTTCAACTTGTGTCAAGAGGTGAAAAGAGTCAAAAACATCCTGAGAGGCCTTAAGGCTTGTTTTAGAGTCATATCATGTATAATTGATCTAACATGTTGGTGACATGTTTGACTAACTTCGTGACTTAGTGACTCACATTTTGGGTCATTTTATGGCTTCTAGAGTAGGTTTTTGAATGAGAATGACAATATAATGTCAAAATTATAACATGGTGTACTTTTTTAGGCATGAAAAGTATAATGAATCTATTTTAAAGTAGTTTCATTAGACTTCTCAAGTGATTATGGCATTTTTAGAGCCAAAAAGTCTTATTTTAAGGCTATCTATATAGTTATTCAAGGTAAAATTGAGATTCATGTAGATTAAAGAATTTATTTGTCCATGAAAAGGTAAAAAAATTGATTTTGGATAGGTTTTAGGTCTTAAAATGAATAAAATTTACTTGTCTCTCATATCAATCTCCTTGGTAGCTCTAGAAGGGCCATCAATATTTGCTCAATATGGGTAGGAGAGAGAGAGCCAGGTCCAAAGATATTGGGAAATAATATGGAACATAATGAAATTAAAATTAGTGTAATTTTTGTCACATTCATATCCCCATCTTTACAAAAAATCACTAAGAGTGTAAGGGGGTCAATATGAGCTAGTCATCCATACAGGGTCCATGTTTGCCTCCATTTCTTAAATTATGATATGGATGGAGAAAAATGGTTTTAGGGGGATTATTTAAATGGTAAATAATAAAATTTTAATGTTTTAATCATCATATATTTTTCCTTGGTAAAGTAATTCTTGATAGGAAACCAGTTACTTGTCTTGACTTAAGATTTGGCAATTTTCAAGAAATCTTGATATATCAGTGGAATGTATTTATTTTCAAGATTTTTCAAGATCATGTTTTAGGTAAAACACATGTATTTCATCCAAAAAAAGTTTGAATTACTTTTATCTTGAAAATATCTTCCTTGAGATAGTCTGGTTGGTCATTTGGCCCTTCCACAAGGTATAGTTGTAGATATAATGAGATTCTAAGTATGTGCAGAGCATATTAGTGAGTTATCATTATATTTATGGGATTATATAAGATTATAAGTCTATTTTTTAAAATATAGGCTATTCCATATGAGGTCAAAGGACCATGTTCTCTTAAGAGCTCAAAATCTTAGTTGTAGGTATAATAGGCAAGCTAGAAGGATATCATGGCAGGTAATGGAAGTTATGAGGATTCATGGAGGTGAAGAGGTTCATTTTAAGGTCATAAAATTGTTTTATAATTTTCATGGAGTCATAAATATGAATATAAACACTCTTGGGAGCAAGATATTCAGTTTATAGCCTTAAATGACTAAAATATCACTAAAGGATTGTGTACGACTGTGTTGTCAACTTAAGAGACCTTCCAAAGGACTGCATATTCTTATCAATGTGTTTTGAGGGTTCCAAATGAATTTTCAAGTTGATATAGGTATTGTAAAGATATGTGAGTGATTATTTGAGCTTTAAGGTATAAAAAAATGACAATGCTAACTTCCTTAGAGCTTAGTTTAGCAAAGTTTAAAGTAAGTTAGCATTGTTTAAGGTAATATGTTGTTTCATGTTTCCATACTATTCTGATATCCTCATGGAAATTTAATGATTATTCAATATATTTGTGATTATGGAAGGTCAATAGAGGTTTTTAGACACTTTTTTGTCTCTTATGACCAACATTCCACCTCTCCTCAATCCGTAAACATAGGGAATCTTCACCTATAACACACACCCATGAGATATTTAAAAAAGTGTCATTTTGATCATGGAGATAAGTAAATAGTGATAGGGTCTAATGGAATATGAAAGCAAAGCTTAAAATATAAATATCAAGGTTATAGGCTCATTCAAGTCTCCACCTCACATTCTCTAACATGATGATCTCAATTCATACAAGCCTTAATAGCTACCTACAACCACGATCTACCTATAGTCATATGCTCTGTGTATCCTTTAAGGAATGACAAGAAGTGACATACAGTTGACTGGTATGAAAGGATTTAAGGAAAACAAAAGTTGGATTATCATTCCTAAGTAGTCCAATAGTGACCTATAGGCCCTAAGCCTATAGGTCCTCATTATAGACCAAATCAACACATCAAACAAACTTAAGACATGGAAAACCTAACCTCTATATAGATGAAGATAGAGTACCAATAATAATATCTAGGCCACATGTGAGTCAAGAGAGTCCTAGAAGCTAAGTTCACACCTGATGTTCACCTAAAATAATGTTTACCTATAGTCAACAAGCATTTCAAACTTCATAAAGGACTCAAACTCAAAGGACACAATGGCGAGTTTCATAAGGAATGGAAAAATATTTTTTGAGTTGTTTTGAGTTTGGTATAAGATATTTAAGAATATTTCAAGCTATAAAAGTATCTCTCAAAGAAAGGTACAGTCAAGAAGGGAAAGAAAAGCTTACCTACAGTCTAGGCATAAAGAACACACAATTAGCTATGTTTTAAAGTTAATAATAAGTCTTAATGTGGAGAAGACTTCAGGTATCTTCATAGGATACTAAACATTATTTAGTTCATTTCATAAGACCTACTCAAAAGGCTTACCTATAGTCAAGAATTGAAAGGTATCTACTACCATGACTAGTTGATTGTGTGTTGGCAAATATGATGAGAATTAGATACACTATGCATGATCTAGGAAGCCATGAAAGGTATGGAGACAAAGTTAGAGGTGTGAAGTGATGAAGAGGGTCCGTGTGGACCTATTTAAGCCCTTAACCATTCTCATATTCTCTATCTAAAGTTGAAAACTCATTCCAAGAATCACCTATAGCCAGCTTCTAGGGACTCAACAATAATCCTATGGTTGATGGGTGACAAGAGTACAAAGGTAAGGTTGAGGTTTTGTTGAATAGTTAATTGATTGAATTTGATGAAGTTAACATAATATCAAAGAGGATTTGGGTAAGATACTTCTAAAAAATATTCCTAGGATACTAACAATCTATATAAGGAACAAAGCATTCAAACCTACAACAATCAATCAAAGAGAAGAGGTTGAAAGTTTGACCATGATTAAGGTTTGAATGTGATGATAAGTAATGGGTGTTAGAAAAAATATGCTAGGAGGGATCTTAGAGAAGGAATAGAATCATATTCCAAGGGGAAAAATATGGTCAAGTGACCCTTTGATTGCACCTACAGGTTGCTAGTGTCATAGACTGACAACAAACCTAAAGAGACCTAGAAAATCATGTTGAAAGGTAATCTCATCCCAAATGGGATTTCATACAGGTTAAATAACCTAAATAGAACTATTTATGTGAATTGAGGTCTTAAAACACAAAAGATGCAGTCAAGTACTTTGATGGCACCTACAGGCTACTACTGAGACAGGTTAGTCTTGATCCTAAAAGGGAGAAAAAAGTTCTTGGAAGACACTAAGGTATACCTCAGAAAAACTAAGAGGTCATAGGGTCATGTTGAGACCAAATGAAGTTAAGAAGGATTGAGAAAATTGGAATTAAAACTCAATGCATAGTCAAATCAACTTACATACAACCAAGAACATGAAAGAGATTGTTGGTAGGGTTTGTGACAATGATCATAGACAAAATTATGTAAGGAGAGTTAGAAATATGAGGTTTAATATTTTTTTATCTATGACAACATGAGTGTAGTATATATCATGAAGGTATCTTAATAGGTCATAAAACATAGTCCATGCCATAGATACTAATAACTCTATAGGCCCATTCATAGGTTTTAGTGTGAAATAGTGTCTTTCTCACTTGGGATGGATTTTATAAAATAAAAGAGGGATATAAGTGATATATATAAATTCATTCATTAAGTTTTAAATACTGGATAAGGAGAGAACACTCATTTTACTGACCTCTAGGGTTAATAATTTTTGTTTGCATACAAACCCTTAGTGGGGAAACTCAGTGTTTTGGACTTGAATGAGAGATAGATGCTTATAGAGAATCATTATGGATAATTTTATGAATAATTTAAGACATTTTAAAGATATATTTATAGTGAATTAATTTATTTTTAATGTCTTAAACCTAAGATGACCTTCCTCACCTTAACACAGTCAACAGACCTAACTAGTCACTGGATAATTTGGTGTTTTAAGAGATCTATAAGCGTAATCAAGATTTGAAATTTTGTATATATGGTTATCATGATTGTATTAATGTTTATATGATATAATAAAGGTCACAAAATTAGTGGGCCTATCCATTTTTTTGTCTCAGACTTGGCCCACTCCTTTGGCAAGGGGCAACCATGAGACTAGGTGGTCTATTTGAGGTCTAAGAAAAACAAGTAGGCCAAAATTTATTAAGGGTATTTTAGGAAATTAATAGTGATATAAATGGTATCAATACACCTCTATGTGGTAATAACACTTAGGTTTCATCTCAATTTCCCTTGAGGGCTATCAAGGAGATGACAAGCCTAAACCCCAAACACCTTGACCAATAAACAATGATCATACAATGGGGTAAAAAGGAATTACATAGCATGTATAATAATAGAGATAATTTTTTTAAGGTTTATGAACTTCTCTTAGTAGTGGGAATGACTTTTGAGACCAAAAACTCAGATTTGACCTCTCTTGAGCTTCAAGAATGCTATGTAAACCACTCGAGGAGTAACTTTACATACTCATACCATATATCACACTTTAAATGGGGATATGATCCATTTTAGATAGTTGAGGAGGTCAGTAAATAGGGTTTTACAAGTGAAATGAGGTTAGTTGGATTTCTATTCTGTATTAACAATCATTAAGACCTCAGACAGGTCTTAAACCCTTCTAAAACCTTGATTGTGGCTAGTCAAGGGAAATGGACCTAAAATATAGATTAAATGATATATTTTGATATTAAAAAATATTTTATGTTGTTTATGACTCCAAGGAGTTTCTCCACATGTATTTTTATGTTGGCATCACTTGTATGGATTGCTAAAAATACCCTATTTTTCATGATTTTTGGTATTTTATAGGTGTTATGAGAAGGGGAGAAATTATGAATCATTGGATGAGGTAATTTGGGAGTTTTAATAGACATTAAATTCCAAAAATTTTCATTGGATATTCTGGAGGTGATCAAACCATGCCCATTTTCCAAGGTAGTCCCAAACAGGCTCAAAATAAGACTAGGTGGCAAGGTGGTTTCTTGGTTTGCACACTTCCATAGGGTCTCAAAACCCAAAAATTGACATGGAGGTTTATGAAAATATTTTAAAAGTTAATAAAACATTTTTATATATTTTCACATGTGTGGGATATCTTAGTAGAAAGATTTCTACTTTCTAGGCCTATGAGGGCTAATTAAGCCAAATTTGAAAGAGAGAATGAGCTCAAAAGTACACTTACACTTAGAATCTGATCATAAAAATTTGTTTTAATCTATAAGGGGATATAGGGTATATAAAAATATGATAAATTTTCCATACTCATCTCCAAATTCTTCCAGATAAGGAGCTTTATCTATTTTTAGGGCTACAAGGATTTGAGAAGAAATTCAAGGTTTTGGTGCTAAATCAAGTCTTTTTGAGTGTTTTGTGTCTTAAAATGTCTTGTTATAGGTTTGTTATGATATTGGGAAATAATCCATGGAATATATTTTTAGTCTTGATTAAAAATTCCACTTTTCCCTTCTACACCATGATGAGGATGAGCTTTCTAAGTAGTCAAAACACTAAATGATTATATAAAGCCTATGATAAACCTTGTAAAGGCTAATACACATTATTTAAATCACATGGGAGATTATAAAATGTCAAGTATCAAATTTTAAGGGTTGGAAAGGTTTGAAAATCTATTGAGTCTCTTAACTACACCTTCTCTCCTTCCTATGCCTAGTGTGTTGAAGGAGTCAAACTTACAAGAGATTATACAACCAATGTATCATGGAAATACCTCATTAATGTCCTATAATAATGTTTTAATTAAGATTAAAGGAGGAATTAAATTCCTATTTTTAAGGGGGAAGACCAATTCTTTAATAAAGACATGAGGGCTAGTATATAGGGGTTCAAACAAAAATTTAATCACTCTCCAAGTGGTCAAGGCTTGAACAATCACAAAGAAGACATTATCAAACCTAATAAACTCAATCCACTATTTATTATATTCCTCCCTAAATACATTAAATTTTTAAGAGGCATGATAAAGTACTACGTAGCATTGAAAGAGGGTAAAGACCAAGTTTGAGACCCCTATTTTGGGGCTATTTTATCTCCCATCATTTTTATTTTCTATTTGTACTCATTTTATAGAATGTTAATGAACAATATTTAATTTTATTTGTGTTGAAAGGATACCAAATTTTTTACTCACCTTTTGAGAGAAATAAGAAGCTTTTGTTTCTTAATTTTTCAAGTTTTTTTGGTGAAGTGTATCTATTTGCCATTGATATAAAATAGTGAAGCATTTATTTTCATATGATATTGTCTAGTTTTTATACCTTCAAGCAAGATATTTGATATTAAAAGGTCATATTAAGTGTCAAGATATAATCTAATATAAGCATTGGATGTGAATTTAGTTCCTTTACATTCCTTCCTTGCATAAACTAAGTCTACCAAGTCCATCTTAAACACTATTGTATAAGTCATTTTTGGAGTGTAGAGAATGTGTGAAAGCTTATCCCTTTAATAAGAGTGTCCATTACAAGCATAAGTGGTCATAAAATATTGGTGCATCACCTTCATTTCTATTTACCCTTTCAATTCCATTGTAAATAATGTCTTTTTCACCCTTTTCATTACCATAAGAAATAGTTAGTAGGTTTAAGAACAAGTTTTAATGAAAACACCAAAGTAACCAACCCTCTCTAGATATTTTCTACCTTCCAAAGTTACCCACACTTAGGAGAGATTCCATGTTCTAGCAGGAGCTAAAAATAACACACTTTCTCTCAAGGGCACACTCCTAATTGACAATAGTTTTTACTAAAAATCAATAAGGAGGTAAGATATGCTCACATTAGAAAGCTAAAAATAATAATTATTTATAATACACTAAATTAACTTCCTTTATAAATTCAAAAATTACTCAATACGTTTGTTTACATTTTTATGGATGACTTACCAAATGAATTACCACTAAAAATGAGCATTAGCCATCATATATATCTTATACTAGGTGCTAATATTCGCAATAAGGTAGCCTATCAGATGAATCTAAGAGAAAATAAAGAAATCAAGAGACATGTACATGAATTTTCGGATAAGGAGTTAATTAGATAAAGTCCAAGTCCTTGTATAGTCCCAAATGTTCTAACACCAAATAAAGATAGATGTTGGATAATGTGTACTAATTCAAGGGCCATCAATAATATCAATATCACTTATAGATTTCCCTTACCCAAAGTAGACGATTTAATGGATTTTTTGAGTGGTGCCAGATATTTATCCAAGATAGACTTAAATAATGGATATCATTAGATTAGGATAAGAAAAGGGGATGAGTGGAAAATAACTTTTAAAATAAACGGTGATCTTTATGAATGGTTGGTAATGCCATTTAGATTGACAAATGCCCCAAACACTTTTATCAGACTCATGAATGATGTACTTAAACCTTTTATAGGTAAATTTTTTATTGTCTATCTTGATGACATATTGGTTTATATTAAATCAAAGGATGAACATATTGATAATTTGAGAATGGTTTTGAGGAAATTATAAGAGGAAAAACTACTAATCAACCTAAAAAAATATACTTTTATGAAAATAGAGGTAATCTACCTCAATTTTTTAATATTTCAAGAGGTGTTAAAGATGGATAAATATAGAGTTAAAGCTATAAAATAGTGGCATACTCCAAAGAATGTTTTTGAGGTAAGAAGATTTCATGGTCTAACTAGTTTTTATAGATAGTTTATAAGAAACTTTAGTAGTAGTATTTATGCTCCTATTATGGAGACCATCAAAGGGAGTAATAAACCATTTAAATGGACTAATGTTTCTAACAAAATTATTTGATTTTGAAAATAAATACTACATAATAACCTATTTTAGCATTGCCCAACTTTGGTAAGTTATTTCAAGTAGAATGAGATGCAAGTGGGATTGCTATAAGATCTGTCCTAAGTCAAGAAGGAAAACTAGTTCCCTATTTTAGTGAGAAGCTTAATAAGACCAAAAAAAGGTATTAAACATATGACCAATAGTTATTTATATCATATAGGCTTTGAATAAATGGAGGCATTATTAGTGCCTAAAGAGTTTGTTCTTTAAATTGAAAACCATGCTTTACAATTTATTATCAGTCAAATTTAATTGAATCAAATAAATGTTAAATGGGTTTAATTATTTAAAAGTTTATCCTTTGTTATCAAACATAAAAGTGGCCAATCTAAAAAAGTTGTTGATTCTCTAAGCAGGAGGAATCTAATTATGTAGGAGATGCAAGTAAACATCATGGGTTTTGATGTTTTAAAGGATATATATAAGGAAGATACAAATTTAAGGAGGCATATGAAGCATGAAAGGATCCTAAAATTAGAGATAGAAGTACATGGATGGGCTACATTTTACAAGAGGGGCTATTGTTCAAAGGTAAGCACCTATGCATTCCTAAAGGATCCATGAGGGAGAATTTACTTAAGGAGAAGCATAGTGTCAACCTTTCAGGATATTTTGGGCAAGATAAAATGCTTGTTCAACTAAGTGCACATTAATTTTGGCTAGTTATGTTATTTTATGTAAATAAATTTGTTGAAAAATGTAGAGTATGTCAATATGCAAAAGGGAGAAGCCAAAATATAGGACTATATTAGCCATTATCCATTACCAATATGCCATGGGATTTAGTAAATATGGATTTTGTTCTTGGGTTACTCATAACTCAAAAACATAATGATTATTTTTTTGTGGTGGTTGATAGATTTTATAAAATGGCCCATTTTATTCCTTATCATAAGACAAGTGATCTAGCTCACATTATTGATTTGTTCTTCAAAGAGATAGTAAGACTATATGGTTCACCTAATAATATCATTTCTAATAGAGACACTAAATTTGTTGGTCATTTTTAAAGGAATATTTGTATAAATTTGGGTTTTAATTTGAACTTCAGTTATGCATATCATACTCAAATAGATGGTGAGATTAAAGTAGTCAATAGAAGCCTTAAGAACATCATTAGAAGCTTGGTGAGTGATCATCTCAAATAGTGGGATAAAGTCTTAGCACAAGTAGAATTTGATTCAAATGATTCACAAAATATAAGTAAAGGTATGATTCCATTTAAAATTTTTCATGCTATGCATTCTAGAGGTGTGTATAAATTGATAAATCTAAGCCAACAAGAAAAGAGAAGTGCAGATGGTGAAGTATTTGCAACAACCATGCAAGAACTCCATGACTTATTAAAGCAAAGATTAAAATTAAGATCAAGCAAGTAAAAAAAGAGATCTGGTTTGAAAATAATATAGGTAAATTTTGAATTAGGATATCTTGTATTGGCTCATCTTAGAAAATAAATATTCCCAAAATGGAAATACAATAAGTTAAAATTAAAGAAAATTGGACCTTATAAGGTTCTTAGAAAAATTTCAGCAAATGCTTATGAATTGGAGCTTCCATTGGATATTTTAATCTCATATATTTTTAATTTTTATGATATATATCCTTGGAGAGAATGAGAAATAAATGAGACATCATCTGAAGATGTACATGATTAGGTCATTCATTGGGACCAATAATTGCCAAAGAAATCACTAGTTTAACTTAAAACTATCATAGACAAGAAGGTAATAAAGAGGAAAAGAGGTAAGGATTATATTAAATATTATATAAAATGTAAATATCATATAATTTAAGATTCAACCTGGATTTTATCTTCAAAAATCAACAAACATGGCAGTAACATAGAACAATTCATGAACATGAGTCCATGACAAGTTCTTTTTGTACCTCGATGGTCTAATGCAAGTGCATCATTGTAATATGTCAAATTTATCTTATCAAGAATATTTTGAGTCTTAGGAAGCAATTTAATACAATAAATGATTTTTTATAGGCATTAGAGGTATAGGTTAGTTAGGTACTTTGGCAAGTTTTCCTGCCAAAAGTCTAATTTGAATTCTCAAATGCTTTTCTTATAAATATATGAATATTTGTATTGAATAAAGGGTAATGATGATTTTTAATGAGTTTATTAGAGGTATATATTTTAAATAGGATTATTTTAGTCTTCCTCTCAGTCATATTTATCCTAAAATTTCAAATAAGGCAAATGTAACTAAAAGATTACTCACACAAGGTCATTTTCTATATTGAGTATAAGAGGTTGAGGAGAATCTCAGACCAAATTAAGCCATTACAAGATTGGGAGTGTCTTAAACCAAATATTAATCATATAAAATATATATTAGGTTAATTAAAAGGTCAGAGACAAACATAAAAAGTTAAATTCTCATGATTTCAGACCCTAATGATAGTCAGCCATCACTCTCAAAGGTTTGTAAGTGACTAAAGTGTAATCTTCATACCAAAATAAAGGAATTTGTGAATTAAAACATTTATATATGATGTATTTAAAGTGTATTATCATGGTTTTAATGGATTTTTGATGTTTGTAGATTGATTTTGACGTTTGTGTATATAAAAGACTATAAAAACCTATTTACACACCTACAATCATATAAAATCAGTCTAAAGCATGTAATTTGTTTGCATGAGCCTAGTTTAAAGTTTTAAAAAGTAGGATAAGGTTTTAAATCATATAATATAAGAGTTATTTAATTTAAAAAGGGTTAGAGATTTATGAACAATCTTTAAAAAGCTCTTGGGTCCCCTATTTTCTGAGAAAACCCTAGATCAGGGTTCTTAGCACAAAAATCTTGATAATTCAAAATCTACCTAGTGAAACTCTTTGAAACTTTGGGATTAATTGATATCAGAGGTTTATAAATTAATAAAAGTTTTTTTATGTTGAAATAAATTTTATGGATCCTATTATAATTGATTGTGTCTAAGTCTGCTTGTAGGTGACTACTAAGAATGACCAAGAAAGAGGAATTTGACTTTTTTTTTCTTTGTTATTTGAATATAAAATCTATGTGAAGGTTTTTTTGTATTTTTATGATCATTATTAAACACTTTAATAAAGTTATATAATCCAATTGGTTTTTGAACTAAGTTAAAAAATCTCAAGTAAGCATATTAGGCCTGAGAGACCTACATGGACTAAATATAAGTTTTGAGTCTTCTTTGATAGTACCTTTTAAATCTAATTGAATTAGTAAGTATATTAAAACTATGAATAAATATCATTCTACTTTATAAAATTATATAAGTTCTATTATAGATCTTGTTAGGGTTATTGTGTATAGAAACCAGGGTTAAAGGTGAAAATTGTACAAAGTTGCAGACTAAGTTGGATCAGAGTAAGAAGACCCTCAATATCCTTGCATCAAATAAACACATGTAATATTATAAATATGCATAATATAATGTAGATAAATATAAAAAAAAATATATTGGTGGGGAAATATTCTCAAATATTCAATATACATAGAAATAGAATAATTATCCTTAAGGGAGGGCAACACCTTACAATACTCCTTTAGGAAGGAATAACTCTACTATTCTACTTTGAGGGGGGCACCTCTAATATATTAGTAACAATAAAAGACTTAACACTTGATTGATATATTTTATAATGATATTCCTCTCCTTTATATATACCTCTATACAACTAATAATGGATAGGTAACCTCCTAATCCCAATGTAGGCTGATTAATTACCTAAAGTTCTAATTCCACAAGTTAGTTATTTAACCCAATATAATGATCCATACACTAACTAAGGGGGATTTGTGCCACATTTTATCATCTCCATAAATCCATATACATTAATATATCATATATATAACAATATAGGCATATTTTTATTGATCTTGCATCTCTTAAATCTTAGGTCCATATGAAGAAACTTATTCATAACACAAACATTTCTGAGATTGCATATTTATATGTTATACACCAATGGTTTCATATATTATTTTACATATGGTGCATCTAATCCTTACTTTTTAGGTGTGAGATTCAAAGGTTTATCTCAAATTTTGAAAGGGGGGATGATTTTATACTCATCATTTTCAGATACCTATTATTAGGGCATGTGTATTACAATATGCAACATGATGGATTCAGAGGCTCATGAATAACAAGGTGCCTAAATCCAATTTTTAGTGATCCAAATTTTATTCATAAGTAGAGATCCATATATTATAAGGTTTTATAACTCCACTTCACATTAATATTACATCAACTTTACTTATAATTTTACTTAGGTTCATATTCAATTTTATTTAGAGTGGTACTCAAGATTTTATCTAGCTTTTATCCAAAAATATTACTAAAGATTTTACTCACAAATTTTTAGGCCTTAATTTAGATTTGGAGGTAGTTAGATCCACCTTTTAATCCCATCTTTATCTTAATAGAACTTGGTATCTTATTTTCAATTTTCATATTAGAACATATTATTATTATTTGACACTCACCCATGTGTGTGAAATAAGAAATAATGTTATTACAAATTCCCAGGTGTAATGGCATTTTTTATGATCTCTAAGTACAATTTTATTAATATCTATACCTAGTCTTATTTTCTACTTTGATATGTATGCACACACACATACACATGAAATTGGGGAAAAATGTATAAACCTAAAAATGGCCCCTCAACATCTTTTAATCAATAAATTACATAGTGTTAGGATGTTTGTGTACTTGATTATTCATCTAAATTAGGCATTATTTCCATGTTTATGGATTGCCATAAACTATTTCATTCTTCTCTCTCCCCCTTTGTTTATAATTATCTTGAGCATTGTGTTTAGAGCATCATTAACATCCATGGGTCTATTTGGAGTGATAATGATGCTCTTAGTTATATTAGTGGTCATTTTTGGTCAAGATGCACCCATATTTTGTGGTCCTATCCTTTTCTTTTTTATTCGATTAAATCACTGATAAGGGCCTAATTCAAATTCAAAGCTCTATAAATACATGCAAATTTTAGTTCATTTACATCTAAGCAAATTACATAGCATTAATTTATTTTTCACAAGAATATATTGAGAAGTTACAAGCATTATATAATAATCAAACAATCATTAGAACATTTACTGAAGCATACATGTTTATGTTAAACACACATTTCATAACATTAGGGTTTGTATGTTATTGGAATTATTCAAATTATGATTGTTTTTTTCAATATTGATATTGCTATTATCTAAGGGTATGAAAAATATCAAC
Source organism: Torreya grandis (assembly GCA_037957365.1). Classification (NCBI taxonomy): domain Eukaryota; kingdom Viridiplantae; phylum Streptophyta; class Pinopsida; order Cupressales; family Taxaceae; genus Torreya; species Torreya grandis. Next base: position 104,587 of record JARHVA010002351.1, read on the forward strand.
AAAGTTTTGATTTTATTTAGTTTACCATAGTTTAAAAAACACATATTTTCCTTAAGCTTTCATATATTTTTGCCAATCTATAGCAAGGAGAAGCAAATTGGTTTGCATGTGATTGTTATCACAATGTGAAAAATAAGTGAAGCCATTAGAGATTATAACTATATGAATGCAATTGTCAAATTATTTATAGGTTGTATGTCATTCGTCGATAATGTTAATGACAATATTGGGAGAGTGAATGAAAATAACGGGATCCCTCTTCAATCACTTCCAAATTTATGGGTTATAAATATGTTAAACCTAGTTGTGAATTTATATGCTTAGATTATATTGATAAGTAATTGAAAAAATTCTACATAACTCCAAGGAAAAAAGGAAATAAACATTATAGGGTAGATATAATCAAATATTAAATACACACATGGGCTACACCACATAAATTAAGGGTAGGGAAGTGAAGAGTATAGGCGTGTGATTTTTATATAAGTCCATATCTCAGCTATAGATGATTTTTATAGAGTGTTAATGATGGTCATGGGAGAGCAAATGAAGACACTCGTAACCTTTTTATATCAAATCCAAATTTATGGATGAGGTCACTATAAATTTTGTGCACGTGTTTCCACTATGAGTTCTTGATGACTTACCAAATATTACATTTCTCAAAATATATTTCTAAACCTTGCATAACTCTTCTATAAATTTTGAATTAATTAATTCAACTTATATTTTTATATTAAATGTATTATTTATACTAATTATAAGTAATAACATTTACCCACATTATAAAAAAATACAGACAAATTACAACATTTACCCATATTAAAAAACATGGACAAATTATAATTATAAGTCAAATACTAGCCACTACTTTACCTCTTATTATAAACACACACACACACACACACACACACACACACACACACACACACACACACACACACAAAAAAAAAAAAAAAAAAAACACACACACACACACACACACACACACACACACACACACACACACAACTATATATATATATATATATATATATATATATATATATATATATATATATATATATATATATATATATATATATGCTATATATCAGTAAAATTCTTATTTGTTAATGTTTATTTAAATATTTTTAAATAAAACACATTTAGACATTATTTATCTATGTAGTATTTTATCTTAGGTTAAAAGAAGTTTAGATCAAGATAATGCCATATAGGGGAGAGGGACTATTAGTTGTGTACCCTAACTTCAAAAATGCATAAAACCATGTAGATGACTCATTAGAACATACAACTTACTAAATTATGTACCATATGACCCTGCCACATCACTATTCTTGTTTGGTATGTTTAATTTGAGAAAAAAACAAAATTTGAATTGATTTAATATAAAATAAGTTAGACCAATTATTGTGAATATGTGACCAATTATTGTGCATATTATTGGACATTTTGTGATTATATCTTACAAAATATTATTAGGTATAAGTTGCATTTCAATGTAATGCTTCTATAATAACTATTACTCCCTCTTTATTTCAAAATTTGTCTTTTCATGCACATGTCCTATCATAATAATTGATCCCTCAACTATTGGGCCCTCTCCCCTATTTATAATTTAACTCTTAGAAGTGGTTCAAGCCCCAATATCCAATATGCAATATGAGTTAGATAGAATTCAAGGCAATTATGTGCCCAAAATTCATATATTTATTTGGATTATATATATAGTTTAGCTTCATTTGCCATCTAAATTACATTAATTTGATGAAAGATCCACCTTGAAATAAGAGAGTTTCATAGGCAATTGTTTAAGCCTTACAAGAGGCTAAAAATAAATATGAGTAGGTGAGGGATCATCTAGAAAATGAAAGGGCATCATTAACATCCATGGGTCTATTTGGAGTGATAATGATGCTCTTAGTTAAATTAGTGGTCATTTTTGGTCAAGATGCACCCATATTTTGTGGTCCTATCCTTTTCTTTTTTATTCGATTAAATCACTGATAAGGGCCTAATTCAAATTCAAAGCTCTATAAATACATGCAAATTTTAGTTCATTTACATCTAAGCAAATTACATAGCATTAATTTATTTTTCACAAGAATATATTGAGAAGTTACAAGCATTATATAATAATCAAACAATCATTAGAACATTTACTGAAGCATACATGTTTATGTTAAACACACATTTCATAACATTAGGGTTTGTATGTTATTGGAATTATTCAAATTATGATTTTTTTTTCAATATTGATATTGCTATTATCTAAGGGCATGAAAAATATCAACAAAGTTTTTATTTTATTTAGTTTACCATAGTTGAAAAAACACATATTTTCCTTAAGCTTTCATATATTTTTGCCAATCTATAGCAAGGAGAAGCAAATTGGTTTGCATGTGATTGTTATCACAATGTGAAAAATAAGTGAAGTCATTAGAGATTATAACTATATGAATGCAATTGTCAAATTATTTATAGGTTGTATGTCATTCATCGATAATGTTAATGACAATATTGGGAGAGTGAATGAAAATAACGGGATCCCTCTTCAATCACTTCCAAATTTATGGGTTATAAATATGTTAAACCTAGTTGTGAATTTATATGCTTAGATTATATTGATAAGTAATTGAAAAAATTCTACATAACTCCAAGGAAAAAAGGAAATAAACATTATAGGGTAGATATAATCAAATATTACATACACACATGGGCTACACCACATAAATTAAGGGTAGGGAAGTAGAGAGTATAGGCGTGTGATTTTTATATAAGTCCATATCTCAGCTATAGATGATTTTTATGGAGTGTTAATGATGGTCATGGGAGAGCAAATGAAGACACTGGTAACCTTTTTCTATCAAACCCAAATTTATGGATGAGGTCACTATAACTTTTGTGCATGTGTTTCCACAATGAGATCTTGATGACTTACCAAATATTACATTTCTCAAAATATATTTCTAAACCTTGCATAACTCTTCTATAAATTTTGAATTAATTAATTCAACTTATATTTTTCTATTAAATGTATTCTTTATACTAATTATAAGTAATAACATTTACCCACATTATAAAAAATATGGACAAATTACAACATTTACCCATATTAAAAAACATGGACAAATTATAATTCTAAGTCAAATACTAGCCACTACTTTAACTCTTATTATAAATACACACACACACACACACACACACACACACACACGCGCGCGCGCGCGCGCACACACACACACACACACACACACACACACACACACAACTATATATATATATATATATATATATATATGCTATATATCAGTAAAATTCTTATTTGTTAATGTTTATTTAAATATTTTTAAATAAAACACATTTAGACATTATTTATCTATGTAGTATTTTAGCTTAGGTTAAAAGAAGTTTAGATCAAGATAATGCCATATAGGGGAGAGGGACTATTAGTTGTGTACCCTAACTTCAAAGATGCGTAAAACCATGTAGATGACTCATTAGAACATACAACTTACTAAATTATGTACCATATGACCCTGCCACATCACTATTTTTGTTTGGTATGTTTAATTTGAGAAAAAATCAAACTTTGAATTGATTTAATATAAAATAAGTTAGACCAATTATTGTGAATATGTGACCAATCATTGTGCATATTATTGGACATTTTGTGATTATATCTTACAAAATATTATTAGGTATAAGTTGCATTTCAATGTATGCTTCTATAATAACTATTACTCCCTCTTTATTTTAAAATTTGTCTTTTCATGCTCATGTCCTATCATAATAATGGATCCCTCAACTATTGGGCCCTCTCCCCTATTTATAATTTAACTCTTAGAAGTAGTTCAAGCCCCAATATCCAATATGCAATATGAGTTAGATAGAATTCAAGGCAATTATGTGCCCAAAATTCATATATATATTTGGATTATATATATAGTTTAGCTTCATTTGCCATCTAAATTACATTAATTTGATGAAAGATCCACCTTGAAATAAGAGAGTTTCATAGGCAATTGTTTAAGCCTTACAAGAGGCTAAAAATAAATATGAGTAGGTGAGGGATCATCTAGAAAATGAAAGGAGGGCATATGTTGATGATAACAACCCAATTGATTCGGCTTCCTCACACACTATATCGTTATATTATTCTCTTACATGAAGATAATTTCCTATGTCCAATAGTAATAATAAGAGGTTAATAGGATTGAAAGAAAAATATTTTTCAAATAAGAACTTGCAAGAGATAAAGGAAATAAAACATAAAACATAAGATCTAAGTTGTTGAGATATTTATAGTAACAACTCATGACTACTACGTAGAAAAATGAGCTTGTTCATACCTCCTGAATTGAGGTTGAAGAAATGAGTTTAAATTTGAAACATGAAATAAATAGTTTTTCCAACAAATTTTAAGGAAGCCAAATATATATTGGGTCATCTCTTTGATAAATAGAGCTACACATATTTGATCCTAATAATGAGTAAGATCTTGTAAAGAGCATTGATTTTTGCTAAAGAGGCAGTGAAGCCAATCGTAAATCTCATAATACACTAAATACCTAAATAAAAAATATAGTTATGACTCTTGTTCATTATTTCAAAGTTTACATATGTGATGATATCATAGAGGAAAATGTGTAGACTCAATGTAAATATGATGAGAGCATAACCAAAATTAAACTAAAGGAAAATCAAATTGAAGGTGATCCTAGTGTAATTATGAGTACTAATATGCCTATATTTTATTTTAAGATAGTGCTCTAAATAGTGATGTATTTTTGTTGATAATGGTTTTTATGGTTCTATCAAAGTTAAATTTATGTAGGATTTATAAATATCATCTTTGATGCCTCTATGAGTGATCTGGGCTGAAAGAGGACATTCGTTGGATAACCTACTTAAACTTATTAAGTGGGTTATATGCAAAAGAAAATTAATGAATGAAAAATAATATTAAAGTGTAATGTGTCAAAAACCAAGGAAATAAAGAAAAAAATGACAACTGATATATAACTATAATAGAAAAGTTATATTATGCTAAATCTTATATACTATCTAATAAATCAGATGTCTAGTTTCAAATAACTTCCTAACTCTATTCATCTATGGTTATGATCAATAATATGCTAATGCACAAAGAATGTAAGTGTAAATTATTATATAATGTAAAAATATGAAGCATCAATTAAACTGTTAAAAATTTGGTAACAAATGCTTCATAACCAAAAAGTGTGGTGACATCACTGATTGTCATTATTGATGAGTTACTATCTATATTAATGACAATACAAGAGTTTTGTGGTAACATAAAAGTGGAATTATAAGGAACTAATTGGTATGTAGGCACTGAACCTAATGTCACAACTATTGACATTAGGACAAGGCTCAACATATTATTATGGTGATGTATGGTTTGATCAAGTGACCCATATCTTCTTAGATCAGTCACCCCTCCTTGAAGAGAAAAGGTATCCATTATATGTATTTACAAAAGAGAAGGTGGGAAAAATTGGCAACCTGTACTTTTGTAAACCATTTTCCTTGGGAAGGTACTTGACTGGCTTTGATGATGTAGAAGAGAGATATCTCTTATCTACATGTCCATTTGAACCAAGCATCAATAAATTGATCCAATTTTTTTGGAACACTACAATCTAAATTGATCTTTGTTTGATGAAGAATCTCTATAGTATTTGAAGTATGCAACAAGGGTAGAAAGGAATGGCGTAAGACTTATACATTTAAGACTAGATGCGACCCAAAATAAGTCATTAGGTTACTATCAAAAGAATTATCTCTTAATTACTTAGAGATGGTGTAGGGACCATACCAAAGAGGAAAAAGCTTGCAATAAGGTCATGTTAGTCTTTCTTTTTTTAGGTGTAACTAGACTCAATCACCAATCTAGAAGGTGTGTGGTGTAAGATGATTGTTGTGGCACTTCTTGTATTTCAAATTTTCCTATTTTATAATGGTTTTCACTTGATGTTGAAGGTGTTGAATATGCTAAATGAATTATAAAAAAATTTCAACTTCATTTTAAGCTAAAGGAGTTGAAATTATTGATGGTGGAATATGATACGCTACCTAAATGGGTGCTAAAGGTTAAAAACCCAAAAAAACCTAAAAAGGGTTGTGTGTGGTAGATTTGTGCTGAGATATATTGTAATTTTGATGAATGAAAGGAAGGATTTAATCTAAAGTGAATTAATTATTATAATTTTACACAATCAAAAGATGCACTATTATCTTATTTACCACTTCTGTCTATCTATCAGTTCATGGATGAAAGGCAATGGATTTGTTCAGATTTATGTCTAGTATAGATCAAAGGGATTTATAGAAATGACTCAAAAAACTTATGTCTATATCAGACAAGATATATATTTTGGATTCCAAAGTGGATCTAGACATGTTGAAAGTATAATTAAGCTATTTCTAGAATTGATATTACTTTCTTACAAGGTATGAGAATTACCATATTTGAGAATCTATCAACTACTACATAAACAATTAGTACCATGCTTGGTAGTAGGGTAAACTAAGATAAAGTCCATGGAAATGGATTCCCATGGTCTCATTGTAACTGACAGAGGTATCTACAAACCTTGCTTTATGTTGACTAGCTTGGAAATTACACATGTTATACAAGACTTGATATATTTGGATACATCAAACTTGAGTTGTGGCCACAAGAAGTAATTTTGTAACATTATAAGAGTATTTTAAACTCTAAAAGTCTTATAAATTTTTTGAAATGAGCCTCCCATATTAGTTTCTATCTCTCTACCTCATGTAAAATGCAAAAGTGCCCAAGATGACATAAAATTCCATCTTGTAAGCAAAAATTTGGAATTGAATTACTGTAGAGTAAAATATAATAGATATATAAAAATCCATGTTAGATAGATATAATTTTGACCATGAATTTATTTAATGCCCACATGTATCAAGTACATAAAGGAGAGTTTGAACCAGTGAATAACTCAAATAATCTATTAATGGATTGGCAATTACCTTCTTATGCTTGATGTTTAGATGGAACAACTACAGCTAAGAAGACCATTTTTAATGCCAGTCTTTTTGTAACTTATTTTGAGTTTGAAATAACTAAATAAACTTATGATCTATGTGGATCACAATCTCTTTACCCAATATATAATGATTCAAATGCCTACATGCCTGAACAATAACATAAAACTCATGATTATATATTAGGTAGTCTAATACTGGTGCAATGAACATTTCACACTGGTAAGAAATTGGATGACCATGTTGAGTGAGGATTGATCTTAGTGAAAATTTAAAGGCATTTGTTTCAAGCTTAAATGGTTTTTAAATTTATTATAAAATAAGTACTGGAGTGGAATAGATTTTGCATTATATTTATTCAGAATGTTTTTATTGTACAATATTCTAGTTAAACTTTAATTTAGTTACACCTTGGGTAATATTATTTAGAGGCCAAGTCAAATGAGAAATACAAGTAAAAATATCCTATGTAAATTTTCCATCCTATAAATATGTAAAGATCAATAATATTATTTGGTTATGGTCATTCGTGGATGACTTGAATATTGGTCAGGTCCACATGTACTCCATGTGCATCTGAAATGTATCCCAAATATTCTATATGAAACATGGATAATTAAAATTTTCCCATGTTTTCATACAATTTTTTTTCCAAAAAATATCAAACACTTGATATATATGGCATAAATGTTCATCCCATGTTTTGTTGAAGATCAGGATGTTGTCAAGGTTGACTATAAAAAATGAAGTAGTGAATGGCCTTAGAATAACATTCATCATCCACATGAATGTGGTTGGAATTTTGGTTAAAATAAAATAAATGACTAAACATTCAAACAAAATTTCTTTGGAATTTATGGATGTCTTACATACATCTATAGAATCAACAAGAATATGATGATACCTAGAATTAAGATTGATTTTAGTGAATTATTTTTCACCGAAGATCTAGTCTAGTAGGTCCTCAATCCTTGGAAGAGGATAGAGTTTTTTTAGTATTATACTATTGAGTGATTGATAATATATGCATAACCTCCATGTGTCACATTTATTTAGTGAAATCGCAATTGGGATACCTCCAGGTGATGAGTTAGGTTTGATATGTCCTTTATCCACTAGTTGATGGATCTACCATTTGATTTCTTCATTCTCTAGAAAGGATATGCAGTATAAAGAATAATTAGTAAGATGTAGTCCAAGCATCAGATCAATATTGTGCTTCATTAAAAAGTGTGTATGAATTTATTTTGGTAGCTCAAATATGTCCTTATATTTTTACAACTTGAGCTATAACTCTATTGCTTCTGGCATTGATGCCAAAAAAATTGTGTTTGAAATTAGTGCAAGGACTTTATTGCATTCATATCTTACCTTCAATAACAAATTGTTTTTAATAGATGTGAACAACTTCTTACACTACTTGAAATTAATGAGTGATAACTTTGAAAATAATTTTGATATGTGGTATCTCATATCACTGACATCTATGAAATTTTTTATAGGATTTAATCCTAAACTGCATGTTGATGCTAACAATATGGTTAACCAAGTAAAAAATCACATACCTCCAATGGAACGATGTCACAAAGACTATATCTTGAAAAATATTTATGTTGTACACCACTTGACACTTCTAAATGACATGTTTCTCAAATATTACACTAAACCATCCAATATAGTTATGGGTTAGGTGTTAGTGACAAGTTAAATCTATAAATGAATTCAAGACAAATTAGGTTCTTTTGGTTTTCGTTGTTAATAATAAAGTGTATTGGTTGGGCATTGATACACATTTGATAATGGAATAATATTTCTAATTATTTTATTTCTACATGGGTACTAGAGATATTTATGATACCCACCATGATACTAGGCTCAAATTCCATGATCTACTTGACTTTCTCTAATGTTGTGGTGGTTGTACCTATTGCTTCAAGATATGCAAGTAGAATTTTCCTAGAAGGAAAGTCATCATTGGAATGACTACTATATTTTTTAAATGAACACCACTTTATAGTCTTAGACTATTTAGTTTGATCATTTGATGATTTTTGCTTATTTTATGGAAGGTGTTTGGAGTTATTCCTTGATTCGTAGTTTTAATTAGAAGATTTTGATTTTTTCTTGGTGTGAGACTTAGAGTAATTTGTATTAGTCTTATCCTTAGCATTTGGTTCAAAATTATAAGAAAATATGTAGGCTTCTTTGATTGAAGAGATGGTTATGAAATCTAGATGTTAATTAATATGAGGTCTCAAGCCTAACCTATACTTCAAAACAAGATTTATCTTAGAATCCTGAATCTTGAATTTGGACACTAGAGCATGAAAGGTATCTATATATATATATATATTGATCTTTGCCTTGGTGAAACTAAGAAAAATTGATATATTGGTCATCATTGTTTCTAATAGGATAATAAGTTAATTTGAGTGCTTCTACGAAACCAATTCATATGTCTACAAATGTGTCTAAATTGAGTTCATATTCATGTGAAGTGAAATATTTTTTCTACCATTTATTGACTGATAAATAAAATTTCATAAGAGTGAATGTATTCTTCTCTTGGTCAAAGAATTGATTATGTAATATGAATAAATGAGGTTAAGTGAATTATCTAGTGAATCAACATCTATTTTGCTTTCAAGCATAAGGATGTCTAGATTGAATTATACTTTGTATGGCATTTGTGAAAATGACCAAAGGGAATGAGAGGTTTTTGGAAGAGTTTGCTACTTGGGAATTCGTGAGAAATTATCAACTATATTTTCTCATTCATGTGCATCAACATTCTTTCAAATCTTTCCTTTGTATTTGTAATGCATCCTTTATCATTTTGTGCAACATCTCTAGAATTAGCATCATTGATGGTTTGTCTCCCATTTGAGGATATGAAGTAAGGTATGATGAATGGTCATGAGTCTCAATCCATAGATTCCAATAATAAGATATCATATGAGTGGGCATACAAACAAAGATGAAATAATGAAGAAATTATAAATCACCATGATACCACTTGTAAATGATATGAAGTGTCAGTGCTCTAATACCATTTATCGAAGGCCTAAGAGGAGAACCAGTGGACAACCTACTTAAAATTGTTAAGAGGGTTATATACAGAAGGGAATTATTAAATGAAAAATATTATGAAAGTGAAATGTGTCAAAGAACAAAGAGAGAAATAAGGTGATGATAAATGATATAGAATTGTAATAGCAAAATTGTATTATGTTAAGTCCTATACAATATATGAAAGATTAGATGTATAGTTTTAAATATATTACTAACTCTAATATTACATGAATCTAACTTTTACTCAATAATATGTTAACCTAAAAATAATGGAAGTGTACATTATTATACAATGCAAGAAGATGAAGTGTCAGTTGAATCATTACAATAACTATAATAATCGATTCATAATTAAAAGTTAAGGTGACATCATTGAATATCATTGTTGATGAGCTAATGGATAAAATAATGACACTATAGGAGATATGTGGTAACACAAAAGTATAATTATAAAGAAAAAATTGGCACATAGGTGAGAAACCTATTGCCACAACTTCTGATGTTAGCACAAAGCTTGATGCACAATTGCAATGATGTGTGGTTTGATAAAGTGACCCAGATTCTGACATATTAATGAGTATTTATTTCAACATGTAAAAACATTAAAAGAAAATGTATTATGAGGAAGATGATTGCTATATACCAGTTCCTTTTAGGAATGATTTACATTAAGTATACCAAATGTTCTTGATCCCTTGTTCACATAACTCTATAGATGGATATTTATTATGCATGATTATTTTATCTGCTATGTATCTTAATATATGAAGCAACATAAATAGATGGAAAATAACTAAAATATGAGGGGTATGGATTCAAAATTCAATTTTTTTTCTTGTGGAACTGAACACTTTATAACATCAACTTGGGCACACTTTGAAATACTTAAACTTTACATGTAAATTTTAATCTTATGCATACTTTTCCATATCCATCTACCCACATATTTTATTAAATAACCCAATTTATCAGATACACAAATTTATAATCAACCTAATATGTGAAAGAACACTCTAAAATCCTAAGCAAATTGTTGCCATATCTTCGATTACTAATTTTAACTCCCAAGATAGTACCAGAAATAGTTGAATAGCTGTGGGTTTTATATGGGTGTTTATCTCTATTGGAAGTGTTTAATAACACTTAATGACTAATTTAAAATTCACAAGTATCCATCAAGTCACCCTAGACATGTTTCATGGGTCAGTCATAATATAAAATATCAAAGAGTCATCTACAAATATAATTCAATCCTAAGGTCATATCACTTGGTAGTTACATTGAGACATAAATTAAAACTCTATTTATGATTTATAATATAAGAATACACATCTAAAATACCTTTGAAGGAGTAACCCTAGAGCATATTATGAACACATAGGCCAACGTTTTGTGGTACAAAGTTTTAGAATCTAAACATTGTATTACATTCTGTCATGATCATGTGGAACACACACATAAGCAAAGGAAATACATATGGTTTTAGCCTTATTAAGAGTATTATAATTTATTTAATTCTCATTTAATCAATAGATAATGGTTGGCCTATCCAACCTGAATTTCCAACCCTTTTTTCAAAGGTCATCTTTTATCGGAATTATGATTAAGGTTTCAATGGAAAAAGAGGTAAAATAGGGATCATTGCATGAGACTGAATGTGATCACATACATATGATGTTTATATAGGTGTAGGCATATTATTTTGAGGTGTCATAAACCTACATAGTTAACTAGGCAATACCGGTAGATCCTGGACAAATATAGTTACCATAGGGGCCTAAACTTTGTTGACAACTTATATGTAGGGGTTGAACTCATGTTCCTTGATCTAAGCGGTTGTATAGAATATATAGATTAATTTTAGGGACTATGATAAATATCATGAGTAAAATAAATTAGAAATCAGATAAGTGCATCTCTCCTCCATTGCTTTGTTAATTTTAAATTTCATAAGTGTAATATCAATATACGCTTTTACATTTATATTTGTTTGATTTTTGCCCTTTTTACATGATCCAAATATTCATAGTATTATATTACTTAGATCAAATTAATAAAAAATCAAGTAATAAATTATGGTTAACTTGATCATTAACTTGATCATGATAGACCCTAGGTCTTCTATTTCATCTTTGTTTCTTAAGGTTTCAAATTTATCTTGCATCAGGGTTTGAATTTCAGATTTAATTTATGATTTATTATTAATAGGTAGTAATATATGCATTTTGCTCTAGATTTCTTGATGTTTTCATGGATATATTCTATCCCAACTAATAATTTTTTATTTCTTATACATATAAAGCTAAGTGTTAAGTTGTGATGTTTCAATTGATTGTAATTACATTCCTTTGATCCAACCACATATTTGTGTGTAATATAGAATGAATAAAATTGATTCAATAAAAATTAATTATTTTATTAATTAAAATGTTGATAAAGAACACATATATTTAGAGGAACTTGTTAGTAATAATGCCATTCCTAATCTTGAAAATTATTCTAAACACAATAATGAATATCATGGTAGAATAAATCCTAATGAGCTTACTAGTGTAGATCTTGAAGAAGTAGAAACACTTTCAAATTTTATAAATTGAATTAGTATGAAAATTAATGACTTGGATAAAATATTTAACATTATCCTAAAATTTAAGAATGAAATGAATGTTAAGGAAGCCAAATTTGAGGAATAACATGATAAAATTTTGAATGACACTAATCCAACCTTTAGTGGCATAGATTCTAAACCATTACTCCTTATACTAATATTCATATGTCTAAACCTTTGGCTACAAAAATGATTCCTACATCTAGTGTGGGGGAAACACACGTTAATTCTTATATCTCTATGGCTACTCATATACAATATACTTTTGTGCCTCATAGACTTTCTACTCATGTGAAACCATCTATTACTAATCAATCTCCTATAACTACTAATCAAGAGCTTATATAAACTCTTCTTGATCTTTAAACCATGGTTTCCTAACTAAAACACCATTCTTATAGAGTGGTAGATTTGATAAATTCTCAAGAATTATTACACAACCCTTTGGCTCTAGATATTTTCATTTTTCCTTTTCCTATATGATTTTTAACACGTGAACTTACACCATATGATTGTAAAGGTGATCCAAAACAACATCTTAGATCCTTCCATGTAACATGCTTAGATTATTCTTGTAATGACAAGTCACTAAAAATGATTTTACTAAGAGCCTAAAGGACTATGTATTGAAATGGTTTTGTGAACTTCCTTTCCAATTGGTACATGTTTTTTTTGGGATATATACTGGGGTTGAATGGGTCCCCTTCCCATAGATAAAAAGAAGCACAAAAAAGTGATCAAATTGATTATTAACAATTAATAATAAAAGCTATAAATTAGAACCAAGGTAATTATAGTCTATTTGTCTTGTCATAAAACTACCATATACCAAAAATAAACATACTAAAAAACCTAAAAATTCCCAAAAAGGTTATAAACTTGCCATTCGAGACAAATGGAAAAAACCAAAATGTTTACCAATGAACAAAATAAACAACCCTACAATAAATAGACTATGTATTCTTTATCATCTAACACTACCACCTCATCATTGGGAATTCCATCCATTTAAGAACTCTCAACTGCTTTCTTCCTCATCCCTCAAATCCTAAGTTTGACACCACCCACTGAAGATGCCACATAATTGCTTTCAAGGTGCCTATATATAGTTATGGGAGCCACTCATTTAAGAGTTATTACCAACCAAGGAGGGGTTGCATCCATGATATGAATCACCATTTTTTTAGAAGTTTCATAGCATCCACATAAACTTGATTGTGTCTATCTTCCTTCCACCATGATAATTCTATAATGGGGCTCTTGAATTGAGCCATAGGTGGCATGGTCAGGAACCAAAATCATAAACCTAGTTTCAAATGATTTGAAAGCATAAAGTGGCACCAAACCATTTCTATCTAATCCAAAAATGGTAATTTGGGGAAATGGCCCAAAACCACCCTTCTAATCTCCTCCAAAATCCCATGACAATGATCAAGCATCACAAAAAATGCCAAAATTTTACAAACCACATCTTTGTCCACAATTAAAGCCATAATATTGGTCATAACCATGGTGGAAACCTCAGAATTGACTTTACTATAGATACTTTATCCCATATAATCATCTCCCAGGTCTGCCAAGATGGCTTGCAAAATATCTTTGGTAGGGACCTAGAAGATGTGTTTGATCCAAGCCTTATAAATAATACCATAAAATACCATTTCCCTTGTGTAAATGTTTCCAAAGACCACTAGTATCCCAAGAACCAATACTACCTCATACTCTATAGTGTCAAAAAATCAAACAAAATCAAATGTTAAAGCTCCACCCAATAAGCAAATGAAATGCACAAACAAGGCTGAGGCATGCTAATTCACCCCTTAGTGAAATTAATGAAACCAACTTACACCTTGGTCTACATGAGTTAGGCCATTATGAAATAATGACATGACCCATAAACTAACAGTGGAAAAAAAAACAATTAAGGCCCTTGCCAACCATAATTGAAAAATAATCAATAGTTTTTTTTAAATGCCCAAATTAATGGCAATATTTATGGGAAAATATTCTCAATAAGACCTATGGTTATCCACATGAAATTCCTCTATTTGATCAATCAAATAATTGGATAAGAAATTAGCTACTAAATTGGAATCTCTATAGAAATGTTTGCACTCCCAAAATAAAAATTATCCAAGAAATCCCAAACATTAGACAAAATATTTTCCAATTTCTAGGAGATGGCAAACTTTTCCTTGAGAGTAGAGATTAAGATTTGTGTGTCTCCTTGAATTAAAAGTTTGTCAATTTTACAATGTAAAGGTATATCAATCCCAATTTAAAGATCCTAATCCTCAAATTCATTTTTCATTCCATCCATTAATTTTATTGAAACAAATTTGATCAATGAAACACTACAGTCCCTTATTATACATCCTGGTCTAGAAGCAACTGAATATCCGCTTGAGGCTCCATAAAAATTTATTTTAAATCACCCTAGAGGAGGAAAAATATAAGAAGTATTATCCTTTCTAACACTTTTACCTAAGCTTACTAATTCCCCATTAATGGGTAATTTTTATATGCTTTTAATCCTTTGGATGATCAATTATTAAATCACTTTTTTATCAATATTTATGAGAAAGTATCTTATGCTCAAATTACAAAACTCAAGAAACAAACCAACTAGACCATTAGTGATCATGTGATTCATTATAATATTATGCTCTCCAAAGTGATAAATCATATGGATGATAATGAATTGTAATACATATTCAAATAAAGCTTACTTGCTCCTATCCATGAGTTTATTATGTTCAAAAGATTCCAATATTATGATGACACATGCTATATGGTTAAAGATTGTAAAGTTAATATAATTATTATGAATAAACTCAAATTTGGGTCTAATAATACAATATATTATAATTTCAAGTTTCAAAGCAAACCAAATTTCAAATCTAATGCAAATGATACTAAGAATGCAACTAAAACAATAATTCATGCACTTTCAAAACCTACTAATAAGCTTATCCTTTTGACTCCTCAAAGGAGTGAATTTAAATGATTATGAGAACTTCCTCATAAGGTGTTACAATATATATTTGAGTTTAATGTCATATCTCTCCCTCTACCAATGGAGGTTGATGTCACAAACACACAACCTAAGGGGTTTGATATTAATGCATATTGTGATTGGCATAGATGCAAAATAAATTATACTTATAGATGTTATGGTATGAGACATAATATATAATATTTAATTAAGAATAACACTTTTTAGGTCAATGGTGTTATTAAATATATGAACTATTTGGTTACATAACATAATGTGAAGATCAATATATTTTTAGATCCATTTCCAAATCATGTGGCCCAAAAAACCAAGGCTAATCTTAATGTATACATGAATTACAATTCACATTCTCCTTTGACTTTTCATGCTTATATAACTAAGGATGGTCATCATATATATGGTTTTATTTGTAAACTTACACATAGACAAGTATAAATACCTTCAATCACGTTTGATGACCATGATATTATTGATGACAATTTTATGAATGCACCTTTGTTTGTAAGTGCTTTCATTGACTCACATCCTATACATAGTGTTATGGTGGATAACAAGTCAAGTAAGAGCATAAGCATTATCAAATTATTAATTAGTATTGGTTACATACATATAAAATTTATTGGTATGACTGCTTTGATAAAAATATTTGATAGGAAACTACAAAAACCTTGTTGGGGGCATTATGTTACCACTTATAGTAGGAAATACAACTATAGTTGCTATTTTATTTGTTTTTTCCAATAATGGGGTATTAAACATGATATTAAAACATCCATGGATACATAATATACATGAAATCCCATTCTTAGTACAATAATGTTTTAAGTATATCTATATCAACTGAGTCATTATAATTTTAGGTGTTTTATATGAGTACCTCATTTAACTAGAGACATCTACTCCACCACCTCCATAAAAACATATTATAAAACCTATACAGTTCATCCTATAAAATAGAATTAGAGATAAGTAATTAATCTTCCTCTAAGATCCATTATCTAACATCCATTACATCAATGATCTATTAGAGTTTTAAAAGTATTACCTATTCTATCACATCATAAGATATTTCTACAGGTCCTACGATGGTTCTACATAAAACTTGTACATGTGTTTCTAGTAAACACTGACACATTCTTCTAGCATACAACAAAGTCCAAAAGTTACTATTCATACTAGAGCTATAAAACATTTACATGATCATGTTGACAATGATGATGATGCTAGATATTTTATAGTGCATAATCACTTTTTTATTTCATATAATGATATAGATGTTATTTCTCACCCATGACATGTGACATTCACACTAATCCATATAGTAACTACATGTGAGAATCTAATTGATGGTATCATTTCTTATTAGGGGCATGTTTTAAAAATTAAAAAAATACAAATAAAGTAGAAAATTAAATAATTAAAAAAAAATTCAAATATTTAAAAAATACAAACTAGGACTTATGCATGACATGCTTTGCTAGTTTATATGATTGATTGATTTTATTTATCAGATACATGGGGATTTATATATGCATTTAATAATACATTATATTCATAGTATACATGAGTGGGATGAAATACATACATGTTATATATGATACATGGACATACAGATGCATGACATTATCTACACCCAAAAGACATGACTACACTTGGGGCATATTTGCACACTTATGTTATATATTTCTATATTGGTCTATTGATTATATTATAAGGTTACATATGAATTGTTCTTACTTATAATTTTTACATTGATATTTCCTATGAAGCATATATTATGAATTTGACATAATTATGAAGAATAGTTGGGATAATATATGACATCTTCAAATAAATTATATGGGTTAGATTGAGCAAATTGAGAGATGTATTATGAAATTATGATAAATAGATGATGGAATTCTACATTAATTTGAGGTAAAAATGGATCAAATTTGGGTAATGACTGTTGTTCATGCAAACACTTCTCTATTTATTTGTTGTATTAATAGGGAACTATGGTACTATGCAATAAATTTGGATCTAAAATCTATTTGCAGTGGTTGATTCAAACTTTAAATTTACATAAAAACCTATTTTAGGGTTTCAAATTAAAATAAAAACCTATTTTTGGGTTCCACATTTATATATGAATCTATTTTAGGGTTCCATAAAATATTTATGATGATATTTAGAGTAGTGTATTTTAGTTTTTGGCAGTTCTCAACTTTTATCACTTATCCTTCTCTAATGGGAGTTGAGGCATTTATACTACTTAAAACATGTTTTAGTGGTTTCATCTCTTTGATATATAATCACCTCATAGAATTATCCAAACATGGTCAAAAAGTGATGGCTTGGTTTATATACCCTTCAGTGTAATTGGTCATTGAATTTTTAATTAAAAAAAAATTTAGTGACCTAAATTATTTCATATTTTATACCATGAGTGGACATTGATCTATACATGTTTCCTTATAAGTTTTTTATGGAGATAATAGGGCATTTGGGTCATACTAGATTTATTCTATTATCCTTTTACTCTAGAAATTTCAATACTAGACTAAAATGGGGGAATTTATAGACACCCAATTTGTATATTAGTTATTAGAAACATTTAATTTGGTATACTTTGACGTGGAATTTTCATATAAATTTTAATTTAGTGCACACTTTCCCCTATCCATCTACCCACTTATTGTCTTGGCTAACCCAATTTAATAGATACACACATATAAAATCATCCTATTCTATGCAATAATAATCTATAATCCTAAATAGTTTATTTCCATATCTCATATCACATATTTTCAATCCTAGGATAGTATAAAAAAAATTTGAACAATTAAAATTTTACCATAGGTTTGTGTCTCTCTCAAAAGTGTTTAGAAACACTCAATGGCTAAATTTAAAATTGGTTTGTCTCCACTAAGTTAGTCTAGACATGTTTCATGGATCGGCCATATTGGAAAATATCAAAGAGTAATCTATAAATACAAATTTATCCTAAGCTCATACTCACTTGGTCATTTTGGTCATTATTTGACAATTAAATTTAAAAATCAATTAGCACTATCTTGAGACTTTATCACAAAGGACTACACATCTAAATTCTCCTTGTTGGAGCTCAAAATGGCCCATGCCATTTTGGTATTCTTGTGTGAAAATGATAAATATATACAAGTATTTTAGATGTTACTAAGCATTTTGTCCACTCCTAAAAGCTTTCCTGTGATTTTCATCACATAATTTTTGTCTTTAGGATAGGATTTCTAATGCCCCTACTTCAAGGTTTACTTTTTCTCTTAGAAAAATTACCATTTTGGTCTAGTTTCATTTACATAGTCAATGGTTTCCATGAGGTCACTATATGCACCCAAAAATTATGTGGTACAACATTTGTAAAAAATTAAATGATGATACAGGGACCTCCACCTATATGTATGCTTAGACCTAAATTTATCTCATTATTATTTATTTTATTACCTATTTTAACCTCTTTCAAACTTTTAGAATTGCTTATTTTGAATTATTATACCTTAATCTTTGAGTTGCCTTGTTTATGATGAAACTACCTATCATTGTGATAAAAGCACCTCTTTCTAGCATATTATGCTACCGTGGTTTCATAAACCAATATGAAATAAGTGTAATAGATGTGGTAGTTGTGTATTTTAGCAAGGTGGTCTCGTTATGGTTTAGGGTGATTTCTTCACTTTTTGAGGTGGTTTTTCTCTTATCACTTGCAAATAATGATAGTTTCACCCCAATATATGTGTTTTTTAAATTTAGTTTTTGGAAATTCACTTCTCATGTGTCTTGTATG
Organism: Torreya grandis; assembly: GCA_037957365.1. NCBI lineage: Eukaryota > Viridiplantae > Streptophyta > Pinopsida > Cupressales > Taxaceae > Torreya > Torreya grandis. Next base: position 124,135 of record JARHVA010002351.1, read on the forward strand.
TTTTTATTCAATTTTATTTCTTATTTATTTTGTGTTCACCCTCATGAGATCCTGAATCAACACTAACCTTATTTTTATCAAATCTTATCTCTCACATTTTCTAAATTTTTTTGAGCTCTCGTTCACTACTACATGCACTCTCTTTATTCCCTTACAAGTACTTATTTTTCCTTAGAGTTTTGGTTCTAAGATTTGCATTTGATATTTAATATTTTGAGTATTACATAGCCCTAAATTTATTGCTTTTAGTTTTGGAAGGGCCTTTGATTTTGTTTGTGATCATTATTCATGTTATTCTATGCAAGTTTGGAGAGGAAAATCCTTGAATTAGTAACCAATTATTTGTCCTTGTGCATCAATCTAGCCATTATTTAGGTGATGTTATTTTAAAAATTACGTTCCTATTATGTTATTTTATTTTTATAATTTTATCTAAGAGTTCAAAGGATAGTGATTGAGAAATCAAGGAGCTAACATAGCTAAGGTTAGTATACTCACTACATAAATCTTTGCCTTCGCTTGGTCATCACCATCAATAAAGTTGGATTTTTTCAATTTGAGTTTAACTTCATTAGATTAGATTATATTAGATTTTATAGTTTTTATATTATAAATTACATTCAAAAAATATAAAATAAATTAAAGGAACTCTTCTCCTCTCTTTCTTTACACCAAAAAAAGGCTTAGATTATGATTGTTTACATTTACTTATTAGAAACTCTTAAAACACATAGTTTGGACCAAAACTTAGGGTAAATTATAAGAAAAAAAATAATTTTTTAATTTGAAAAATAAATTATTTTTATTTTTAAATAAGTTATACATTCACAAATAAGTACACCCCCATAGAAAACCTAGACAAAAGAAAGTTTGCATCTCAGATAAAATCTTATTCATTTGCATAATAAAATAACACTATATTAATTTAGAAAACCATAAATTTGATTTAAATTTCATTTCATAATAGATAATTTAGTTTAGAAAACAATCATTTCAAAAACCAAAATTTAATTTTCCTAGCTTACATGTTTGAGAAATCATTTTTTGAATACTTAGAGGTTATGCTTTATAGGGTTTAAATTCTAATACTTGCATATTAGAAAAATTTGATAGGATATTATTTTAATTTATTCATAATAAAAAAATAAAAAAATAAAAGTTTAGTTTATATTTAATATAAGTAAAAGCTTGCATCTAGAAAAAGGTAAAAATCAATACTTACATACTTAGTCTAGATTTCAATTTTAGTATTGCATGCACCAAAATATCCTTAAAAAAGAATAAAGAATAACAATTACACTTATTTTAATTTAATATTTTATTCAATCATTTTAAAACACTTTTAGTTTTCAATAATCAACACATCTTACTTTCACTTATCAATTATTGCCAAAATCAAACAAAAACACAACTAGTTAAGCCTTGTCAAGACAAGCACAAACACACATATTGATTATTCATACCTAGAAAAACAAGTATCTATTTCATTTCATTTAACATACAAGATTTATACTTAATAAATCCATCACATCATTATATTTTCAACTTTTATGACACTCCCAAAGTGTCCACTTCTCATTAGAGCTCATATCTTTCCTAGGGTTACATATCCCATTCCTGATAATAATGTTCAAAGTGATATCAACACAGCTTAAAAATGAAGTTTTAAATTTAACTCTCATTCCCAATATAATAATTTAATAGCTCAACATTATTGATGATAAATAGAATGTGCAAGAAAATCCCATTGTTATACCCATTTATATGTGAGTTCATCAATATAATGATCTCCAAGTATAGACCTTCATCATTCCTTATTTTATTTCTCCTCAAGACTAGCCTCATCATTTTTTATTTTGATTTGTGTATGACATTGATTAGATATTCCAAAAGAGTTTATTAGATCCCTAGAGTCATGTTGGGCCCCATTTCATGCTAAGTAATAGATTCCATGCTAACTTGACATATACCTAGGCACGAGGTAACTATGTGGATGGTTACTAATTTTATACTCTAGTGGTGCTAGCTAGTTGGCAGCGAAAAATTTCAAAAAACATTCAGATGAGAGTGTATGGGATAATGACTACTCATTAAGGATAAATGACCTCTTTTTGAATCCTACAACATTAGGAAGTAGGTGCATGGGACAATGACTATATATTGAAGACAAATCTTAGTGGAAACAGTGGGATTTGTACCTCTAACACCAACTCAATAGTCGATGTGTCTCACTCCCCATGAATCTAGGATGCTTTAAATCCTATAAAAGGAGTCCAAGTTTAGTTGAGAAGGAGAGGTGAACTAGTATAATGAAGCTTTGGTAAATTATTTCTAGAAGCTTATCTTATGCTTAGAACATATTTTGGGATGCATTTTGATGTTCCCCTTTGTAATGCCAAAGCTCACCTATGATCTTGGGCCTTCTTAGTTTATGTTGAGTGCTAACTCAATTATATGGAATTTTCATGTATTTTTTAGCCAAGTTAATGAAGAGTGCTTTGAGAAAATAGATAATGAATTAATGGTTAATATTTTGAATGTTTATGGAGTGCATGTTATGTTTTATTTAATTAGTGTATTGAGTTCTCTCAAGTTTACAACCTGGTTCACTAATGGTAAATATATAGTAAGATAATGAACCTTGCACCCCTGATATAAAATATGCTAAGTATGGTTGAAGCCCTGCACCTCGAATCAAGACCCACGCCTGAGCGAAAGATTATGACCATGCCCTTCAACCTGATAACCCTTTTACCCTCAAGTGTCTAGATGCATTTTAACCCATGAAACCTAAGGCTTGTACCTATGAACACATGACCATTATTACACCAACTAGGCATAAGAATCATAGAGTTGTGCCATACAATGACTAGCCCAATAGACCCCAATTCCTTCTTTGTTGTGCTTTAGGTGTGAACATAAGGATTACACCTTATGTATAGTGATGCTAATGAAATTGAGTGATAAATTTTGAGTGGCATAGGAAACAAAAGACTATGCCTCCCTTAGAATAAGCCTAGATCTAATTTGGTTAGTTAGGTAGGCACATGACTAGGCCTATGGCTAGAAACACCTAAATTACTATAATATTTTGGTTCCATTATCGAGACTATTGAGTTTTATTGTTGCAATGGTGTACCAAAACAATGTTATGAGTCTCCCTTGAGAACATTGAGCACTGGCTAGAAAGAGTCAAAGATAAATTTACGTTAAAGCATCCAACTTGTAGAGGGTAGAACCCATGGAAGTGGGTCCAAAACCACTTGTATGATGCCCTATATGAGGTGTTCTTTTGTGAACTAATAGAGAAAGTGTACTGTTGGTTGGCTACTTATGCAACCCATATAACTAAAGCTATGAACAGTGCATCAAATGGATGAAAGAGTGCCTAGAGAAGTTTGAGAACTTGGATGCTACCTAGACTAGATCCATAGATAGATGGTGGTATAAGGTGTTGAATAGATATATGATTGACTTTGTGGTATTGATGTACTCCTTCCCTGAAGAAGTAGAGTAACAATTATTTCACAAACCTAGAGGTTCATTTATGAAATAACTTAGGACCAAACTCAAAAATATGATGGTATGGCTTCAAAATAGTGAGGATGGAAGGCTAAGATACTTTCACATATGAGCAATGTAATAGGATAAAAGGGGATGTTTAGGTGAGGTGCAATGAGAGGGGATGAGTAGATCAATAATTAATAGCTTAGGTGATAAGATTACAATAAGAGGAGGCATAGACTGATACAAGATCTAGAACTTGAAAGTGATAAGAGGACCTGTAGTGAGTGGGAAAGGCATGGGGAAAGATCTCTTGAATGGTAGCCACACCTAGAGGAAGGAACCCTCGAAGCCATGGAAAAAGATCTATATCTGATGGGTGAATGCTTAATGTCCTTTTAGAACTTGACCATTGGAGATGTACTAGATGTACCTACCCCTTTTGACCCAAATGTATGGGCTCATGCACTAGATTCCCTAAAAGAGAATAGAAGATTGACATATGACCTCATTATTGACATGGATTTTGATCAATTAGAAAATTTGAACTAGATATTCATAATCAAACAAGTTGTTCCTTATGAAGAGATAAGTGAGGATACCTCAAGACCTCTATGTGCTAGCCTAGGTAGATAGAAGCTTAGCTAGATAGAACATGAGCACAATCACCCCAGTCTAGCTAATGTCAGCTGTGCAACTTGGAAAACAACTCGTTATAAGTGGCCTTATTCCACTTGTTAGTAGTACCACGCCATCATATTTGGTGGCACCGATAGTGACCATAGGAGTAGCAATTGGTCTAATGGCTAGAGGCCTAGGAGGATAAGAACCTTAGGCACCGGTTGCTCCCCATCCCTAGATCTATTAGAAAATGGCCATGTACTTATTAGAGTATTAAGGCATGAAAAATTCTATTAAACACATACTCAAGTTTGATTTATAATGGTGTGCTTAGGGAATAACCCAGTACGAGCACAAGGTGATTCAATTAATGACAACCTTGCTTGATCATGCCCATACTTGGTATAGGAAGTTTGATCCTAACCAAGCTATGGTCGATTATGACACCTTGAAGGAAACCTTCTTGAAGGAGTTTGATATACTTGAATTTGATTAGTAGAGCATTGCCACTCTCAAGGAGATAAACTAGGGATTATCAAAAAGTGTCTGCTTATATGATGTTAAGTTCACTCCTCTCCAAGCTCCCTTATGACATTTACCCATCCTAGTATGTGCAATGGTTCATTGGAGGATTGATAGTGCCATTTAGAAAGGCACTCTCTATAAAAACATTCATAGACCCTTGAGAAGCACTTGAAGCTATGCTCAGAGCCAAGGTGTTGGGAGTGCCGATACAAGCATCAGCCCATTCATATAGGTAAAAATTTCATCTATGGCTTCCTAATTATAGAAATTGACTGCTAGTTCATCATAAGATGCTTGAAGTGGGTTATGGTTCACAAACTATGAAATAGAGGGTCATAATAAAAATAACTTCCCTTGAAGGAATGTGCATGTACTGCTTCTTATTTGTGAATTTTGTCATGAGGTGCATGATGTTTGCAACTACCCTTTTTTGTAACATGATAGTTATGCCAACATAACCATCTACTTCAAGCTCTGTGATGCCTACACTCACAACATAATTGACTATTGAGTGATTGATAAAATGTGCTAGAACATAAAAAGAGGTACATGAAAAGCAACTACAATAGCTATAGGGTAGGAAAACCAAGGAAATGAGGGTTGTAGTTAGCAAAATTATAGCTATGGGAATCAAAGAGGTGCTAGAGGGTGAGGTGGAGGATGTGATGGAGGAAGATTCCCACCATGGTCATTCTATAAGTGTGGGTCAATTGAACATTATCAACATGATTGCCTAATGCATCCAATGTGTAGGTATTGCCAAAGACCACATACCATCAAAGAATGCCCTAATTTGTATAAAAAAATTGAACCAAGTAAAAATGGGTGATGATAAAGGTGCAAGGATGATTAGGCATGAGTTGAAGGATACTGAATGGGCTAGAGAGGTATATCCAACATGTACAAAGCCAAGAAAGATACAAGCAATCACCTAGAGTATGTTCACCACTTAGTCACCAACTACACCAACACAAGAGCTTTCCCTAAAATATGGTGAACCAAGCCGCACTGAGTGCATAACATAGCTTTAGCTAAAAACTATGCCCTACACTGGCCCTATACATCAAAAAGACATTCTGTAATATGCCATGAGCATAATATAAAATTTTTAGGGCAAAATCTAGCTAGCCAAAGATATATAAGCATGGTATACCACCTTGCACAACAAACAAGATATTCAGGAGGCTAAAGTATAGGAGTTGATAGATATCTTGCACCTCCTACAAATGGAAGGGATGATTCACTTACTAAATAATATAATCTTAGAGCACATAGGAAAAAATTCAAGTGAAGTCACTGAACCCCACATGATTAAAGTTATTGTACCACATATGGAGTGGGTGCATGAAGTAAGGCATACTCAAAACATAGACTATGACCAAGAATTTCTAGTGAATGCCACCATAGATGGATATTCCATCTACGAGTTGCTGATGGACACCAACGTAGAGGTCAATATAATAACCAAAAATGCATGGGAAAAGATGGGTAGGCTAACCATAAGACCTTCTCCCCATGTCTTCTTCATGGCCAACAAGACTTGAGCACAGTCGATAAGAATTATATAAAGTGACATTGTAGATATTATGGGCATTGAATTTCATGTTGATTTTGAGGTTATTGAGGTAGCAGAATAGGATAACTACCCAATGCTCTTAGGAAGGCCTTGGTGCTATGCCAAAAATGTAAATATGCATTTCAAGAAGTGATACATAAATTTTGAGAATGGAAAGGAAAGGGTAGTAATCCCCCTTTAAAGTGACCAAGGACCCCCTATGTGGAGAGAATTAATCTAGAGGATGAGATCAACCATATTTATAACATCATAGTGCAAGGCATTAAGAATATCCATCCTTCTGATCAAGGAGTGTTTTCTTGGGAAGATGGAAAATCATCCTTGGATACTACCGATGTCACTTATGACCTATGGATTAAAGAGGTGTATGAGGCCATGAGTCATAGATGTCACTTGGTGCATGCAAAGGCACCAATGCCCCTAAAGACTAGCTAGATCTAGATTGATCACACTCTAAAATGATGGGTCCCATACTAAGCAAAGAGGAGAAAAAGGGTACTCTACCTAAATAGAGGCAAGCTTGTGACACTCCCAAATTTTGAAGGAAGCAACCCAGTGGAAGGGTATGTCTTGTTAGGAATATAAAATGTAGAGAAATAATAATGAAATAAAGACATAATTAAAATTCAAAAAACATAATAGAATAGAGACATAGATTTAATGTGGTTCTCTCAATATGGGCTATGTCAACATAAAATCTATTAGTCCTTATTATTTAGTCCAACAAATGAAGGAAAAAACTTATAATACATCCACTGCAATATCCTCTTCACTCTCACCTTTTTACCACCTAATTATAATGCACTCATATCAAAGGTAGGTTATGAATTAGGGAAAAAATGAACTAACTTAATTTCTATCATTAGATCTAAATCCTAATAGTAAATGGTCTAGATTAACTATGAAATTACAATATTTTATAATGCATTTTTCAAATTTTTTTGCTTCAAGGATGCTACCCCCAAACCCCCACTAGAGGGGCTCTAAAATAGGTTGACACCCCCCTGGACCCCCATGAGAATCATAGTGGGGGGAGTTTCACTCCCACACCCCCCTTTCAGGAACTAGGCATTAAAATAAGATTAGGATCCACCATACAACATGTCCATGACCTTAAAGAATGTGTCCCTAGGGAGATAGATAAAATGGGTGCACTTGTGTACACCTTGAGGAACACTACTTTGTGTTAGTGGGTAGTGCAAAGATATAATTTACCAACTTGGTGAGAGGTAAAGGTTACCATGTGTACTAGGTTCAAGAAGAGTAATGATAACCTAGATATATTGATGTATTCTGGTGACTCTAACCTCATGGTGCATGTACACCTATGCAAAGAACATAGACTAAATGTGGTATGACTACCCCAAATAACCTATGGGTGCATGCCTTTTATAGATATTTGAAGACATGGACATGAGCATGGCATGTTGTCAATGAGATATGTTGAGAGATATCTAATTGGGAGGTCCTTAAGGAGAGGTTTGTGCACACCTTCTCCTTTTCTTTGTAGGACCTAAAACTGGTCAAGCCATTACAAGTGATTCAAAGGGCAGTGTTCAAAGACACCACAATCCTCAAGGATAACTTTAAGGACTTGTTTGGATAAAAAGGATTGACACTCTGAAACTTATTTAGGCTAAAAGAAAGCACATGTGCTAAGTAGATGATAGTTCCATAGGAAAATAAGACTCCACTCATATTTGTGTTAAAATAACAAAGGGAACCCACAAAGTTAAGGATTATTACCAGAAAAGGAATGATCCATACCATGCACCACTCAAGACCATCAAAGTGGATATTGGCATAGAAGGGGAGCCAACTATGACTATTTTAGGTGCCTATTGGTCTGACATAGAGTTGGCATGAATCATAGACCTCTTGAAGTAGTTCAAAGATTTATTCCCTAGGACTTACTAGGATGTAAAGGGCATACACCCATACCTTGTTAAAATGAGCATAAAGCTAATCAATGGTACAAGACCAGTCAAAAAGCATCCCTACAAGATGAATCCCAACCTCCATGTTAAGGTTAAATAAGAAATCAATGCAATGTTGAGCATAGGGGTCATTACCATATGTAAGAGTATAAATGGGTGAGCCCAATAGTAATAAGCATCAATAAGTATGGATGCATTAAAACATGTATCAATTATAGAATGTTTAATGTTTTTTACGTTAATGACCCTTTCCTGAGCTCGTTCACTGATGAGGTCTTAGAAGGCATCATAAACTATGATATTTACACCTTGACTGATGGGTTCTCTAGCTACCACCAAGTCTAGATTGAGGAGGAGGATAATTTGAAAACAACTTTTGTGATTGAATGGGTTTATTTTACTTACAACATGAGGCCCTTTAGACTCAAGAATGTGCCCACCATGTTCTCTAGAGTGGTCATCACAATTTTCAAGGATTTCATCCACAAGTTCCTCCAAGTCTATCTAGATGATTGGATGGTGTATGGCCTTATAAAGGACCATTATGACAACCTATGCCTAACGTTTGATAGGTGTAGGCAGCTCTAAATATGCCTAAACTTGAAGAAGTTCATCTTCACAACACCATTTAGAACCTTTCTTGGGCACATCATCTGTAAGGATGGTTTGATCATTGATCCAGTGAAGATTACCATCATTATTCAACTATAAACTACTTCCACATAGAAAGACATGAGTGCCTTTCTTAGTCACTATGGATATTATAGGAAATTTATAAGGAGTTATGCAAAGATTTCTGCACCACTAGAAGAGCTTCTACACAAGGATGAACCATTCTACTGGGGTGAAGTGTAAGAGGAGGCCTTCGATACCCTAAAGCTCAGATTGGCTAGCATGCGTATCTTATAGTTTATCAAATGAATAACACCCTTTCATGTCCATGTCAATTCTTCTAGATCTATAATTGGTACAATCTTGGTGTAGCTTGGTAAAGGGAAAATGGATCATCCCATCTCCTTCACTAGTAGGAAGTTGATCTCAACAGGGCAGAATTATACAACCATGGAACATGAGGCACTCACCATGGTCTATGCTTTATAAATTTTTTGACAATATTTATTGGAAACCCTATTCATATTTTTCACTAATTATGAGGTGCTCAAGTATCTTGTGAAGAAGCTTATTTTACATAGGTACATATCCAGAAGGATTGTTCTCTTCAAGGAGTTCTAATTCTCCATTATGGTTAAGCTTGAAAAGTAGAATTTAGGGCTAGACCATCTGTCTTCCATCAATTTTAGTGATGTGTTAGTGCCTATTGAGGATGACATGCCAAACACATAACTATATTGAGTCTAATGCATCCCCAAGGATTTGGTGAAGATCACCAACTTTCTAACATCTAGAGTTATGCCCTAGAATATGATGAATAAGGAAAATGAATAATTAACAGTTCATGCTGCCCCTTTTTAGCTCATTAGTAGAGAATTGTACAAGCTAAGTAGAGATGAAGTATTGTGCCACTATGTTTTGGAACATGAAAGAGACTATATCTTGTAAGAGGTTCATGAAGGCATAATAGGAGGACATTGCACTAGAGACATAATAGAAATAAAAGTGTAGTAGTTAGGCTTATGGTGGCCCAAATTATTCCAAGATGCAAATAACTATGCCAAGGCATGTGATATATGCCAATGCATGGGGAATCCCAACCATTGGGATGGGATGCCCTCTCATCCCCATTATTTACCAGGTGCCATTCAAGAAATAGGCCATTGATTTTATTGGGATGATAACTCCTATAACATGACACATAGGTGCAAGGTATATTTTGGTTGCTATGAATTATTTCAATAAGTGGGCTAAGGCCACATTGATAAAAGATTGCACATCCACCACAACTTCATGCTTCATCTAAGAAAACATAATAAGCTGATATGGGTGCTAGATTAGTTTGACTAGTGATAGGAGCACTCAATTTATTAATGAAATGGTGCACATCCTATTGGCTAAATATATGGTGGTGCACCACAAAATAACCCCTTATCATCTACAAGCAAATGGAACAATTGAGGCATTTAATTTTTTTTGGGAATGTGCCTCACAAAGATATGTAATGTTAGTCATGAATATTGGGATGATCACGTATTGATATTATTATGAGCATATCACATAACCTACAAGTACCTGAATAGGGCTACACCATTCCAATTGGTGTTTGGCACTGAGGTGATCCTACTAATAGAGTTCTTATTGCCATCATTATGCATTGCATGCATTAGTTAGATAGATGACCAAGAGTCACTAAATGTAAGGCTAGAGGACTTGGAGTTCCTAGATGAGATGCATGCCCAATAAAAGTGGGAGCCATTAGATAGGAAATGTGCACCAAAATATCTTGCATAACAAGCACATAAAGAACAAGGTGCTAGTAGAAGGAGCATTCATTTTAATCTATGACGCCAAGTATTTCAAGCATCTTGGTAAACTATAGATAAGGTGGATGGGTCCTTATATCATCCACCACATATTGGAGATTGGTGCTTTCAAGTTTCACACATTGTCTAGTGAAATGCTCTGTAGGCATTTCAATGGCAATAGGCTGAAGCCATATCAACACTAAGGTGGCAATTATACCATAAGACCAATGAATTCTTAGTCACTTATTAGTTTAATTTAAAATAACCAAAAGAACATTTGGTACAAGACACATCATTCCTTTTTGATTCAATTTTGTTCTTTGTACAGTAGAGTAAAGAGTAAAAAAAGTGGCACTTAGAGCCTATTGGGAAAATATGATGACACTTCATGCATAATTTCAATCAGGTAAGTCGAGCCCTTATGCTTCCTCAAGTACCTGAGGCTAGAAATCTAAGTGGTAGGTGTATAAAACTTGGTAGATAAGAAATAAATGATGTACAAGATCCATGTGCAATAGATATAGAGTGCAGGACCTTTGGAGGTCCAAGAAAGAACTATTCTAGCATTTTTGAGTGCAAGGAGGTTGCCAAACTGAAGAGATAAAAACCAAATGAATATGCACAATAGGTTTGTGTGTAAAAGTATATGTGAATATGCATGATATAATCATATGTAATAAAAATAGCAAAAATAATCAAGTGTTGGAGGGCTAGTGTAGGGGATTTGTATGGGGTAAGATAGGCTAAGGTAAGATGAAACACAAGAAATTGACCAAGATAAGCATGATTTAAATAGAAGCACAACTAGAAGAGGTGGAAATGAAGAGGTTAAATCATGCACATATGAGGCATTGCACCAAGGTTACCATATTGAAGGTGAAGGTCATGCAAAGTGAACCAAACATAGAAGGAAAATCATTTAAGATAGTTATCATCCACCAAAAATTGAAGCAGGAAGTGACCATTTGAACCACAAGTCACTTCATCAAAATACTATTAGGAGCATTGAATGAGGTGATGGTAAATGCACAAGGATCCACATTAAATGAGTTAGTGGTGGAGGATTTTTGTAGATTTCATATTTTTTTTTGGAGTTCAAGAAATCTAAATGTGATCATGTCATTAACATACTTGCATTAAATATGGTAGATGCAAATAGGGTATAAAATTTCCCACATCTGATTGGGTTCTATTACAAACTTTGTGTAAATTTGAGATGTCAAGAGAGCTGAAGTGAACCAGTGAACTAGAGAGCTAAAGTAGTAGAAACCTTACTAGAGTAAGAATCCAAGTACCCCTAGGCACCTAGAGTGAATAATTTTGAAGCTGAAGGAATTATACTCATGAGATTATTTTAGAAGGGGGTGGAAAGGAATTTTAACAAGAAATAGTTAGTGAAAAAGTGAATTACCACCAAGGATGCCATTAATAGTCTATAAAGCTTGGTGTTGAAGGCACAATCATAAGTTTGGTGATTGTGAAGTACAAAACACAATTTGAGGCTTTGGTAGACCTAATAGACCATGCTTCAATACTAGTAGGTTCAAGATGGGAAATAAGTAGAAAAGAATGGCTCTATGTCAATAAATTCTAAAGCAGGTGTATGTGGTGGTAGAAGTGGCCCTTAAAAAAATAACACCAATGGTAGAAGAATTTAGTGTCAGACAAATTGATGTTGAGGTGCTAACCAAGATGTATTACCAAGTCATGTAGTTCTCCCAAGAGGTCCTTATGGGGGAAAATTGAAATTCATTTTCACACACCTACCAACTAAAGGAGTACAACTATCACACATCTAGCCATACACAAGATCTAGCATCAGATTGGATGGTGGATATAGGGAGAAAGATGATTTAGGGCATGTCACTATTTGATGTCACCATTCAAGATAAGTTAATAGCTTCCAACATGACTCAATTGTATGAGTTGCCTTATTTTTGGAATTTAGAAGAGCTAGTTCAATTCCTTTTGTCATGCATACATGGTAACCACATATAATTTTTGGGGAGAAGCATGAGGATATCAACGTACCTCATTGGGAGAATAACCAGGATCCCAGATGATGGGATGACATCTATGAGATGATGGATGATGAAAAAGAGGTGGAGTGCATAAAAAATCTCCTAAGTTATTACAAGGGGGGATTCACATTCCTAATAAAATATTGTAAGGACAATGGCATGAGGGTGGCCTCATGCTATGTGAGCTCAAAAATTTGCCCCAATAGTCATTGGACTGACATGATTAAAACTTATGTCTATGTTGCATACCATATAGCACAGGGCATGAAGTTCAACGTCACCAAGTTTATTGTTGAGGATATAGTGAAGAACATGCTATAATTCCACACAATGAAGGGGACCTTTAGGTGGGGGTCCATTCTCATCCTAATATTCATGGAGGAAATTGGCATACTGAATGGGGATAAGGATAATCTATGGGTTTTTTCAAAGTACAATGACTACCTAACACAAAAATATAAGGACTTAACATGGCCCAGATATTGCAACATAAAGTATAACAGGTGTGTGATGAGATGGTGTAAGCAATACATAGAGGAATTTAGGATCGAGTGGTGCATCCCCTAGGAGCTTCTAAAGAGCATATATGGGATGATAACCTTTGCCATTATGTAACATTTCTACATCATTTTCCTAGCACTGGTTGATGGAAATAAGTCCATCTGGTTAAAGCTCCCATACACTTTTTTGGCTAGGTATTTCATGGATGTGCTTAGGAAGATCCCTAATGTGAAACAATTGGACATTTTAGTGAATAAACTAGATATGAAAATAAACAAGTTGTGGCACTAGTTTACACACCCAGATGGGAAGGTAAAGGGATAAAAGGATGCATTAATGAAACAATCATTCACTATTAATAGGGCTGAGCACATATAAATAATGGTATAAGTGAATACATTAAGCACATAGATAAATACCAAGGAGCACAATTTGAAAGAACTTTTCTGTGCCTTTCAGATAAAGGTGAGTGAGCAAGGAGCCATCTTGAATGGCAGGGTCTAAAAAGCTAAGGAAAGGCTAGAAGCCTTCAAGAAAGAACTTGACAAATCAGATGTGCTCATGGTTCAAGCTACCTTTATGGAGATAGATAATGCCATCAAAGAAATCAAGCACATGATCTAGGGATTTGATTACTTCGAGGTAGAACTACAATAGAGCGCACCCAATTTTTGCATAACTAAGGTGATATAAGGTTAGTCTGAGGGTGGACTAACATTTTTGTATGGGGTAATATTGGGCCCCATTTCATGCTAAGTAATAGATTCCATGTTAACTTGACATACACCTAGGTGTGAGGCAACTATGTGGTTGGTTACTTATTTTGTACTCTATTGGTGTTAGTTGGTTGGTGGCTAATAACTCCAGGCATCATTAGGACATGGGTGCATAAGACAATGACCATTTATTAAAGATAAATGACCTCATTTTGAATCCTATGACATTGGGAATTGGGTGCATGGGATAGTGACTACACATTAAAGATAAATCATAGTGGAGGCAATGGGATTTATACCTGCAGTGCTAGTGCAATAGTCAGCATGCTTCACTCCCCATGAATCTAGGATGCTTTGAAGCCTATAAAAAGAAGTTGAGTCTAGTTGAGATGGAGAGGCAAATTGGTATAGAAAAACTCTAGTGAATTGTTTCTAGAAGCTTGTCTGAGGCTTAGAACATATTTTGTGATGCATTTTGATGCTCCCATTTGTAACATGCAAGCTCACTTGTGAGCTTGGGTCTTAGTAGTTTATGTTGAGTGCTAGTTTAGTTATATGGACTTTGCATGTATTTATTTAACCAAGTTAATGAAGAGTGCTTTGTGAAAATAAATAATGAACTAATGGTTAAGCTTTTGAATGTTTATCAAGTGCGTGTTATGTATTATTGAATTATTATATTGAGTTCTCTTAAGTTTACAACCTAGTTTTTTAATGGTAGATATATAGTATGACAATAAACCTTGCACCCCTAATAGAAAATATGCTAAGTATGGTTGAAGCCCTACACCTCAAACCAAGACCCTCACTTGAGTGAAAGACTATGACCAAGTCACTCAACTTGATAACCCTTTACCCCTCAAGTGTCTAAATGCCTTTGAACCCATGAAACCCAAGGCTTGTACCTATGAATATATGACCATCATTATGCCAACTGGGCACATGATTCATAGAGTTAAACTATACAATGACTAGCCCAATAGACCCCAATCCCTTCTCTACTATGCTTTAGGTGAGAACATAAGGATTGCACCTTATGTATAGTGATGCCAACATAGTTGAGTGATAAATGTTGATAACCATATGAATTTAAGGCATATTCCTCCCCTAGAACAAGCCTAGATCCATCTTGGCTAGCTACGTAGGTACATAACTAGACCTATGACCGAGAACACCTAAATTACTAGAATAAGTCATCCAACCTAGCTATACCCAGTTCATAATCCCTATGATCAACTAATAATTCCATGACATTTTCTTTACAACACTGAGGGACCTTAGAGTTTCTTTTCCTATTAGTTAGTTACTCTCAACAAGAAAAATGATTATATAGAGCTCTTCTGGCATTGTATCAAGCATCTCTTACTTCCCATCACTCAATTTCATATTCAAATACCTTAGTGTAATATCCTTATTCCATAGATCTACTCATCCCAATAATCTCTTCATTTACTATCACAACTAGACCTCAAGAAGTCAAGTGCATAAGTTGGCATGTAACTTTACGTGTGTAAAAATTGGTGAACCTAACATGAAAGACATATCCTTTTATGCATTCCTCCTTTTCTCTCTTTTTTCCACCTCCCTCTCTTTCTTTTACATTTGAAGGGTATTTATATACTCCTTAAATATGTCTGGTCAAGACATATTTGATAAAATCATAGATTTTTAGACCTATAAAGGAGCCTTTAACTTGGTGGAAAGGCTTCCCTCTATATATGGAATAACAATACCTCCACGTAAAACATAGAAACTCAATATTAAAATCATCCCTTCAAACATAAAACTAGATCAGGGGTAGTGTCCCATGAAGTGTGAGATCCATCTGAAAATGCTAGTAGTTACCTTGATTTTAACATGTATTTCACTAGTGGAAGTGGTGTTAGGGACCCCTTATCCAACGGAAGCACAATTGATTACTTTATTATAAGCAATTTAAATATGGAATTATACTAGAATGATTAAGTAACTAGAAACTTGAGACAGCAAAGAATTTGAGAGACAATACACACTCTTGTATTAAATATTACTAGAAGAAAATACAATAAGGAAGATGCCACTTCTTCCTCCACCTCAAAGGCTTGCCACACCTCAAGACCTTCTTTGCTCTCTCTCTTGATCAACACAACAACTCTATAGCCTAAGTTATTATCCCTCCTTGAATGCTTCAGCTGATCTCCTTGACCTTACACCTGTAGATCTCCTTGACCTTGCTTGCTTCAATGCTTTTACTTGCCTTCTTGATAATTACAATACATGCCTCATGGGTCTTTAAATATAATCCCATGGTTACAAAAATATAAATCTAACTACAATAACTAGACATGCAGCTCGTGACTATAATTAGTCATTTGACATGCAAATACTCGCTTCACTTAACTGACTGTTCGTCAACAACAGTTCTAGAACACAGGCGACCGACGCCGGTCCCTGCTTGCCTGGTGCTGCCGACGTCAGCCGACTAGCTGCCGTCACTGGTTGCCTTCTGCACTGCATCTGACCGACGTTGGTCATGCTATCGATGCTGGTGCTTCTAGTTCTTTAGCAACCTTCCTTCTTCATGTCTACAAATAGTTGAAGCTTTTAGCTCCACACCTTAACAATCTCCCACTTGGAAATAAATAACTACTACTGTACTTTTACCTGTACACCATCTATTTTGTTCCTTTGGCTCTGTATCCCTCTTCAAAGTCACTCTTGAAGACCAACCACCACACAAACCTATGATGCTATATCTGTCACTTATGCCAAAAGAATTTTTTTGCTCCAAAATTCTTCATGACATACTTTTGAACCAACTCTACCCTTAGCTCAGAAAACTCCCTGTATATGAAACCCTGCAACAAGTAACACAATACTGTAATAGGATAATGTAGCTAATATTATCCAACCTGGTAAAGATAAAATACAATGGTCAAACCTCCATTATTCTACAGCCTAATCAAGACCATATACCATAGCCTTCTGTCTCATGTGTCCATCCACTCTCTTCTCTAATATGGGAATCCATCCCTCTATCTAGTGCTTTCTTCCAGCTGACAACTCTACCAACAAATACCTCTTTGGTTCTTCTCCAAGGACTCACACTCCTCATCCATGCTAAGCTCCCACTATTTTTGGATTCTACCTGCATTGCTTCTTCCATCTTCCTAGTTCTTGACTATCAGTAAGCAATATAAAGAAGGTGAACAATGAATATGAGGTTCACTTACCCTTTCTGACCTCCATATGGGTGTTTGAGACTCCTTGACAGCTTGTTGTCCACCCAACATCTGTTCTAGTGACCGATCTCAGCCATCTCCCAGTCTGCTCTCGACCGATGTCGATTCCCTGCACTGACCCTGACTGCCGACATCATTTCCTTGGCCGACACCAGTGTCCCCTCTACCAACGTCGGTCCTGATGACCGACGTTGGATTTCTCCTACCCGACCTATCAACCTTGCTAGTCTGCACATGACCGATGTCAGTTTTTGTCTAGCTGACGTTGGTCCCAAGTGACCAACATCAGTGTTTGTGTGTTCTTGTAAGTGATGAAACCTTCATCCATGAGCTCATCTTGGATCAAACCTCTGTCTATACTGCCCTGCTCAGAATTAATCAGCCCCTGTGACTAATCTCTATCCTTCATCTCCTCCATAAACACCAAGGCTTCTTTGTTCCTGTCAAAAGCATCAAATTTCCTTTTCCTACAATGAACTCTATCTATGCTTTCTGAATCTAAACACATACCTTTTGAATCAAGAACGTCCATTCCCTTCTTATTCATGTGACCAAGCCTATTAAGCCACATCTTTGAATCTACAGCTGAAGTAGATAAACTAGAAGTAGAATCAATAATACAAGTAGATAGATAAAGAGTATCTACTTTCTTACCTCTTGCTAGAACAAGTGTACCCTTGGTAACCTTCCAAGAATCCATTGTGAGGGTTATTGTGCATCCCTCATCACCCAATCTTCCTACAAAAATCAAACTCTGCTTCAGAATTGGGACATGCATGACCTATTTCAACACCTATGTGTTGTCAATCTACAATCTCAGCTACACTTTCCCTTTGCCAACTATTTGACAAGGCATACCATCCCCTAAATAAAGCACTCCAAAGTCTCCTTGTTCATACTCATGGAACAAATCTCTGTTTGGGGATGCATGAAAAGATGAACCGGAATCTAAAATCCATGATCCTACCTGACTATCCAAAGAAAGTATGAGAGCATCTTGTACCATAATATTTGCATCCTTTGCTTCTTTAATACCTGCATGTTGATTCTCTTTATCTCTCAACCAACACTCCTTCTTTGTGTGTCCTTTCTTTCCAAAAAACCAGTAGGTAATACCTTTGGACTCGGATCTCCTTCCCGACCTTGATTTCCCTTGCTCAACCTTCTCCCTTTGCCTTCCCCTACTTTCTGCACTTAGAGCATTCCCTGATGATTCACCTGTGCTTATTTTGCATATTTCCTCATTCAAGATCACACTCACAACATCATCAACTTTTAAGATTTTAGAAGCAGATGCAGAATTACTTACTGCCATAACCAAACTATCCCAACTTTCAGGCAAAGAACATAAAATCAAGAGAGCCTTTACCTCATCATCAAAAACAATATTGACTGAAGCTAATTGGTTTACCAAACCATGGAAATCACTGAGATGAGTATGTACCGATCCACCTTCCTGCATTTGTAAAGTAAATAACTGCTTCATAAGATATAACTTATTAGAAGCCAAGGGCTTTTCATATAAATTTGCCAAGGATTTTATCAACTCTTTCATTGTCTTGCACTGTGATAAGTTGGAAATCACAGATGATGCAAGGCTGAATCTTATGGAACTGAGAGCCTTTCGATCAAGAAAACTCCATTCTTCATCCTTCATATCTATGGGCTTGCATGCAACCCCACCCAATGGTAAGTATAAATCCTTTTGATATAGATAATCCTCAATCTGCATCCTCCAATGTTGATAATTCTTGCCATTAAACTTCTCCATTCGTAGCTTACTTTTTTCTACCATTACTGAACTCCCACTCAATCAAAAACCTGTGAATGACCTGTAATCAACAAATAATAACCTGCTCCCTGCAAACCGTTGCTCTGATACCAACTGTTAGGGACCCCTTATCCAATGGAAGCACAATTGATTACTTTCTTATAAGCAATTTAAACACGAAATTATACCAAAATGATTAAGTAACTAGAAACTTGAGACAACAAAGAATTTGAGAGATAATACACACTCTTGTATTAAATATTACTAGAAGAAAATACAATAAGGAAGATGCCACTTCTTCCTCCACCTCAAAGGCTTGCCACACCTCAAGACCTTCTTCCCTCTCTCTCTTGCTCAACACAACAACTCTATAGCTTGAGTTATTATCCCTCCTTGAATGCTTTAGCTGATCTCCTTGACCTTACACCTGTAGATCTCCTTGACCCTACTTGCTTCAATGCTTTTACTTGCCTTCTTGATAATTACAATACATGCCTCATGGGTCTTTAAATAGAATCCCATGGTTACAAAAATATAAATCTAAACTACAATAATTAGACACATAGCTCGTGACTATAATTAGTCATTTGACATGCAAACACTCACTTCTCTTAACTAACTATTTATCAATAGCAGTTCTGGAACACACATGCGACTAACGCCAGTCCCTGCTTGCCTGGTGCTGCCGATGTCGGCTGACTAGCTACCGTCGCCGGTTGCCTTTTGCACTGCATCTGACCAACGTCAGTCATGCTGCCGACGCTGGTGCTTCTGGTTCTTCAGTAACCTTCCTTCTTCATGTCTGCAAATAGTTGAAGCTTTTAGCTCCACACCCTAATAAGTGGTACCAACCATCACATTGAAACAAGGCCAAATTATAATCTACAAAGCCCAGATGCCAAAAGTGTAACCATGTATGATCGATATATTGATAAAATTTGTAATATAAAAGATGGGATAATTAGACTATAGGTACCTTTGCATCCCTACACCAACAACCAAAGTGTTTTTAACCCATATAAGCCACTAAAAAATTCCACTAGATATTTTAAAGCAATTCATTAGTGGTCATCAAATCATACCTTTTGAACCTACTACCAAAGAGGTCATCATAATTAGAACTAATTCTTCCTTGATTGAAGTTATCTCAACTTTTGTGGGTCACATTTGAGACTTAGAGAGTAACCAAGCCTCTCTTAGTCAAGTGGTGGTCAGTAATCCTACAAACCAAGGCCATTCCTCTTGCATTCCTATTCCAAAAACTACTTACCAAAAACCACTCTTCTCATCTAACCTACCTTTTACCAATAATTCCCTAAACCAATATCTCAAGGACATTATTATTCATGGCATTCCCAACTTGGTTGCTTCTAAAATTTATCCATAACACCAACCCCCTCTTCAAAATCATTTTGGAAGTGTTTATATCTAAAACCCTCTTAGAAATATATTGGTTAACATGACACTTCCTTACACTCCTCCCAACAATGTGGTGATTAACACACCACCATCTTATATTCCTTTGAGTTATGCAGCCATCAATTTTTCACCCATATAAACTCCTCCTCTTCAAACACCATATCGTGCTCCTTCACCTAACTCTCTTCCACCCTAATATCATACGTATTCTATGTTTACCTAGATAGATAACTATATTTTAGCTTACTACACCTTGCCTTATCAACCTCTATTTCCTTATAACAATTACCCACCTACTTTTTATCCAACTATCCATATTCAAAGCCATCCCATCATGCCTTTGTAATAATTAAATACTATGGGTACCTATGCTAAATATCTAAAATAACCCCTCCATCATAGTATATAAGGAGTTATTTTACTTCATACCCTACCCAGACTTCCTAAATTCGAAGGATAATGAGATCCCAAGACACATGTTAAGGCATATGCTACTTCTATTCAAGAGTTATTTCCTTGGGATGGGGTGGTTATGAAAATATTTCCCAAAACCCTTGAATGATTTTCATTTGATTGGTGTTATCACCTCTTTGAGGGGTCTATACATTCATTTTTCCAACTCATGGCTGTGTTCATTAAATATTTTGACATTAACAAGCTCCTTGATATTGGTATGCAATATCTATTGCACATTTGATGTCTTCTTGTACTCCCTTAACAATGAAATGATAGAATACATGCAAAAATTCCCATATAGGTCCTATGAAGAAACACTTGAAAGTAATCTAAGAATTGAACAAGTGGCCATTGATAGTTGTTGGAAATATTGTCATTGATGTCAAAGGTTTAGCATTATTGATGATAAAGGCCCCATTGCATTTAATATTGTTTATCTTGGCTAATATGAGTTAATATTTATTTAATATTAATGAATATATTTTTGGTTGCATATGAGAAAAAAAAGGGCCCATGGAGAAGTCAAAGAGCCATGGAGTAAAGACAAAAGAAGGATGGGACACATTTTCCCATGAAGAGTCATTTTGGGGAATACCAAGAGTCACCAAGTGAAGAAAAGAAGTAAGGACGAATTTCTCATGAAGGGACACTTTAAGGAATACGAAAAGTCACCAAAGATAAGGACAAAAGTGGGAAAGACGTTTTTGATCATGAAGGGTCACCACATGACTTTTCAAATGCTTGGATATGAAGGGTCATCCAAGATTGGCATCATTTTTCATGAGGATTGAAAGGTCACAAAGGGGGGAGGCCAAAGGTCATTTGGAAAGCTATAAATAAAGGCTTGATTAGCCATTTGTAATATGAGTGTGAGAGGTTAATTTGATATTGTATTATCTAGCTTAGAAGAGCAAAGGTGAGAGAGAGGAAAGAGATGTTGTATTGAACTATCATTTGTTGATTTAGCAACATTGAGAGATAGGTGTGTGGTTTACACAAAGTGGATGATGCTCATGTGAGTTGGTGCTCATGAATGATAGCTGGGTTGGTGCTCGGCAAAGGGGTTTGAAGCTCCTATGGGGTGGTGCTCATGAATTGTAGATGAGGTTGATACTTGGCAAAGGGGTATGGTGCTCCTATGGGTTTGTTCTCACTAATATACTTGAGATTGTTCTCTGTGGTTTTTCCCACATTGGGTTTCCACGTTATATCTGGTGTCTCTCTCTTTCTTGTGTGATGTTTATTATTTGAGTTCTATTACATATCTTGAATGTTTGATTAAGGGAAAGTTTTATAAGATATATATACTGATTCACCCCCCCTTCTTAGTATATTCTATGCTTAATAATTGGTATCAGAGCAGGTTCCTTTTTGAAAAGTCTTATAGCTTGAAGGTAGATCGGGAAAGCACAAGATGGCCATACATAAAGGTGCCTCTGCAAGCAAAAGAATAGTTGATCAAGAAGAAGAAGAGGATGAAGCCAAAGTGAATATGGAAGGAGAACTCATGTGTGCCGTAAAAGAGTTGAAAATTGTTGAAAAGAAAAATCAAAGATTAAAGCATCAAATCGAGAAAAATGACAAGGAGTCAAAGGAGATAATTGAAGATCTGATGGCACAGTTGGAAATATCAAGAAAAGAATGTGAAAGGTATATTACTGAAATTGCCTCTTTAAAAGACAAGATTGAGAAAGCAGTCAATATTAAAATAGTCAATGATTCAAAATTTGAAAATAACACTAATATGTTGAATAAGATATTGGAAATCCAAAAGGCAATATCAGATAAGACAGGTATTGGTTTTGAAAAGAATAAGAGCTATGTTGAAGCTATTACAAATAAAGAAACAAGAAGGGAAGGAATGGATAATACAGAGGACAAAGAAGGCTGGAAGGAACAAAGCTATAAATGGCAATCATGTCAGAGATTCACAAATAGGTCCTATTTTTATGGTTACTATTTTTATTGTAATGGATATGGTCATAAGATATTAGAATGTAGAAAAAGAGCTAACAATCTCAAAAATAAGGAAAAGGAAGGTCATGTAGAGTCAAGCAGAAGCTATAACTCTTTTGCTCCTCTATCAAGCTTTGATGAAGAGACCATAATTTTTTACAAGTGTAATAACTTTGGACACATAACTCAGTATTGTAGAAGTGTGTTCGAGTTAGTCAAGAAAGACCAGAGTTTCAGGGCTCCATTCATCAAGAAAAAGGTTCAGATATGGCAGAAGAAATAATTTGAAGGTTCTATGTTGGTCCAGAGAGCTCTGCATGCAAGAAATGAAGAAAAGCCATGGTTTATTGTTAGCAGATGTTTGAGGCATATGACAGGAGACAAGAGCAAGTTCATAACCTTGAAAAAGATCAATGGTGGCATAGTGAAATTTGGGGACAATACTACTGCCAGAATTGCCAGAAAAGGTACACTAAGTTTAGATAATGGTAGAACTAAAACTAAAAATGTTTTATATGTAGAAGGTCTTAAGCATAATATTTTGAGTGTAAGTCAAATGTGTGATTAGGGGCACACACTAAAGTTTTATGCAGAAGGTTATGAAATTAGAAGAAAAAATTTAGATGTATTAATTGTAGATGCTCAGAGAACAGGTAATAACTTATATATGCTATCAAACATCAAAGGTCAAAAATGTTGTTTGAGTCAAATTGAAGAAAGTTGGCTATGGCACAGGAGAATGGGGCACATAAATTTTGACAATCTTGCCAAAATTTGCAAAAAGTAAGCAGTCAAGAATCTTCCAACAATCACAAAGCCATCTAACACCCTTTGTGGACCTTGTCAGCATGGGAAGCAGGCTAGAAGGTGGTTCAAAACAAAAGAGTACTCTACCACTCAGATGCTAGAGCTTGTTCACACTGATCTATGTGGACCCATGAGCACTCAAAGTACTCAAGGTGATAAATATTTCATGTTGCTTATTGATGATTTTTCACGTATGACTTGGATAATGTTTTTAAAGAAAAAATTAGAAGCTTTTAGACAGTTCAAAGCATTCAAAGCATTAGTTGAGAATGAAACTAATCTGAAGATTAAGTGTCTAAGATCAGATCAAGGAGGAGAATTCATGTCAGATCAATTTATTGAGTTTTGTGTAGATCATGGAATAAAGAGACAGTATTCAGCAGCTAGAACTCCACAACAAAATGGAGTAGTTGAACGAAAAAATAGAACAGTTCAAGAGATGGTGAGGACAATGTTAAATGAATCCAAGATATCAAATAAATATTGGAGAGAGGTAGTTGGTACAGTAGTGCATATTTAGAATAGAGCTCTATTAAGAGTCAATAATGACAAAACTCCTTATGAGCTATGGAAAGACAAACCAACAACAATTGATTTTTTTAGAGTTTTTGGTAGCAAATGCTTCATAAAGAGAACCAATGAAAAACTTGGTAAGTTTGAATCTAGAGCAGATGAAGGTATATTTATTGGTTATTCTTGAAAAAGTAAATCTTATAAATGTTATAACAAAAGAACCAAGAAAATTGTTAAAAGTGCAAGTGTCAGGATAGAAGAAGATGGAACACAAAAGATCAGTGATCTAGTAGACATTCCTAAAATCATTGAAGAGGAAGGCTTTGAAGAATCAGATGAAGATGAGGAAAAGGAGAAAAAGGGTACCAAGTCTCCATCCAAATATGTTCAAAAAAATTATAATGAAAGTGACATCATTAGGGATATAAAAGAAGGAATTCGCACCAGAAGAATGATGGTAAGTGAATTTGAACAAGTTAATTTCTCTTTGTTATCTAAAATTCAGCCTAGAAATTTTTTAGAAGCCAGACATGATGAGCATTGGGTTAAGGATATGGATGAAGAATTAGATTAGATAGAAAAGAATGATACTTGGGAATTAGTGCCTAGACTAAAATATCATAATGTGATAGGTACAAAATGGGTTTATAGAAATAAGCTGAATGAAAATGGAGAAGTAACCATAAATAAAGCAAGATTAGTATGTAAAGGATATGCTCAGATTGAGGGAATAGATTTTGAAGAAACTTTTGCACCGGTAGTAAGGCTAGAGGCTATAAGAATGTTTCTTGCATATGCAGTATTTAAAAATTTCAAAGTATTTCATATGGATGTCAAATCTGCCTTCCTAAATGGGAATCTTGAAGAAGAGGTCTACATTGAACAGCCTGAGGGGTTTATTCTCTCGAATATTAGTAATCATGTATGCAGATTGAAGAAAGCATTGTATGGATTAAAACAAGCTCCCAGAGCTTGGTATGCAAGACTTGATAAGTACCTGCAAGATCAAGGATTCAAGAGAGGATTTGCTGATAGTAATCTTTACATCAAAATAGAAGGTGAGCATCAATTGATTGTTGTGGTTTATGTTGATGATATCATTTTTGGAAGAAATATTGAAAAGATAAAAAAAGAATTTTCTGATAGAATGCAAATATAATTTGAGATGTCTATGCTTGGAGAATTATCATTTTTCTTAGGATTACAAATATTTCAATCAAATAAAGGAATTTTTATATCTCAAAGTAAATATGCCAAGGAAATGTTGAAGAAATTTGGTTTTGAGAATTGTGTACCAGTTGGCACACCTATGTGTACAAGAAATAAGGTGAGCAAGGATGAAGATTCACCTGTTATAGATCAATATTTGTATAGATCTATGATTGGTAGTCTTTTATATCTGACAGCATCAAGACTAGACATCATGCATGCAGTAGGTATGGTTGTAAGATATCAGTCATCTCCAAGAGATAGTCATGTTTAGTTGGTGAAAAGAATATTTAGATATATCAAAGGGACATTGGATTATGGATTATGGTATCCCACAGTAAAGATTTCACTTTAGTTGCTTATACAAATTGCTTAGATGATAGAAAGAGTACAAGTGGAGAAGCTTTCTTCCTTGGTGATAGCTTAGTATCATGGCTAAGCAAGAAGCAAAACTCAGTATCACTTTCTACAGCTGAAGCAGAATATATTGCAACAGTATTGTGTTGTACTCAAGTGCTTTGGATGAAGCAAACTTTGGAAGATATCAAGGTAAAGTATGATGAACCTATTTCCATTTTTTTGTGATAACACAAGTGCCATAAATATTTTGAAAAATCTAGTGATGCATTTAAGAACAAAACATATTCCCATTAGATATCACTTTTTGAGAGAGCAGGTTGCAGATCAACAGGTTAAGTTGGAATATATTAGTACTATAGAGCAGATTGTAGATATTTTCACAAAGGCACTACCAAAAGACACATTTGAGTATATGCGAGAGAAGTTGGGAGTAACTTCCCTTACTTTTGCCATTGAGGTTCAACATCAAGTGAGGGGGAGCTAAGTGTTAGCTCCAAGTAGGCCCTTTTCCATTGATCTCAAAGGGGTAGAATAATAGGTATAGGTACAGGTGAAAAAAATAGATACAGGAAATAGGTACAGGTTGCTACAATAAAGGGGAGTTATTGTATGCTTTCAGATGACAGTATGTGCAGGTGACAGGATGTGGCAGTTTTAGGATTGAGGTTGCCTTCAATGACAAAGGGGGAGATTATTGGAAATATTGTCATTAATGTCAAAGGTTTAGCATTATTGATGATAAAGGCCCCATTGCATTTAATATTGTTTATCTTGGCTAATATGAGTTAATATTTATTTAATATTAATGAATATATTTTTGGTTGGATATGAGACAAAAGAAGGGCCCATGGAGAAGTTGAACAGCCACGAGATAAAGACAAAAGAAGGATGGGACGCATTTTCCCATGAAGAGTCATTTTGGGGAATACCAAGAGTCACCAAGTGAAGAAAAAAGAGTAAGTGTAAATTTCTCATGAAGGGACACTTTAAGGAATATGAAAAGTCACCAAAGATGTTTTTGATCATGAAGGGTCACCACATGACTTTTCAAATGCTTGGATATGAAGGGTCATCCAAGATTGGTGCCATTTTTCATGAGGATTGAAGGGTCACAAAGGGGAAAGGCCAAAGGTCATTTGGAAAGCTATAAATAAAGGCTTGAGTAGCCATTTGTAATATGAGTGTGAGAGGTTAATTTGATATTGTATTATCTAGCTTAGAAGAGCAAAGGTGAGAGAGAGGAAAGAGATGTTGTATTGAACTATCATTTGTTGATTTAGCAACATTGAGAGATAGGTGTGTGGTTTACACAAAGTGGATGATGCTCATGTGAGTTGGTGCTCACGAATGATAGCTGGGTTGGTGCTCGGCAAAGAGGTTTGAAGCTCTTGTGGGGTGGTGCTCATGAATTGTAGATGAGGTTGATACTTGGCAAAGGGGTATGGTGCTCTTGTGGGTTTGTTCTCACTAATATACTTGAGATTGTTCTTTGTGGTGTTTCCCACATTGGGTTTCCACATTATATTTGGTGTCTCTCTCTTTCTTGTGTGATGTTTATTATTTGAGTTTTATTTCATATCTTGAATGTTTGATTAAGGGAAAGTTTTATAAGATGTATATACTGATTCACCCCCCCGCCTCTCATTATATTTTGTGCTTAACAATAATGGTCATACAACCTATGAGACCAATGACAAGATAGTCATCCCAAATCATAACAATAGGGGTTATCAATATTCCAAAAAATAACCCCAAAAATGCAAGGTATTAAGGTTCTAAATAAGAACCATAATTCCACCATAGATGGAATTACAAATCAAACTAAAATGGAAAATATAGTTAACAATAATCTACCTCATATTATGAACAATAATAACAATGGAAATAATAAAAAATAGGTATGAGGAACTAAAATAATGCACTTATTATTCATGTGGTTGAGTTATATCACCATTCACATTGTAACACCCAATGAAAAAACAAAAACCAAGGCCAATTTCAAAATTAGATTCAAAATACTAACCCTAATAAAAATCAACACTTCAATCAAAACAATCACCATAAAGGTTTCAATCAGTAAGGCAAAAATTAAAGACCTTAGGATTATGATCCTAATATATACTACCTTTTCCATAGAGTCATTAGACATGAAAATCATGCCTATAGGGAATATAACAAGTTAATTCAAAGACCTATTGAGAACTAATGACAAAATTTTGTAGACATTTTCTTAGGGAATTCTAATGCATTCCCTTAAGCCCTATCGATTAGTCCTGTCTCACCAATTTTTTTTAACTTGGGCATATATCAAAATCCCTTCCTAGACCACTAGTATTACACACTCTTCAAAACTAACCATAAGGTAATTGAACCAACCAACCTCCACTGATTGGTACTTATGATACCAAGGCCTTTACCACTAGGAAATTTATCTATGATGTGACTCCCCAATTCAGACCACAAAGGAAAAATTGAATGATAGGAAATTTAGAATTATAATTTGAAGAAGATGCCAATATCATTACTCAAATAATAGAATATCAACTTACAACTCCTTACATGATAAATTTATTAGATACTGGCCCCAAACCCAAACCTATGCAGAATTATGATTTAATTTTTGACCTTACAAAGACATTTTCCTATATCTATTTCTTTAACTTTCTAAAAAAATTCTTGGCCAATCGTTTGACATTGTTTGAAGCCTTGGGATTGGTCCACCTAGATAATATCACACCTTCACCCTAGGCCCAGATAAACCACACTAATTTGGACATGTTTTCACTTGGACAAAACTTGAGAGATGTTGGTTATTTTTTTAGCCTTTGGATCCTACCTCTAGATATTAAAATGGCTAGTAGAGGAGATACAAATATGTATATGTAGGTATGGATATATAAAAATTATGTAAGCAGATCAATGGTTAATGATGGGGAAACTATCAACAAGTTCCCTTTCCATTTATATAGAAACTTAGTTATGGAGAAGTCAATTTATCTAATAATAGGAAAAATTTTTGGGTTATGATAACCTCCAGTCTACATCAATATGGACTATTGTGATTATAGTCACTTTGGGTCTCAATACTGTGTTGATAGAATTTTATGTAATTGATAAGGATACAAATTATAATATGATCTTGGGTAGACCTAGGATTCAAATGATGAACTCAATCCATTGTACCTTGTTCTAACATATTAGGTTCCTCCATTTTGGGGAAGTATTTGTTGTACAAGGGGACCCTAATACTTTTGATGGCCTTCAAGTAACCATGCATAAACAACTAGGGTTACACATTGATTATCTTTTATCCACCAATGGTTTGGTAAATCTAGCACAGTTGGTTGAAGTCAAATACACCTAAACACCAAAGGTGGTTATCTTAAAAAAGGGTGATAAAATACCCAAACTACCATAAAATGTAAATATTGAAGATAAAGGGGTTAAACTAATAGAAAAGGTGAGTATCAAAACCCCTATCATAGTTAGAGCCATATCAACTAAGTATATGACTGATATTATTAGTATCCTAGAGAAGGATAAATCAATCATACTTCCTTTTGATGCATAAGGAGTTGGGATTTTTAACCTACATGAATCTCAAGAAAAATATGGTGAAATCATAACCATCCTATAAAAGGATGAGCTTATCAAATTCCCATTTAACCCTGATATGATTGGGACCTATAATCCAGAAATGCTTCTTATGTTATATTCCCTTAAACTTGGTGCTAAATTACTCCATGTTGGCATAATGGAACTCTTGGGGCATGAGGATAAACCCCTATAAGATCTTGATGATACATATCTCAAACACAATCAATTAATGCTCCATCATGTAGGGTAAAATCATAGTTTAGATGTTAGGTTAGACAATAAAACCATTCACTCTCCCCATACCACACTAACACTAGAGGGAGGGATTAACAAGTTAACCATAAGCCCTATAGAAATTAACATTGGTTCTAATGACTACCCAAGAAATATCAATGTCAAGTTTTCTCTCTCTTGTAAAAAAATAAGACCATAGAGAATTACTCACTAAGTTCTCAAAAATTTTCCCAAGTATGAAAATGGGAAAAACATAACTAATCATGTGATATGAACAATAATTTGAACATAACAAGAATATACATTATCACCTGATACATGTAGGAGACCTTTTTCTGAGACTTGATAGTAGAATAAATAATAATAAGGGAAAAGGTTGTAAATTCATGCCAAATTGGTTGGACTTATATTTGGTGATTGATGACTTCAGTAATATATCCTATCGGTTCTACACTTTAGAAGGTATGGAGTTGGGTGAGTTTGTGAAATATTTTTTCATATAATCATTTCATTTCACATTGCTTCTTTTCATTCCCTTTGTTTGTGTATTTTATTACATATTGTATATTTTTTTTTGGTGGTTGTTTATCTATAAGTTCACAATACATTTAAAAAAAATGCAACATGTCACTCTATTTTATTTCCATTTTACTCTATTCCCTTGAAAAATATTCACAAAATCAACACAACATAGGTTATTTTATTAATTATCATAATCATAGTGTGCCTTATTCCTCATATACTTCTTTGCAAGCTTATAATTTTTTTAGCTTATAGCCTAGACTATAAGCTTGTCTATGATAAAATCTCCTTTTATGGTTATCTCTAAATAAAAACACTAGCATGTTAAAAAATAAGTAGCCCTACTTGCCTATCTTGGTCCTCGATGATAAGCCCTTATATCTTAATAATTTCATGGGATAAAGTTTTGGGCACAAGAACACTAATACACACACACACACACACACATACTCTCTCTCTCTCACACACACTCACTCACTCACTCTCACACACACACGCGCGTGCACACACACACACACGCACACACACACACATGAAATAAAGATATATTGGTTCAATATTCAAAACTCATGTAAATTGATTGAATTTGACATCTCTCACCCTTTAATAATCCTTAGTGATGAGCCCCCATATCTCACTATTTATGTTTGTTTAACATTTAGAGGATCCCTTACTTACCTACATATAGTCTTTGGTGTTGATTCCATTTATCTTCCCAATCACATGAAGCTAGGTGTATGAGGTCATAAAAATCAAATAAAAAATCTCATTCATATCATAATGTTAAAAAAATTCTAAAAATCTTGTCTAGATGCCTATGCTAAAAGGATAACTCTATCCCATTGACCAATTCCATCATGACTATCCACCTATAGATGAAGAAAATAAAGTTAGTGTTTTATAGGTTTGAAAATAAGTACAATTTATAATTACTCTTAAGTATTTAGTCAACTTCTTAGTCCTTGTGAATGTATGTTTTTATATTTACACCATTTCAAATGTATCCTATTTACCTTTTACCTCTTGGCTATAAGTTAAAATCATTTTAATGTATGAACAAAATATCTCTATCACCACTTATAAAATATTCATTATTACACTAACAAACATCTCTTTAATGTATATCTACATACATTATATTTTACACATATGTAAGCATGTTCATATAATTATTATCATTGAAATAAGAGATACATGGTACACCATCACATGCCTAGTCATATAGAGTGCATAAATTAAAAATTAACATGAAGATTAAAATCACTAGGATAAGACATCAATATAAACCAAAGTCTCTCTCTCTCTCTATATATATATATATAGATATCATGTCAAGTTTTTATACATCATATGTTTTTGTACAGCTAGCTTTGTAGAGGGAAAGCGTGCCTAAAAATAAAAAATACAAAAAAATGTGTATATACATGTACAAAAGGTGACCCTAAACTATTTTTGGGGGTTGTGACTATGATCATAGGAATTTAAACTATAGAGAGGTGTTTAGAACAAGTGTTAGTTTCATAAAACAAAATAAAATCAACACACTTACATGCTAACATCTCTAAGCCTAGATCTTAGGGAGAAAATGGTGAACAAAATAAATATGAAGGCACAAATAAAATTTAAATAATGACAAATCCCTTACCTTCTTTGAGAGCTCCAATAATTTATTTTTGGATTGCTCAGCTTGTGCTCAAAGAGTCTTTGGCAAAAGAGTTTGGTTAGATCCTTTTCTCCTTGGCACCATTGTGGCTTGTGTCTTAGATTATGCTTGATGGATAGGCTTATGATTTTAGAATTATAACACTATTGATTTCAATCTTTCTATAAAAATTGTATTATAACTTTACTCTATCCAAGCTCTTCAAATGAAGAGGCAATACTTGTATTTATAGGCTTAGGAGCTAACCCCAACCCAAGATGAGTTAAGGTGTAGTTTAAACATGGAATGGCTTAAAACCTAACCTAAATGAGTTAATTAACCATATTAGAGTTAAAATTTGTCAATAATTAGTGATTTACAATGAATAGGCATGGGAGAGATATTTTAGGATATTTTTCAAGTATTGACAACTCACAAAAGGTAATCATCAAAATCTAGAATATTTTTATATTTCCTTTTTTAGAATTTCATTAAATACACAAGGATAATTCAATTAGGAATTTAATTTGATTTATATTTTTTATTAATTTTACTTAATAATTTTATCATTTTCAATATTTGATTTTATGTGTGCATTTACCACACTTAATAGTTCCATAGGCCAAATTGCATGATGTGATGCCATATGATGTTTAGAGATGAATCTGTGAGAGGTTTTTATTGATTACTATAGGATAACCCAATTAAGGATGTCTCAACATGATTTTGAGCTTTAAATAATGATGCAAAATCAAATTTGGGATGTGTAGTGATTATTAAGCTTAATTTGCAATGGTTGGTAAGAATTGGTCTAAAGTTTGGTTGAAGGCTATTGGTGGCTAGTTTTAGGTGTCTAAAGTTTTCCCCTATTTGGGAAGTCATTATAAGCTATAATAATAATAACATCTTCTAAAAAAGTTATAAGATCATGTATGCTTATAACTTCAACAACAATAGATGAACTATAGGTTCCCCCTTTAGGGAGCGGTTGGAAAAGGGGTTGGCAATTGGTCCCTCAAAAGGAGGAAATGAGTGGAACAAAAAGAGGGAAATGGGGTGGAAGGGACTGATTTGTCTATAAATGGTTATAATCAGTGGCATATGGAGCTAACCTAGTTAGGGAAGACAAACAAGATAAATTTCCCATAGGTAGTTATAATCATCAACATAGGTGGGATGAAAAAAGGTAATGATTTACCCAAAGGTAGTTATAATCATTGAAAAAGGCTTAATAATAGGATGATTTGCCTAAAGATGGTTATAATAATCAAAAGTAAAATAATGATTTACCTATAGGTGGATATAATCATTGGTAGGATAAAATCATGCCCCAATTGGGTGGAAGAAAAAGAATGATTTGCCCAAAGGTGGTTAGAATCATTTGGAACTACAAGTGGGATGGTTTATAATTATTTACCCAAAGGCAATTATAATCATTAGTATCCTAATGATGGAAAACATAATATGGGATATGATGGAAAATTAGGGCAAAGAATAAAGATGAATTTGGGTAACCTACTAGCAAGGATATTATCGTACAAATTAGTAAGGGAGAAAATTCTTTTATTGTTTAATTACTTTGTGTAGGATATGATTTGGATTAGATCAGGATTTTCTCTAGTGCCAAGGAGATATTTCATTACTACATTGCCATAGAGACTCCTCAAAATGATTATTGCTATAGCATGTGATGGTAGGCATCATGATAGAACACCATGATAAATTGGCTAAAATATGCATGAGGATTGGCATGTGATCTAATACTCAAGCAAAAATAAAGCACCAATGATAAAGACCATGATGGCATTGTTGACATATGAATATGGATGGATTTAAGAATAATGCACAAAGAATCACCCAATGAATTCACATAGATTGAATTAAGACACAATAATAAAGAAAACAAATAGGCAAACAAATAAATAAACAAAAAAAAAACACCAATAAAGAGAAAGAACAAAACAAAATAAACAAAGAGAAATAAAATGAAACAAAAACAAACAATCATTAACCATAATGTTAGTAAAAACAAGATGACACAAAGAAGGTGATGAAAATTGTCCCTATACAATAAGAGACAAAAAAATTAACAAATAAAATGGGGGAATAGATGAAAAGGAAGGGGGTGGTCAAGTTGTCTCCATATGCACTAGGCAAGTGGATGCTACTTACATAGTTTCATGGACATAATATCTAACAAAAACTTTAGGCCAAATGTAGTTATCCTAGGATATGAGATAGAATAAAATGATGAGAATAAAAACTGATGGATGTGATAGAATAATATGGGAATGAGCTCATAAAGTGGTGAGATCATGGGATACTTGGCCAAAAAGGATGGGGAAACTAAATGATAAGTGGTTTTTTGTGACTTAGTGAGGGTTCCTAGAATCCTTAAAGTAAAGAAGTGGTTAATGTTTTTGGATTTTATAAAATGGTTTAAAAATGTTTTTGGAAATTTTTGGGCATCTCAACTTGATAAAAAATGATGATATACTAAATGGTCCAAGATCATAAAATGGAAAGAGCGTTCAAACTTAAATTTCTCACAAAATAACAAGAGCATGGCTTAGGTTGATTGAAAAATTGAAAGAGTGTGTCTTAGGGTGACTGAGTTGACCTCAATGTAAATCAAGCACTACTTACATAGTCCCAGGATGGGACCTCAAGTCACTATAGTTCTACCTTATAGTGGAGGAATCTAACCAGTGTAGTAGCCAATTCAAATAAAATAGGCAAAGTTGGCATAATGGCACAATACATCATAGGCATGGTAAGATGGTACTTCAAGGCATGATAAGTAAGTGTTGCCTCTAGTTTACCCATAGGTAGCTATAACTAGAAAATAATGTCATAAGTCAATGATACTAATTTACCCATAGGTGGTTATAATTAGTAACAAGATGGTGGGACACTGATTTACCCAAAGGCAATTATAATCACACACTTGGTATAGAATAGAATAATAAATGAAGAATGCAACTACCAAAACATTTGTCATAGTAATTCAAAAATATGGTCTCTATCTAGAATACTTGAAATAACTATTGAAACTTGATTTGAATCTTTGTGTTGAAAGCGGCCATGGAACCATTGAAACAAAACCAAGGTCAAAGGGTTGGGTAGGGTGTTGAAAATAATTCAATCAATAGAAAAGGTATGGTAGAATGAAATGGTGGAATGATAAAGTGATAGAATGGTATAATGGTAAGGTATAAATAAGATTGTCAATATTATGATACAATTGAAATGGTCCTCATATACAATACACTAGGTCATTCAAGTGAAGTAACACTTGAGGTGTATAATGTTCATTGGCTCATCTATTTCATCCCCATCTAGTATAGTGAGCCTGTATGCTCCAGCACCATAGTTTGTAATAATGATGAAGGGACCTACCCAATTGGCTTTGAAATTTCCTTTGTGTTTCTTCTTAGTCATGGTATTCTTGTGATTTTCTTTAAAAACAATATCATGAAGCTCAAATTGTCTATGTAGAATGCACTAATTTTAGTGGATACAGAGTCAGTTCTGGTATACTTGTATGTTGTTAATTATGGCCAAGAATTTCTCATCAAGTAACTCCAACTCTTACAGGTGAGATAATTAATAGTTTTCATCATCTAGGACATGCTTTAAAGAGATACACAAAGAAGTTAACTCGACCTCAATGGGAAGAATGGCCTGAGTTCCATAAACAAGTTTATGGAGTGGTTCCTATTGGAGTGTGGTGATTGGTACAATATGTCTAGAGGACATGAAATATTTGAAGGTCTCAATCTCAACCGGTATCATTGAAATATTTTTGAAGATGTTGACAATGGTTTTGTTAGATGATTCTTCCTAGATGTTACCTTGTGGGTAATATGACATAGAAAAATGTTATTTAATCTTGTACTTGACACAATGATTTGAAATATTTGTTCTTGAATGGTCTGCCATTATTAGATATAATGTTAGAGGGGATACCATAGTGGCAAATGAGATGGTTAAATATGAATTTAGAAATTTGCTTTCTAGTCACATAAGTGAGGGAAATAACTTTAACCCACTTAGTGAAATATTTTGTGGTGGTAAGGATATGTTTATGGTCATAAAATGAGGTGGGGTTTATCTTCCCATTGAGATCAAGGCCCCATATGGAAAATGGCCATGGTATAAGCATTGGTTAAAAAGTCGTGGCTGGGGCATGAATCAGATTGGTATGCCTTTGACATTTATCACACTTATTCACATATACAACTACATCTACATTCATTATTGGCAAATAATAACCAATACATAAGAGATTTTTGGATAGGATGGCCCCACTAGTGTGGGATCCACATACTCTTTCATGAACTTATCGTAATGCTAATGTAGATTCTATCAAAGTTAAAAAATGAAGTAGAGTTCCATCAAAACTATGGTGGTATAGGGTTGGTCTGAGTAATGTATAATGTGTGGCATGGTGGAAAAAGGCTTTGGATTATTTGTAAGATAAGTTGGGTGGAATTATTTGGTCATGAAGGTAAGTGTAAAGGTTTGAATACCAAATAGAATTGGGACCAATAATATCACAGATGATTGTGACAGTTTAAGGTTCATGAGTTGGAACTAATATATTTTCAACAAAAAATTGGTATTCTTTTTCCATATCTATATGTTGAATCAATGATCTAATAGTGGCTATGGAATCTATTATTCTATTACTAGCCCTTGGTATATGTTTAAACTAAACATATACAATCTACTATTTGAGAGTGTTAATCATGGCCTTGTTTGGTACCAACTTGTCATCTTTAGTTTGAAAATGGTTTGCAAGCTAATAGATGATTAACTAAGAATCACCATAAACTTTTAGATGTTGTATGTTCCATTATACAACCTATCAAATCCCTATGATGAGTGCTTCCTATTTAGCCATATTGTTGGTATAAGGAAAACTGATCCTGAATGACTTAGGGATTAGATCCCCTTGTGGAGTAATAAACAAAAGGCCTACACTTGATCCATGTGTAGTGAATGATCCATCAAAATATAACTTTTAGTGCTACTCTTGAAGAGGTGTTTCAATGATGGTCGTAATAGATTCATTTGGGAATTGGAATGTAAGTGGTTTTATATCTACAAGGGGTGCTTCAACAAGTTAATCTACAAGAACTTTCCCCTTAATGGCTTTTTGGATAACATACTCTATTTTAAACTCACTAAGAAACATGATCCATTTCGCCATGTGGCCTTGTAAAGTTATTTTTAATAGTATATACTTGAGTGGATCTACTTTTTAAATGACCATGGTTTTGTTGTTTAACATGTACTGGTGTAGTTTTTGAGCTGTGAAGACCATAGTTAAACATGATTTTTCAATGGGATTATAATTATGCTCATACATGACTAATTTATGGATTAAATAGTATATGACATGCTCTTTTCCATTATCATCATGTTGATTTATAAGTGCCCCCAAGGCTTTATCAATAGATGATAGATATAGAAGGAACAACTTTTCTAACACATGAGGTAATAAAATAGGTGGATTTTTTATGTAGTCCAATTATTAGAAAGCATTTTGGCATTCTTCATTCCAATTAAATGTCAAACATTTATTCATTAGATGTGTAAATGGGTGGCACTTGTTTTCCAATTGAGAAATGAAGCATCTTATAGATTTTATTTTTCCCTACAAACTGCAAAGCTACTTCAAATTGGTTGATGGTGGCATGTTTATAATGGTTAATAATTTAGCTGGATCAAATTTAATGCCTCAACGAGACACAATGAAGCCAAGAAAATTTCTTGAAGTAATTATTAAAACACACTTCTTAGGGTTGAGCCTAACTTTGTATTTATGTAGTCACTCAAATAACTATCATAATGCTACTGGATGATTAGTCCTAGTCTTTGATTTACCTAGTATGTCATCAATGTAGTCTTCAATAATGCCATGCATCATATCATGAAATATGATGGTCATGGATCTTTGATAGATGGCCCCTATATTTTTGAGATCAAATGGCATAACTTGATAACAAAATATTCCCCATAGAGTGGTGAATTCTATTTTGTGTTGGTCTTTTAACATGATTTGGATTTGGTTGTACCCTAAAATATATCCATTAATGAAAGCATTTCATAACTCACTATGGATTCAGCAATCATGTTAATTTTTGGTAGAGGAAAGTCATCCTTGGGACAACTTTGTTTATGTCTCTGAAATCATTATAGATTCTAATTCCTTCTAGCTTTTTACTGATGGGTACAATATTGGAGATCTATTTTGAGTAGTTGATTGGTCTAATACATCTTACTTTCAAGATTTTTTATAACTCTTTCTTTAATAATAACCCAATGCAAAGATGCATCTTGCATAATTTTAATTTGACATTTTTTGGCATTAAGATGTACCACAAGGTTGTGTACAACCAAGGCAGGGTCCAAACCAAGCATGTCAAAATAGGCACATGAAAATATATCAAAAAATTACCTCAATAGTATTGTAAAGACTTCTTATTCCTCCTCAATGAGGCACACACCTAATTTGATCCATTTTAGGTCATTTAGAGTCTTGATATTAACCTTTATAGTGTTCTCCACTAGAAAGGTCAAACCATCTTTTAGAATGGTTAGTAAATATTTGAACTGGCCTATAATAGTAGAGTCCTCTATGAGGACTAGTTCTTCAATTTCTCCTAGGCATGATGAATCAGAATCCCCTAATGGTAGGGATGGTCATGTAACAAATACAATTGGAAAAACTTGGATGATTTGATCAAATTTTTTTTTTTCTTCAAGACTGAACTTGGACCCATAGGCAAGTTCATCATTTGTGGTCTCTTGAGTTATGTTTGAGGAAGGTTGAACACCCATATCTAATGGTACCTAAAATAGGTTTTCACCACTAGACTGGCCTTTCTCTTTACTATTTCCCTAGTCCAAAATCACCTGAAAGAAGTTTTCGCTTTGGGACCTCAATGTTTTATTTATTTATTTTTTGATAAGGGTGTTCACCCATTATCTAAAATAGGCTTCAAGATCCAACTTTATTTAGAACCCTTATTTGTGGTCTCCTAATGGAACATTGTCCCTAAGGCCTAGAAAATCATAGAAGGTCTCATCATTATGAAACTCATCAATTAGTACTATTGATTCTTATTGGCCCTAATATATTGTTTGAGGATAATATAATAGAAGTGGATTATGGTGAATAAATTTTCAAAGGGTATAAATGACATTAGTGTTAAACAAATTACTACTGGCTAGTTCATAAAAAAGGCTATGATCAGACTCTACTTTAATGTAATCATCATCATCACTAGTCATTGGCTATGAAAATCAAATAAGGTATGTGGGGTCACCCCCAGGTGGTTTAAATCCATGACCATATGTTCCTTTATACTGAGTGGCAAAAATTGGCTCAAATAGACCTTGTTGATTTAGCCCAAGGCCTCCTACTTCATAGGCATGCTTTTTCATGATTTTTTTTGAAATGGCACACTTGGAATTTATGTAAAAATTAGCCAATTTGTCATTATACAACCAAGATTCATCATCTACAAGAGGGTCCTATTCATGGCCAGTGGTCGGTATGAAAATGATAGGTGTTACACTATGCAATTTGGATTTGCCCTTTCATTGTCATTCCATACAAGGTGGTTTGGATTTTGGTCTTATATAAGACTTGGGGTTTTATGGAAGCTTAGAAATGTGGAATGTATCATGGGTTAAATATTATCTTAGCCCATTAGCTGAGATGGTATAATAATTGGATATTTTAAGAGGTGACATATGGGAAAGTGAATCAAGGGTATTAGGGTCAATGCAGTTGGCCTTTAGTGAATCAACAAGCATTTATTTCCCTTTATCCTTCTTAGAAACTAGATTTATGCTAAAGCAATAGTTATAACTTTTGTACTCAACCTATAAATTCTTGTAATGTTCATATGGATGCAAATATCCATGGATGGTGACCTCCATACTTGAATGGGGGAACTTGATACACTAGTGCAATATTGATGGGATTGCATGAATCTTATGTATCTAATGTCTAATCAAAAAATATTATATAATAATTCAAGGTCTAACATATGGTATAACATACTATGGGTTAAGGGCCCAATGATAAATAGTAAGATGATGGTGCTTGTGATTCCCATTCTTCATTTTCATAGTCCTTGATCATGATTATTTTTGGTTAAAAATCAACTACAGTGTACCTAAGGAGCTTGATGAGATTTATAAACGCATTATTTTGGCTTGATCCATTGTCTATGAGGACACATTTCACTTTATGCCACATTATGCCAACTTATATGTAAAATGGATTATTATGAAATGGGCCAAGGGATGACATATCACTTTGGTCAAAGTTTAATTATTGGCCTAGAGTTGGATGTCCAACCAAAGCTTGAAATTTATCTGGAGATATGTCATTAGGAAGTTGGGATTGGCTAAGGAAATCTGTTAAGATGTTCTTGTGGATTATGGACATATGCAATAAATCTCAAATGGAGATTTATGCAAGTGTTTTTTAAATTATTACACAATATCAAACATCTTTTCTTGGACAACAATGAATGACTTGTTCCTAGCCAAAATGGTTGGTTTGATGGGTGAAGTGCAAGATGGTTGTGGGCCTGGATGGTAATTTTTGACCACTAATTTGTGATTAAATAATTAGGATTAGATATAGAACCATTGTTGTTAACAAATGATGGTGGAGGGGAACCAGATAGGATAAGTCTCGATTGCTGGTGAACTTGTGTGTGGTCATGGGCTAATGATGATTTATCGATATAAGGTCTAAAAGTGGAAATCCCTAATTGATGGTACACCTATATGTGGTCTTAAGTCAAGGAAGGATCACCAACATGGGTTGGTTGGTTAGGAATGATTAATAATGGTCTTATTTGATTGGTACTTGGTCTTGGATTAATGGAGATAGTGTTAATGTGACCTCCTACAAGATGGCCTATAACCTTGTTATAGTCATGTATAACTACATGATAGGTCTATTAGTTGTTGGAATCATTATAGAATTGGTTCCATCCATTCATATTATGTTATTAGTTTTTTTACTAAATTTATTGGTTCTACCTTGGATTTTGATGCTTTTATTATTGTCCTAGTCATTATTGCTACCATTGTTAGTTATTATGTAGAGGAAAAATATTTTGATTTATGATGAGGTTCTGATTAGATGTGGAAGATCCAAGGTCCAATGTTATATTTCCATTTTCCAACATATTTTTACTTAAATGTTTAATTTACATGCAATATCATAATCTATGGCCATTAACATGATGATACTCATAGAATTCATTTTACCTGTACTAGTTTGGATAGTCAATGCCCTTTAGAAAGTGTTTCAAAATAGGCTAATTAATCAGATTAGCTACTGTGAGCTTGAAAAACATAGATTTAATGGGTTATCCAAGGTCACTAAAGACATGATGAGTTAGCAAATTTCTCTTTGGAGGAGGGTTTTGCAAAGGTAAAGGTTACTACATTTGTTACATTGGTCTAGGCTATTGCACTTACTATATTTGCTGAATGGGTTATTGGTGAGAAGTAATTTGGATATGTGACATAGGATAAAAGGATGATGTTTATACCATTTAGACATGCCACGACTTAGTTAATCCATTCCCCATAACATCCTTATTGTGATTGAATTGATTGGGTTTGTCATAATTATTGGCTTCGATTGGTTATGATGTTTGCGCTTAGACTTGGTTCTAATTTTGACCATTATTATAGTTTTGGTTCTAGATCTAATTTGATGAGGTAGGTTTAATGATACCTTTGATAATAAGGTATCTTTAAATTAAAAAATATTTTTCAATTATCTCTTTAAAAGATGCATGCATTATAATTCCAAATGATAAGATATCTCGCTGTGTAAATTTTTTCTAAACATAGTGGCTAGTTTCTTGTATGGTAGACTATGGGTAAATCAACTTGAAAGAGCTCTCCATCACTAAAAATAACTTGAAAAAATTTCACCAACCTTCTGTTTGGATTGCATTAAATGTACCAATGAAATTTCTTGCTTGAGATTGTAAGAGAAGCATTGCACAAATTTGTCTAAAATATCATAAAAATAAAAAAAACTAAATTCTTGGGAAAATTTAGGAACCATTCCAATGCTTGTCTATTGGACTTCTTAAGAGAAACATTAAAAGGTATATGTCACTATAAGCCACTGGTTGACAAGCAATAAAGAAATATATCAAGTGGGTCGTAATGTCACCTTTCCCCTTGTATTTTTCAAATTTAAGTGCCTCATACCCTGGAGGAAATGGTATTTGCAGATACTTCATGTTGAATGGGTAAGAACACACATCATCTAACTTAAAATTTTTTGGTGTATTTCCTAGCTTGGATGGTGACAATGACATCCTTCATTTGTTATAGTTCTTGTATGAGGAAACTAATGGGAATATTGATTTGAGGTGGAGGCTGGGTGGTCACATGTGGGTTACTTTGACTGAGGCATAGTAAAGGCATTTGTTGGGGAATGTTGGTTTGGTTTGGGAATGGACTAGGAATATGCATACGTGGATTAGGGTACAATTATTGGAATTGTATACATTGCTATGTAATATTTTGGTTGGGATTTAGTATATGGGCCTAGATTTGGGGAAAATTATAGCTAATATGGAAGGATATGATTATACTATTCCTACTGACATTGGATAGGGATATGTTTCTGACTAGTCAAACCTTGATGACTGAGGGGAACTTATGAACTAAGCCCTGTCATTGATCTTGTGGCATTTTTTGCATGAAAGGTAATTATTAATTATTGGTACTTGTGGAACATTAGAACCTCTTGGTTCCATGAATCCTTATTGGGAGGTAGATACATGTTAGAAAATTTAACATTTATCACTGAACAATACTTATATGATATTGATTAGACATCATTTGGTTTTATATTGGCATGTTAATCTGCAACTGAAGAGGTATGTTTGTCACTACTTGGGGAGGTGGAACATTAGTTGTCCCCTATTGGGGTGGAAATATATTTTGCCTCTGCTATGTGGGTATGTTGGATTTTCCCTATTTTTATGGAATGTTACTCATCACCTATTGTGGTGGAGTAAAATTCATCACATTTTATTGAGGTATGGGACTGATCATTACTTGACTACTTAATCCCTATTATTGGGTACTAGAAGAAGCAACTAGTTATGGATTAGAGATAGTTGTTTGAGGTTGGGAAGTAGAAGTTATTACCCCCTACATTTGTGAATCACTCATGGTGTTGACTAAAAGCACATTTTGTTATTAACTATGTGTTTTTGCATTTACACCACTTTGGTCTAGATTGGACATTGCTTGCATGCTATCCACTATGTTTATCTTACTATTCTATGTTGAAGAAGAATATACTTATTCGATATTTTGGGTTTTGAACATGTTTTCTACCAAAGTGCTTTGTGTAAATGGGTATATACCCTAATTTTCTTGACCTTTCAATTCAATTAAGACTCCTATTGAAGGAGATAAATAAATAAGAGGAGCATTTGACATGATCATATTATTAAATTTGTGTGCTAAGCTAAAATATGTTTGTTATGTTATCTACATTTATATGAAGTGGTCCTTTGTGAGGCCTTTCCCTATGACAATAATATGAGGTTCCCTGATATGACATCGATACTATAACATGAGGGTTGCTAGAAGAGGCTTGTTTAATGCTTTGATTTTAAGACATGTTATAATTCCCTCTTACTAGACTTGGAATGTTTTCGTGGGGAAATGCTACTAAAAACTTAACCCCTAACTTTGTAAGTATAATTAAAAATTTGTCCTTATTCACAAGTAAGTGATGATAAAAAAAGTATGGGTCATAGGCTGATAGTATTGTAACATAGTAAGGTTGTTGTTGGACTTGTTCAACAATTAAAGGTACACTAGCTAAGTATTATGTCATCTATTATTGATCCTAATCTGAGTATGGAAGTGTATTGACCAAATAATGTGACCAAGGGTCTTGTATTTATTTCCCCATTTGAGTGTTTTAAGGTGGATAAGGATCCATCTCATAAATGACATCATCTTCATAGGGGTCTTAAACAAAGTCTTCTTGTGTGATATCATTTCCATTCCCTAGATTGTAGATGACTCCACTACGTGTATAGTGAGACATGGTTAAATCAATGGTGA
This sequence comes from Torreya grandis, assembly GCA_037957365.1. Taxonomy (NCBI): domain Eukaryota; kingdom Viridiplantae; phylum Streptophyta; class Pinopsida; order Cupressales; family Taxaceae; genus Torreya; species Torreya grandis. The sequence goes on from JARHVA010002351.1 coordinate 167,816, forward strand.
ATGCTTCATGATAAGAGGGGTTAGAGTTCTACAAAATGTAAAAAAAATGTCTTAAAAAGACAAAAGGTTTAAACTCGATTTAAATTGGTCAAAAGAATGGAGTTGTATTTCCAAAATGGTTTATGATAAAACTTGGTATAAAATAATATAACTTCAAATGTCTAATGTTAAATGTCTCACACAAAACAAGTCAACTAGATGAACTGAAAATAAAATGCCATACTCTAGGTCCAAAGTGCTCCGAATAGGTATAAACTAGGAAAAACGAAAGTTGCTAGGTCTTTTGGCCAAACATGGAATCAAAAGCTAGGCTCAAACAAGGCATGTGCTAGGAATTTTAGCCAAATGCAACATCAAAATCTAGACTTAAATCAAAGGGGTATTTAATCTAAAAAACTTGGAACACTTTGGTATAGATGAGGCACTTGATGTTAGACATGAACTTGATCAAATTGGAATGAGGCACAAAATGAAAGGCACTTGGGATAGACTATTTTCTCCCAAATAATGGTATAAACAAATAGTTTTCAAATTTGGGTAGAGAATTAACCTAAATTATTTAACCCAAAATAGAAATATCAGTATCTATGCCCTAATTAGATAAGACAAATATAAATCAATCAAAGTTTAGATCTAAACTTGTCAAGGTTAATTAAAAACTCAACTTAGGAAAACAAAGATTTTTAATTGTACAAGCCAGACAAAATTGAATGGCATAATGACACTAAACAAATACCACAAAGGCATACATGGTTTGGTCTCAAATCTGAAACTTAGACACAAGATAAACTACGTCTATGAAATAATTTGAGCAACGTAATGGTGTTATCACTCTCTAAAGATGTAAACAATGATTTATTTAAAGACTCCATGAAACAAAACTTGAAATGATTTGGGAAATGTAATGCTACCCATTTCAATCAAGTGAAAAAAAAACATTTTTGACACAAAAGTCTAAGGCAAAAGCATGGTGTAAAATGAATGACATAACACCTCCTCAAACAATAGAGTAATGTGGACAAATAAATCATTTAGACATGGCATAAATATATATATTTTAACTCAAAGACCTATTAAATAAAGGAAAAAGACTAAGTACAACTATGTAAATCATCCTAAGCCCTAGAGTAACAAGGTTGGCCAAATGGGGTTGACTAAAACTATAGTTTTTGATCATCTAGATTGGTCCCAAGTGTGATTAACACTAGAGATGCATCACATTAATTGAGTTCATACCAATTAACTTATTATGCAAGGGTCTATTCCTTTATATAGTGATTCCATATGTGGACTACTTAGTGGAATCCCTTGGTTAACCATACCTAACTCAAGTTTTCATTACGAAAGGAGAGGTTAGCTGCTCAACCCCTTGGATCTTGAGTATGCATACCCTACCATGGAGTAGGGTTGAAACACTATCATAAAATTAAAGCCTAGGTCAATGATTCACTAAAGAACTTGTGAATAATCTATGAACTCCCCTCCTAAGACAAATTACATGAAAGAAATGACTAAGTGGAAAGACTTTAGAGGTTATTATTAGATCACCCAAACCATTTGGGTTTTGTGGAGAGCCTAGAAAACATTCTTTATACTCCTTGGACTAGGCATAAATTGAAAGTGAAAATGTGCTTTTGGTTACCCAAGGTCCCTATAAGAGATCGGGGGAGAGTGTACATGCACTTTTCATTTTGCATAAAAAATACATAAGTAACAAACACTTTCAAGAAATTACAATCTAAGTGAATGTTGATTATAGATACCAAATTGAGATGTGTGATAAAGTTATAGGCCTCTTGGCTTATTTTAAAAACTTTTAAGAATCTTCACAAAATAGCATAAGCAAAGACACTTATATTCATTTTAAGCACTAAAAATGAAATGTTCAAGACTTAACAAATTCATTTTAGGCACCAAAATGAAGTGTTCAAGACTTATCAATTCTCGGTTCCTTTTAAGCACTAAAATCAAATGTTCAAGACTTAAAAATTATTTTTAGGCACCAAAATGAAGTGTTCAAGACTTAGATAAATTTGTTTTAAACGTCCAAAATTAAATATTCATGACTTAGCTAAATTCATTTTAAATACCCAAAATGAAATGTTCATGAGTCTAAACTTACAAATTCATGCTCTATTCCTACCTTGAACCTATAAAGGTTAACATGTTTCCTCCTGTTTGAAACACTTTCAATGATGAGCAAATAATTTTTCAAAACATAGCTCTCAGGTTTCCTAGTTTTAAAACATAGAGACTTATATCAATCACCTATGACTGATGCTGATTAGTAGGGAACTAATGCTGATTGGTAAGGATCAAGATCAGTTACATATGAACCTAAAGGGAAAACAAGCATGAGGTAAAAATTGTTAGTTAAAATATGATAAAAATTCTCAAAACCTACAAGACAGTGATTAAACAGAGAGTATAAAGGTCAATGAAACAAAGAAATAACCAGTAAAAGCTATATGAAGGTTCAAAATGTAAGTTTTTAAATCGTGTATTCCCTTGCACCTTGATCGATGACAATCACCTAGAACCAAGCTTAGTTAGGTATAACTAATGATGATTAGGTAAAATCAATACTAGTTATGCTTGATCAATGTTGGTATCTGTGTAGATTTGAGTTAGCATAAAAATTAAAAATATTTTAAAAACAAAGCTAATATTCTAATTTTGATGATGTTCAAGCATTTATTTGAAAATTTAGGAGTTTTATCTTGGTTTCCTTGGTACGTGGGGTGATTTAAGTCCTACTAGGCATGCCATTTGTGATCACAAAAATTTAAACAATAGAGAGGAGGTTAGAACAAGTGTTAATTTCACAAAATAAAATGAAATCAACACATTAACATGCTAACATCTCTAAGCCTAGATATTAGGGGGAGCATGGTGAATAAAATACATATAAAAGCATAATTAAAATGTAAAGAATGACAAATCCCTTTCTTTTCTTGAGAGATCTAGAAATTTTCATTCATTTCTTGCTCATCTTGTGTTCAAACAGTCTTTGGCAATGGAGTTTGGCTATCTCCTTCTCTCCTTAGCACTTATGTGGATTGTGGATTGGTTTATGTTTGATGTGGCTTGATGGATTGGGTTATGATTTTGGCATTATAACAATATTATTTTCAATCTTTATATAAAACATGCATTATAACTTTACTTTATCCAAACTCTTCAAATGAAAAGGCAAATGCTTGTATTTATAGGCTTAGAAACTAACCCCAACCCAGGGTGAGTTAAGGTGTAGATTAAACATGGAATGGGTTAAAACCTAACCTAAGTGAGTTAATTAACCCCATTAGAGTTAAAATGTGTTAGGAATTAATTATTTGCAATGAATAGTCATGGGTGAGATATTCTAGGATATTTTCCAAGGCTTGAAAACTCTCAAAAGGTGATCATGAAAATATAAGATATTTGCATTTTTGAATTTCCTTTTTTATAATTTCATTAATTACACATAGATAGTTTAACTGGGCATTTAATTTGGTTTATCTTCTTAATTAATTCTACTTAGGATTTTTAGTATTTTTAAGATTTGATTTTATGTGTGCACTTGCCCCACTTAATAGTTCCATAGGCGAAAGTGCATGTTGTGATGCTACATGATGCTTAGGGATGAATCCATGAGATATTTTTGTTGATTATGATAAGATACCCCAATTAGGGTTGTCTCAACATGATTATGAGATTTTAAAAATGATACATAAGAAAAATTGGGATGTTCAATGATTCTTAATCTTAATTTGTAATGGTTGGTAAGAATTGGTCTGAAGTCTAGTTGAAGGCCATTGGTGGCCAATTTTAGGTGTCTATAATGACCATACCCCTATAGATTATGTATGTACCAGGATCATGATCATCCTCCTCCTATGATAAGGCCTTGATCCCAATAATTTCCATGGGCTATGGCTCCTAGGATGATTCTAATTGGTCCTTACTTGGGAGGTTGTTCCTCCTGTCTATTAGCCTGAAGAGGCATGACCTCCTCCTACTCCAATCACCTCCTAAAGAGTCTTCACTTGAGACTCTAATTCCACTATGTGATTTTTTAGGTGAGTGATCTCCACATATGTATGATAATATAGGGGAAATACATCAATATACCTACCTATCCTGATAGGTAGTTTTGAATTTGACTCACTCCACCTCTAGCTAGTACATTTACCATCTCCTCTTCATGCTCATTGATTTAGTTATTTTCTTCCCAATTTTGTTATTTTGAATCTAGAGATAAAAAATCTCACAAATAAATTTCACAAATGATTTCTATTTTTGACAAATTTTCAAATATATAGTCATTCTAACTAGTTGTTACATTTTAAAAATTTATATTTTTATAAATTTTTATTTTAAGCTCATGTTGTTACAATTTTACCATATTTTTTGGCCAACTCATTAATTTTGTTTCCCAAACTAAAAGATTTAAATGTTTTCATTTTCCTTAGCATATTTGTTTCTCATCATAGTTTTGTAGGTTTATGTCACTCAACCCCAAATTTAGTCCCCCGATGGGATGGTTCAGGTAGTATACTCACCCCTATGTATATGACAAGTACTGTAGTCCACATTTTGATTAGTTGGCATATTTTTTTAATTTTTTAAAAATCATATTTGATTCATGTATTTTATTTTTAGGTCACAACAAAGTCTTAGTTGGATTCATTGGCCACATAGGTAGGTAAGGTAAGTTTCTTAACCCTTACTTTCCCTTTAGGTCACCACTACTTAGGAAACCACCCTTATAAATTCATAAGACATCTCCCTGAGGGGTAATATGTACACACTCTACAATCAAATGGTACAAAATTATAAAAAAATCCAATGATGATGTAGGGATATCTGCCTATATATATGATTAGATCCAAAGTTTTCTCAATCATTATGTATGTCCTCTTTTAGCCTCTTTATAACTTTTAAAATTTCTTCTTTTGACTCAATCTACCTTAATATTCAATTTGTGTATTTGTGATGAAATTGCCAATTTCCATGTCAAAACCACCTGTCACTATGATAAAACCACCCCTTTATAATGCATTATGCTATATTGGTTTCATAAAAAATGGTGATAAAAGTGTAATATATGTGATGGTTTTTTATTTTTTGGGTGGTTTTGTTACTATCTAAGGAATTTTTTCACTTGTCACCTACAAACAATGATGGTTTCACCCTAGTATACACATTTTTTAAATTATATTTTTGTAACTTCACTTTTCACATATCTTGCATGCTTTTATTCATGTTTCTTCCTTTTTTTATCTTTTGTTCATCCTCATGATGGTCCATCTCAACACTAACCTTATTTTTATCAAATATAATCTCTCTTGCCTCTTCTAAAATTGGTTTAATCTTTTGTTCACTACCGCATGCAACCTCTTTCTACCATTACAAGTACTTATTTTTCCTTAGAGTTTTTGATATGAGATTTACATTAGAGATAGAAGATTTTGAGTCTTATAAATCCCTAGCATACCTACTTTGAGTTTTGGAAGATCCTTTGATTTAGTTTGTGATCATTCTCCCTGTTGTTCTACACAAATTTAGAGAGGATAATCCATGAATTGGTAACCAATTATTTGCCTTTTTAGATGACTCTAGTCACTTTGAAACTATTCTTTTTTTTAAATATTTGTGTTCCTCTTACTTTATTTTCTTTTTATCCTATTTTCTTAGATTTTTAAGGATCATGATTGAGTAATTAATGAGCTAACATACCTAAGGATAATATACTCACTACAATAATCTTTGCCTTCATTTGTTCATCACCATTGATTAGGATAGGGGTTTTCACTTATAATTTTAATTCATTTGATTATATTTTATATTTATTAGATTATAATTTACATTCATAAAATGTTTTTTTTGAAAATAACTCTTCTCCTCTCTTTTTTTAACACCAAAAACATAGCTTATATTTTCACCATTTATATTTACATATTAAAATCTCTCAAAGATTTTAATTTGAATCAAAACATAGGGTAAATTATAATAAATAAACAAATCACTGTTAGTTTGTAAAATAATTCATTTTTAGTCCTAAAGAAGTTCTACATTCACAAATAAGTACACCCCCTCTAGAAAAAAACCAAGAAAACCTACACAAAAGAGAGTTTACATATTAGATATGATCTTATTAATTTACATAAGAAAATAAAATTGTCTTAAATTAGAAAATAATAACTTACATTTTGCCTTCATTTCATAATAGATCATTTAGTTTGGAAAAAAACATTTAAAATACCAAAAACTAGTTTTTGTAGCTTACATGTTTGAGAAATCATTTTTTCAATACTTAGAGGTTATAATTTTTAAGGTTTAAAATATGATTTTTAATTTAATATTGGGAAAATTTGATTGCATAATAGTTTCATTCATTCATAACTAAAAATGCAAAATTAAAGAGTTTCTTTCAACTTGCATATAATTAAAATCTTGCATCTAGAAAAAGTTAAAAATCAACACTTACATAATCTAGATTTTAGTTTTAGTATTGCATGAATCAAAATATCCTTGAAAAAAAATTAATAATTACACTTATTTTCATTTACTTTCATATTTACTTGAATCATTGCAAAGTAATTTTAGTTTTCAACAATTAGCATAGCTTCTTTTCATTTATCAAATATTACCAAAAACAAACAAAAATACAACCAATTAAGCCTTATCAAGATGAACATAAGTAAAAACCTTATTTTTTTCATATATATAACATCAAGTATTACTTTCATACAATTTCCCATAAAATCTTTATGCTTAATTAATCCATCACATCATTATATTTTCATCTTTTATAACACTTCAAGAGCATCCACTTCTCATTAGAGATGATATATTTCTAAGGGTTAGATATCCCATTCCTGATAGTAACATTTAAAGTGATATCAATGCATAACTTGTAAATGAGCTATTCTATTCCAATCCTGGTCCCAATCTCATAATTGACTAACTCAATTTTCTTGATGATCAAGAGCATGTGCAAATAAATCCCATCATTATACCCATTCATATATGAGGTCATCAATAAAATGATCTCCAAGTTAAGACCTTCATCATTCCTTATTTTAGTTCTCTTCAAGACTAGCCTCATCATATTTTAATTAAATTTGTGTATGACATTGAATAGACAACTTGAAAGAGTTGATCATATCATAGATTCATCCAACCTAACTAGACCTAGTTCATCATCCCTATCATTGACCAGGAACTCTATTTCATCATCCTTACTAACACTAAGGGATCTTGGATTTTTATTTCCCATATGTTATCTACTCTCAATGAGTAACCTGATGCTACATAGCTCTTCTGGAATTATCTTGAGCATCCTTTAATTCTCATCATTCAAATCTATATTTCTACACCTTAGCATAATCTCCCTAATCCCTATACCTACTTGTCTCAATCATCTCTTCATCAACTATCTTGACCAGACCTTGGGAAGTTAAGTGCACAAGGTTGGCGTGTCTCTTTCCTTATGTATAGTCACATAGTTAATTCTAGGTCCCATTCATGTTCTAATTCTCTTAGGTCTTGACTTGATTCAAAAGGACATGCAATAACCCTTTCAATGTCTAAAGTCTACCCATTACCACTCTAATATGTATATGTCTAATCTCACTCTCTTTTAATAAATTTTATTCATGGTCATTAATTCTAGGTTTACTTTATTGAGTTTTTTTGTGGCCATTATAATAAGCTTAATTCTAAGTTCATTTTAATAAAGTGTATTTGTGGCCTCCTATATTCACCCAAAAATTACATAGTGAAACATGTAAAAAAAATGTTATGATAATGAAAGGACCTCTGAAAAATAATAAGAATCTAATATCCATTTTCATGTCCATTTTTGTTTACTTTTTTAACCTTTCTTAAGAGTAAATTTTGAAAACTATGACTCTAAACCTTTTAAATATATAAGTTCATAATGCATGAAAAAATTGTAGTGGTATTTTTGTGACCGTTATTGGAACTATCAATACAACCTTAAAAACATGTGTTTTAAAACATTTTCACTTGTTCATTCCTCCTCTAATTTTTATTCATTTTCAACTTCCAATCAATTTAGTTAAGTCTAAATCAATCCTAGTCAACTCTTAATTATCCCATTTACCCCATTCATTAAAAATAAATATATTTTCAACAAGAAATGGATTGGAAGATTGAAAAATTGGTGTTTATTAAATAATTTGGAGAAATATTGAGATGATACAGTCTACACTTTATTATTTTCTTGAAGAAAATCAACGTTAAACCCATTCCAATTTTCCTTTCACCCTTCTTAAATTTAGATCAATTTTTTATGAAAGGATAGTCCATAATTTGATGTTTTCTTCAAGCTAAACCATAAAGTTATTATAATATTTGATTCACCTTGCTTGTATATGGAGTGTAAAGCTCATGAATGGACAACTTGTACTTTGTTATTTGTGAAATCCAAACAAAACACTACTAAATTTTCAATTCATTATTTGGCTTTAGTGTTATTCTCCTACATTCCTATTGCTAAATAAAACATCCTGGGTAAAATTAAACAATTTTATGAAGGTAGCATCCTGAGGATTTACATATCTACATTTATAGACACTATTTTATGGATTATATAACACCTTAGTCTTGTACACTTGGAAAACTTAGACCTTGGCTATTTGTCTTAGTTTTGGACCTTTCCCACTTTCTAAATTCTTACATCTACTCTATCTTGTGTCCCTTGGCCAATATCTTAGTCTAACTAGTCTTATGTTGATGACCTAGACCTTATATCTTTTCCATAATGCTTAAAACATGCTTATCTTCCACCTCTACAAGTTCTGAGTCTATACTTACCATTTTGCTCCTTCGACACTAGTGTGTAGGATAAAACCTATGTGGATGTAGGTGTACTAACCTGATGCAAGCGTCTAGTGCCTTAAATCCATCCAATTTGCAAAATAAACATATTCTAATGGTTAGCATAAATGTTTTAATGCATGTTACTTCTCCTAGGGGATTAATTAAATACAATATCAACCCGCATTCATTCCTCACCTAAAAGACACTCAAAAATACCTAAGGTAACTTATCAAAGAACTATATCAAACACTCAATAAATCAAAGCTTCCTTATTTTATCCTATTTTTAGAATAATCATAGGGAAAACACATACACATATTTAAGGTACTGAAGGATCAACCCAAGATCTATATTGTCCAAGATACAAGATAGGCCACTATTGTACTTGATTTGCATATATTGCATGATTCACACACAAGCTAATATGTAGTAGAGAACTACATCATTTTGAGGCCCTCTTCAGAGTATTGGATATATAGGTAACACTCATTGATAAAAGGGTCTTTAGGGTTATATCAATACTATGTGTCCACTAACCCATTTTCCCCCAAGATTATGAAGATGAAAAACTAGGGTTTTACAAATTTATGAGGAATGAAAACCATGACCCATATCTGAATGCACCAGAGTAAAGGTGAAGACAAACTCATAAGCATCTAGGTGGTTGCATCCTTTTCTAGTAGGTATTCCATATAAGACACCTACATTAGTGTTAGATAATAGTGTCAATGTAATCATCCTAGGTTGACACTAGTGTTCAAGGCTTTAGAAACATCAAATATAGAAATTGATGATGATTTTAGAGTCATATTCAATTTTACTTCCTACTTGTTTTAGATATAAAACTACATTAGCATCAAAACATGTTAAGTACATTACTTCTTTACCATTTCTATATCTAACATAGTTTAACTTACTATTTTTAGCCTATCTTAGTTTAAGGAATTTGACATATGTTTATATCTAAGTTTATCACCCAATTGGCCTAATTTAGAGATAGTTTACCATACTTGTGCCCTAGGATATCTCTACCCATTTAACCCTAGATAAATATAATCTATAAACCAATTTAGGGTTAAACATTTGGTGAATCCAATTCATATAAATGCAAACATTTATGATTCCTAGGGTTTTCAGTTAACTAGGGTTTTAGATTACTATCATTTTTCATTTCCTACTTATATTATTTTTCATGCAACCTAGACATAGCCCTATATTGTGAGGTTTTCCTATTAAACACATTAAGCTTCACTTCCCACCAACTAATATGTCTCAAACTAATGAGAAATATAATAATTTGGATCCTGATGATACCAATATTGAGAATGAAAAACATACTGATGAGATTATCATAAAATAAGATTCTGATAATGACAACCATGAGTCTAATGAACCAATGAATATGAGAAAATAGACCATGATCAAGTGAAAGTAATTAAATTATTTTGTGATAAAATTCATCAAAACCCTCAATATTTTGATGAGATCCTAAAGATTATATTGGAAACAAAAAATTCAAAAGGTATAGTTCAAATATCCATCCCCTTGGACACATTACCACTTAATAATTTCAATGGGGGCATGTGTTATGTATTTAAACCAAAATACAATCACTACATCTACCATGGGGATGTTAAATGTTTCATCTCAAATACTAGTTTCAATGCCTATTACTACTCAGACCATGTTTACATCCCCTTTGGTGACTACTAAACATGCTAATCTAAATCTAAATGGGTACATAGTTTAAACACTCCTTCAAGTTATATAGACCTTGGAGGATAAGGTTATAAACATTAAACAAAATTCTTTAAATTATCCTCATACTATTGATTCCAATGATGTGTTACATAACCCTCTTGCACTTGAGATATATTTTCACCCTTTGACAACTAGTTTTGTTGCAACTAAGTTCATATTTTATGATGGCAAGGGTTATCCTGAATAACATATTCAAACCTTTTATGAGACATGCCTTTAATATTCCTCTAATGATAAAATTTTGACCAAATTATTCCCAAGAAACTCAAATACTATGCTTTGAGTTATATGATTTACCTCTCCATTTGTGAAAGCATTCAAGCCTCTTGAAAATCAATTTTTAACACACATTTCCATTAATATTTACAAAAAGGTTTTTAATACTAAAATTGAAAAAATAAAACAAGGAAAAAATGAAACTATCAATGAATATGTCTTGAGGTACAAGGTAATGCTAGCTAAAATGACCAATCCTATGGAAAATAAAGAGTTGTAAGACATATTCAAGCAAGGTTTGCTTATTCCTTTACATGAGTCCATTATTTTAAAGAAGTTAAAATATTTTGATGACCTATTCCATGTTGTAAGAGAATGTGAAATGAAGTTTATTTTATTGTATAAGCTCAAGTATGTAGCAAACACACCAGCTACATCTACATCCAATGCAAAATTTACAATCAAACCAAGTTATAAGGTAAAACCTATTTGTTCTAAAAAGGAAATAACCAACATGGTTAACATAATTTCATATTAGCCTAATCAAATTTTCTTATCTAATACACTAAAGAGATAATTTACGTGTTTGCTTGAGTCTCCAAGTTTATTATTCCCATGATTAGTTGCGTGTCAGCGTATATCTCTCTCATCCTATAGAGGTTGATATAAATAGACATATAACCAAAGGATATGATGCAATGCTTATTATGATTATCACTAGGGAGTAGGAAATTCTATGAATAGATGTTTTAAATTGAAGCATAAGATCCAAGACCTTATTGATGACCAAAATATTACATTTGATGATCCTTCCAAGGAATCAGGTTCATAACCTAGTGATCACTAGAAACAAAATATATTTAACAATACTTTGCAAGACCATTCTAAGAAAGGACCAGAAGTTAAAATGGAATATGATACACATCCTCCCTCACATTATGGGCACCCATTAGTTGGGATTATTGTTAATTATACATTACATACACATCATATGGTTTAGAAACCTTCTATTTATTTTAATGACAGTGAGATTAAGGATGATGACTTTGATATTCATTAAAGCATACCTTGATAAAAACCCTATACATAATTTTATGATTGATAATGGTTAAGTGAGAATATTTTCACCCTAAGATTACTTACACACTTGGGTTATACTCATCATGATTTACATCATTCTACTAGATCAATTAGAACATTTGATGGGACTTCCCAAAAGGTTATTATCATAATTGACCTACCTTTATAGGTTAGTCCCACACATGTGGTTACTACCTTTTCATTTATACCTTATTTGGGAATCTTTGATATATTATTGGCCAAACTTTAGATCCATACACTTTGAGCATTACCTTCTACAGTGTATGGGTGTGTTAAATACATTCATGCCAATCAAGTAAATATAGTTTTTGAAATCTCATATGAGAATCGTATTGAAAAAAAAAAAACTTATACCAAGGAAGTTAACTATCAATATTACTTGTAGACACCCCATTCTAGCCACAACCAACTTCTAATTAGACTTGAGATTGATTTCTACCAGATAATGCAAATTAAGCCTATGAATCATTGAATGTCCCAATTTCAATCCCACATTGGACATTAGTGCTTAAAATTATGTTGAGACATCCCTATTTGGGGTATTATCATGTACACAATAATAAAATCTCATAGATTCATCTCTAGTCAACTTGAAACCTACCAATGTGACAATTTGACCTTTCGACCCATTAAGTGGGGCACTTGAACAATTCCTAAATTGCTAAAATGCTAAGTAGAATGAATTAAATAAACAAACAAAATTAAATAATTAAGTGAATTTTCCATGTTAAATTAGTGAAAACATTTTAAAAAAGGAAAATTCAATAAATATGATCTCATGATGACATCATCATCCCCAAAGTTAAAAAATTAGAAATATCTCCCTAAAATGTAATAAATTTAAAAATAAAGAGCCATGATTAATAAATGGGATATCTATCCCAAATATTAATTAAATATAGCCTCTTTAAATCAACTAGGATTATCCTTAACTTAACTAGGGTTAGTTTTAACTCAACTGTAGTTAAATCTAACCTAACTACACTTGGGTTAGAGTTAGTTTTTGAGGCTATAAATACAAGGCCTCACCCATTGAAGCATAAGATATTTTAGTGTAAAGTTGTTACACTTAAATACATGTAAATATTTCATTATTTTAGTGTTACGATGCCCATTTAATAATCCAAACCAAGCCAAAACCAAACAATATTACCAAGGTGACAAAGAGAGGTGGATATATGGAGCTTCATTGACAAAGATTTCTTTATCACATAGTTGAGCACATCATTCCAGTGCCATCTCACAACACTTACTCTTATAGAAGGTAAAATATCTTATTTTTTCTTTCATTTCTTAGTTATTTGTGTATTTATCTAGCTCGTTGAGGGTAAAGGCTAGAGGTGTAAGTTAATTAGTGTGTTTGTTTTGATTTGATTTCTTGACTAACATGATACTAATCTCCCCTTTGTGAATTTTATTTGTTCACATAATGGCACATAAAGTGGGATGTGTACCCCATAAAGTTCTTCTCAAGGCCTTTTATGACCTCTTTCTAACATTTTTCATGCTAAATTTTTGATTTAAAAACCAAAAAAGTGAAAAATTGAAGCTCACAGTCATTACACAGAGACATGCAGTATTTCTTTATGGAGATGTGGTATTACAGGTGTAGTTTTTCCAAGTAAATACAATTTTGCACTATAGAAGTGCATTATTATGTCATTATATTTTGTTCTACCTACAAGTTATGATATTGCACTAGGTAAGTGTGGTTTTGCATTGCAATAGTTGATTTTGCATCTAAAAATGTAGTTTTACATTTTTAAAATTTATTTTACCTCGTAGTTATAGTATGACATTCGTAGTATGTGTTATTAAAATAATACATGAAATATTGATATTATTTGTAAAAGTTGATTTTGCTTAACATAGTAGGTATTGACCCTTGTAAATGTAGTTTTACACTAACATATTTAATATTGTAAGAAGTATGATATTACAAACTATGAAAGGCATTATTGCACTCATAATATGTCATATTGCACTACATTAATGTAGTTTTATATTGACAGTCTGTGTTATAGATAAATTGTGGTTTTTAACTAAGACTTAAATTTTTGTAGGGACATGTGGTATTTCTCTGTGGATCTATAGTATTGTAATATGTGAAAAAGATAGAAAACTTGAGAGCTAAAATTTAGTTATTATTTACTCTTTTGACTTTAGCTTCTAAGCAAAAAAAACTAACACTTTTACATGACCCAAAGGGCAAGGAAAGTATTTTTTAACACTTTAGAAGTTCACATCACATTTACATTTACTACTTAAAAATTGTTTAGTCACTTCACTTTTATTTTTCAAAGTTCAAAAATCAATAACAAATCCAAGGGGCTAAATTTAACATCACATTTCACTTGATGTTTTAAAACAAACATAAACATAGATTAAGTGATCTTAATATCTTGCTTGTTTATCATTTTTTTTATTTGTTGTGTATTTTTTCAAAATAGACTTAGCACATATGCTTTCCCCCTATCCCCTTTAGGGAACTAAGGTGACCAAAAGCACTTCATCCATTGATTTTTTCACTTAGTCAAAACAAATAAGGAATGTCACAAAGGCACTCAAAAATATTTGAGAGATTTGGGTGATCCTAAAATGACCTCTAAAGTCCTTATATATTTATTTCTTGCATCTTTTCTTGTGGGTGGGATTTCATCACCTTCTTATAAGTTTTCTAGGGAAGTGTTGACCTAGGAATACGTCTTTCAAACATTATTTTAACCCCACTCCATGGTGCAATATACAAATTAATTTGGTGAATCATTAGGATATTAGTTTGAGTAGTTAAACTAACTTTGTTAGTGATTGCTACCATCAGAATAATGGCCTAATCTAGACATTGCACTACATTGAGCAATTGACGAACATAATGGTTTTTAAAAAAGATAATAACTTTCTACAACATGTTGATTAGATTGAATCCAAATGACATGTTGTTATATAGTGTTAATCACACATATGGGACCATTTAAACATGTGGAAATTATAGTTTTTAGACAAACCCCACTTACTACGCAAATATTATCAATGCAGGGTGAGTAGCCAAAAGTTCCATGTCATCGTATGAATCTTTGAGAGAAGAAGGGGCCTAAAAACCCTAATTTTCATGTGCATCTAAATTTTTGGATTAACAAATTATTTCCTCTCAAGAACGAGTATATAGATGTAATTTGATAATATGAAGCAACTTTGTCAGTTTTTAGGAATAAGATGATACACTTAGATGTTTTTATGTCTTTTTCCTTGTACTTACATTGTTTTGAGTTAAAAACTATTTTGTTTGTCCAAATCATGTACAAATAAAGTCATGTTTATACATTGATTTTAGCCAAAAATATGTGTTATACTATCTATTTGATGCCAGACTTTGCCTTAGATATTTTCAAAATATTTGTTTGTGTATCACTTTTTTGAAAAGGGCATCATTATGCTAGCCATTTTGTTCCAAGTATTTTCCTAAGATTTTTGAAATAAACTCAATTGTCATACCTTTTTTAGAAACATAACATCGTTACATTGCTCATATTGTTTCAAAACCCTTTGCCTTGTGTCAAATTACATTTAAAATCATATATGCCTTTTGGTGTATGTTCAGTATCATTATACCTTCTATTATGGTATATAATGTTGTACATTTGAGAACCTAAGTCTTCTAAACTAAGTTCAAAATTGGTCTTGTGAATTTTAGATTCAAATGTTGATTGGTTTATGCCTATGCCTCACTTAATTTTGGCTTAGATGTTTACTTCTCACTTTTGGATCATGTAACTTGGACTAATTTTTTGCTTGTTTTGAAGATATTTTATGTTTATATTTAGGAAGTGATCTCTTTTTTGTATGCCTCACATCTCTTTTGTTACTTAGAACTAAGGTCAAATATCTCTCTCTAATCACAACCTTAAGCACAATTAGTTTACATTTGAGTCCTACTCATCACTTGGGATTGAATGTTTTACTCCCCGTTCTTTTTTTTGCTTACTTAGAATTAATTTTACCAATTATTTTTAGGCATATTCCTAAGGTCCAATGTCTTTTACCTATGGTCAAAGTTTTTGTTTGAACCCATATGCCTAGTTTGAGTCCAAGTGTTTCAAATTGTTACATTAATTACCTTACAAGTTTTTACCTTAGACCAAGTTTGTTCCAAGTCTAGCTTTGTGCCTTGTTCTGAAATACCTAGAAATTTACATTTTTATTTTAGACCTAGTGTTGTTTCCAAGTCTAGCTTTGTAACGTGTTTCCGAAGACTTAGTATTTTACATTTTTTAGTCCTAATATTGTTTTAAGTCTATATTTGTGACATGTTTCTAAAGACCTAGCATTTTACCTTTCATTTTAGACCTATTTTGTTCCAAGTCTAGATTTGTGATGTGTTTCTAAAGACCTAGAATTTTCCCTTTGCCTTTTGTTTTAGACCTAGTTGATTTGAGCTGATATTTATGCCTTGTTCCAAAAGACCTAATAATTGTTTTATATTTTTAGACCTAGATTAGAGTTGTTTGAAACACTTTTTACCAAGATTGGCATTTGGATTTATCTTTCACTTGACCATTTGTGTGAGAAATTTGACATTAAACTTTGAGGACATTTTAGACTGAGTTTATAATTGACCAAATTTTGGAGAAACAACTCCATTCATTGGCCAAGTTATGACCAAGTTTATATACATACCAAATTTGGACCATTTTCCATTTAGACCATGTTTTAAGATTTTATAGAAGTCTAGAACTTTTTTTTGTGAAACTTTAGTCATTGATTTGGATGTGCATTACTACACTCATAGTGGGACCATGTACAATATAGATTATGATAAAGTGGTCATGAATAACAATTGTGTTCAAGATCCATGTGGTGATTATGTAATTTATGAGATGAATCCTTATCTCCCTTACACTTCTGAATATGTGATAAAAAGTCAAGATCCATTAACACATTACTTGGTTAACACACATCCCTATTCAGGGAAAGACCAATAACAATCTAATATCTTGTTAGTGTAATAATGATTGTAGACAAATCCAAATCTAACCATAGTATGTTATTATGCCATCAACATATGATACATACTTATTTGGTCATCACTTGATTGAAAATAAGGATGAAGTTTTATTTAGATCCATGCAGGTAAGGGCCAAGTTTCTAGTAGACTTCCCCCATGAAAACCTACCTAGTCTAGTCAAAGTGCCAAGAAATGTACCTTACATCTAAACTACAAAACATGCCTCTACTAGTTATCCTCAAGAACTCATGTTGATTTCATATCAAGAACCAAATATGCTTACAAGAGGAAAGGTCCCCATGGAGAAAAAATTCACACAAATGTAATAAGCATATCATACCTATCTAAACCTAGTGTGAAATTTTAATGCTATGGCCATATTGAATACGTCTTTCATAGATCTAACTCCTTCAATAGGAGTATTAGTTGATTCTACAAGTCAAGATAATTTGGATATAGATCCATTTGTCCAAATTTCTTTAGTAGGGGACATGTTCAACATCCCTTTCATTGAAGAAGTGACTATGATTTCTAATCAAGATAATGCAACAAATACAATACATAACACACAAGTGTCTTCCAATCCAGGCTAAGGTGAGGTAAATGCACCAATAAATAGTTTGAAATAACAAGTGTCACTAGTAAATACCATAAGTGGTTTACAACATTTAGGGGCATCAATGCCTACTTCCCAAACATAATAGGTACTCCTAATCCTCAAGTAGTTGTTTATTCAATCACATAATAATAAGGGATAAGTAATCAAGTGCCAACCAATGTTTTACCTTAAAAACAAGGAAAAAAATATTATCCTACCTTAGTAGGTGATGGATAATATTCCATAAAAATAGGCATAGTCTAATTTACCATCAAAATAAAGAAAGAAGACTATGCCACATCAATAGGCAGCAACACATATTGCACCTCAATATGTAGTGATAAACATATGTCAAAAATCATAGACTAATATACCTTTAAAATCATAAATGTTATCTAATTAACAACACATTTGTATTGGGCAAAGACAAACTTTGAACACCTAACAATATTATAGTACACAACAATAGGTGTTTTTACAATAAAGAGGTACAAATTTCCAACAAGTACCTATTAAGAAACCATTGCTTTTTATCCAAAAAGTGACATAGATTCAAAGATAGGGTGTTAGTCAACAATAAGTTCCCTTTATTCATCCAGGTTTGACTAGTCTACAACAAGTCCCTACTCAAACTCAATAGGAATAATATATTTCACAAAGCCATATCCTTCCATCACAACCCTAATTCCCTCAAACATAAGGCCATATACTAAATTTGAACTAAAATATTGACCAATAACATGTACAATATCAATAGATACATCCCACTCTACATACACATACTCCTAGTTGATTCACCCATTAAACCAACATTCCACAATACTCCATACCTCCATTATTCTCTGATCAAGGTAATCCACCTTTGACCACCCAACCACAATCATAACCAAATATACCATCAAGTTTATTGGCCCAAGAACTATAATAAATGAAGGATGTGATTGTCTCCATTCAAGCAGGGTAGCAAACCAAAAAATCCAAATTAGATGATGTGTGTTCATACCCTCTTAACATGTAATATCTTCAGATACCATTTCCTCTCAATTATGAACCATCAAAATTTGACAAGGGTAAGAAAAACCCTAAGGCACATCTAACAAAGTTATTTGTCTCTTGTAAACTAGTGACTTATAGTGACATTTACCTACTCCTTTTATTATCTTGGAGTCTAGCTGGATATGCTTTGGAGTCATTTCTCAAGTTGCCAAAAAATTTAGTAATTGATTTTGATGATCTCTGAGATAAATTTATGTAACATTTATCCTACAATATCGAGCATGGTATTTCATTATTGGATTTGACCTAGGCCAAACAAAAGGCTAGAGAGAGATTCAAAAGCTACTTATAGAGATGGAAAATGATTTCTAGTCACTTTACTCATAGCTTACTAGACAAACAATTGGTTTCTATTTTTACCAAAAAATTACACAATGAGATATCCTAACATCTGAAGCTTCAGTGTGTGCACAAATTCAAGGATATTATTGAGAAAGTTTTAGATATTGAAAAGGCCTTTATCAATAAAGTGATTATCAAGTTGACTTCTTCAAACCAAAATCAGAGTCAAAACCAAAATGCCATCTCAAATCAGAACCCAAACCAAGTCTAAGTGTAAGCATCTATACCAGTTTAGACTAATAGATATGAAAAATCCAAACCATAAAACTATAACAAGAAAATTGTTGATAATGGAGTAACTGAGTCATGTCATGTCCAAATGGTGTAAACATTATATGTTCAACCTATGTCATAAATGTAGCTTATTCCTTATTAGTAGCCTATTTAACAACCACAACCTACATAATAACCTAGGCTAGCACCTCAAATTCCATAACCACCACCTCTATAAACCCATCCTCTAAGAAGAAGGCCCACTTCTAGAGTATTCAATGACCTTGGTGATCCCATTGAAGTAATGTTTATCAAGCTAGCCATGGCCAATATGATTATTTAGCCAATTCCAAAACACCAGCCTAAGGGTATACCATATCCAAAATAGTACATAAAGCATGAGTTATATGAATACCATCATGTTCATGGACATTACATATGCCATTGGGTGTATTTGAAAAACCCAATTGAAAATATGCTAGAAAATGGGGAAATCCAATTGGATAATAGAGCATCTACATATTATCAAATCTACGTATCTACCAAAATCCTTTTCCACATCATAATAATGGCAATCAACAACATCGACATTGAAGGCAAAAACAACAACAAAAACAACAAAAACAACAACAACAACAACAACAACAACTAAATTATCAAAAACAACCATAACAATAGAAATAATAATATCAACAACAATAACAACATCAACCAAATGGGAAGAACCAAAGCCAAAATGACTCCGATAACCAATAGACTTATCACATAATTGTACATGACTACAATAAAGTTAAAGGCCATATTATTGGTGGGAATGTTTTTACCATCACCATAAATCCTATACCAAGTGATAATAGACCAAGACTATTGCCTAATAATACCAATGAACCTACCCATGCTAGTAATCCTTCCTTGACCTATGACTATAGCCAAACATAACAATGAATAAGGATTACCATTTTAGGACATTATGCTAATAACTCCTCATCACCCTGTGGCCATAAAAAAATGCATTGGCAATCAAGAATTATCTTCTCTGGCCCATCTCTATCAATTTCTAGTAGTAATGGTCTTGTATCCAATCTGGATTGTGCAATCATAACTTGACGATCTAGGATTACTATACTAGGCCCATAACCTCTTGCTAATGAACCAATATAGCCTACTATTCTAGATAGGAATAAGTAAAATACTACTATTAAGATAAATACATATGACATTATGGAACAAATCCAAAAAACACCCACAAAAATTTCCAGTTTGGATTTGTTACATACATATACTATCCACAAGAACATCTTTACAGAACTCCTAAGCCAATCCCAAGTACTAAATTACATAACCCCATAAAAATTCCATGCTTTGGTTAGACATATAACCCTAGTCCAATAGTTTAACTTTGACTTAAGTGATATGTCATCCCTTGGCCCTCTCTATAACAACCTGTTATACATTGAAGTTATCATCATGTAACACAGAGTCAAATGTGTCCTCATAGATAATGGATCAGGCCTAAATATTGTGTCTTTGAAGATCATCAAGAATATGGGATATATAATAGCCAACCTATAGTCATGAAATATTACTATTAAAGCCTATGACAATGAAGAAAGGGAATCACAAGGAACCATAAGCTTGCTAGTGCTCATTGGGAATTTGACCCACATTACACTTTTCCATGTGCTAAATCTGACTTTATCATATAATTTGATTTTGGGTAGACCATGGACACATGAGATTCATGAAATCCCTTAAACATTTCACCAACATATCAAGTTTACTCACTTTGGGATGGGGGTAACTATCCATGATATTTATAGCCATATGAACATTATAAGTATTTGGAGGTTGAATATGAATGCTATAATTACCATTTTGGTATAGATCCAGTGCTAAAGAAGGAAAAATACAAAGAGATACTTGATGAATTTATAGAGGCCAATTATATAGACCCTGATATCTTTACCTCATCTTCACATACACCTCCTATTGAATGTCTAATGTCTAAGAGAATATATAACCCTTGACACATTTCACATTTCAAATATTCTCAAGAACCCCAAGTCCTATGGAAAACCTAAAACTAAACCAGCTAGCATGGAATGGAAATGAAAGGACAAAATTCATATCCCAACACCTATTATTTTCACATTGGTCATTAGTCAAGAAGATTTAACCACTAGATAATGATGATTCTTAGTTACATAATGATAAAATTGGCCAATCTCTACTACAGTGTAAAGTATCCCATCCCTAATAGGATCATGGATAACCAAGCCTATTAAGGAGGAGGTCTAGGGGTGAGTCAATAAGGTACTCTTGAACACATTTCTATGACTAGATACAAAGGAACCTATGGTCTTAGATTTAAATCACCTAGGGGTGACCCCACATATGTTATTCGTGTTCCAATGCTAATGACTAGTGATGATGATATCGATAGAAAAGTAGAGTCTAATCATAAAATTTATGAAGACCTTTCTAGTACCAACCTATTTGAACCATATATAATTTGTACCATTACTCTAATAATCTAACATTCTATACTTCCTTTTTATCATCCTTAACTTATAGACTGGGACCAACAAGAATCCATAATGCCAATAAATGAGTTTGAGAATGATGAGGCCTTTAGAAAATTTATAGGTCTAAGAGATAATGTCCCATTATGAGTGTTTGGAAATATGGAAGCACAATTTATTACCATATACAAGCAACTTAAATATGCAGAATAAACCAGAAGTAACAAGTAACTAGAAACCAGAAACAACACAAAATATGAGAGATAATACACAACTTGTATTAATACTCATCCAGAAAAGAATACAATAAAGAAGATGCCACTTCTTCTTCACACCTCTCAGAGGCTTCCCACACCTCAAGTGTACAATACTTCTTTCTTCAAAGCTCTCTCTCTTATGGTCCTAACACACAACTCAAACACAGAGTTGGTGTTCACCTCTAACTAGTCAGTATCCACTACTGCCAGTACACAAGTGCTCCATGCACTCCAAGTAGATCTCCCCTAAACTGCAACAACCTACAACCCAAATGATCTTACTTATGGAAGGAATTTCCTTGCCTTCCTCTCTTTCTCTAGACTGAGTACACACCATACTCCAAGTAGATCTTGCTTGATCCTTTTGTGTGTGAGGTGAGAAATGGTGTGTTCCTCCTAGTGCCACAGTACCAAGGTGGGTGCTGGATTGGAGAATCAGCATGGTTCTTCAGGAGTGTATGATCTTGGTCATTAGGTGAGCATGGCTTCTATAGGAGATCTACATGGTAAGATCATTGATATGCAAGTGTGTGTGTGTGCAAGGTCAAGGTTCACAGGTGTGCAGAACCAACTTGATCTGAAGGTTGAAGATCGATAGGATAACAACACAATAGGGAGCAGTATCAGGAGAGATCTACTTGGAGTACAGGTGTGTACTTGTGGAGTGCATAGATTACTTGTGGAGTGTGTGGAACACAGGTATAAGGTGAACACCAACTCAGTGTTTGAGTTGGGTGTTGGGACCTAAGAGAGAGAGCTTTGAGGAAAGAAGTACTATTCACTTGAGGTGTGGGAAGCCTCTAAGAGGTGGTGGAGAAGAAGTGGCATCTTCTTTATTATATTCTTTTTTGTATGAGTATTAATACAAGTTGTGTATTGTCTCTCATATCTTGTGTTATTTCTGGATTCTAGTTACTTGTTGATTTTGGTTATTTCCGCATATTAAGTTGATTTGCACACACATACACATGTAGATCAATGATCTTACTTATCCATGTAGATATCCAAACATGGCCTTGCACACCTATCGACCAAGATCCTACACACCTGAAGAACCCTTCTGATTCTCCAAAACCAGCACCCACACTTGGCACTGCTATGGAACTAGGAGGAACACCCTTGCTCACTTCACACACAAAAGGAGCTAAATTTGCTCAACTCAAAATAGAACACCTTACAATATAGCCCATGAGTCTATTATATAGATCTCATGTAAACAATAATTAGACATCTAATTACAATAATTAGATCTGTAGCTCCTAGTCTATAATTGGCTCTTAACATGCAAACACTCAGTTTGTTAACAAACTATTCATGCAATTGATAGTTCTGGAACTACACAGGCGATCGATGTTAGTCCTTGTCAAGCTGGAGATGACCGATGTCGGCTGATACTTGATCGATGTTGGTTGCCTTCCCCACTATATATGACCGATATTGGCTGATCAGATCGACGTCAATTTCCCTACAACTTAGCAACCTCTCAACAACCTCCTCCATGTCTGCAATAGTGAAGCTTTTAGCTCCACAACCTAATAATCTCCCACTTGGAGATAAATAGCTACACTATACTTGTACTTGTACCCTGTCTAATCTATTTCCTGGCTTGTATCCCTCTTCAAGATCAATCCTGAAGACCAACCACCACACAACCTGTGGTGCACCTCCTGTCATCCGAGTAACCTACCACATCCAAACCTAAAAAACCATGTAGTGAAGTCCTGACCCTGCATAACATGAATCCCTACTGCTAGTCCCTCTCAAATACCTAAGAACCCACTTCCTCGAATTGACTCCTAACTCTCTAACAGCTCCCACTGTGTGGGCAAACTCAGGTCTATACTAGACCTCATGTGATTTCAGACACTAAACTATCTAGCCCTTGGTGTGATCTAGTTCTACATCCTGTGTATTGAACCTTGCTAACACTTGATTCACATCAGCTCCTACTGGAGACAAAATCAACCTGTGATCTTCCATGTCTCTCATGCCAAAGAATTTTGCTACTCCAAATTCCTCATGAAATGCCACTGAACTAACCTTACCCTTAGCTTAATAAAACCCTATATGTCTGAACCTACTAGCTAGCATACCATCCACATATAGTAACAGGATAATGTAGCTATCATCATCCACCTATTAAGACAAACACAATGGTTACACTAACATTGACTAAAGCCCTACTTTGTCATCCACCTATCAAAACTTGTACCACTGTCTTGCAGCTTCCTCAAGACCATATGACCTGGCCTTTCATCTCACGTGTCCATTCTCTCTATTCTTTAACTAAGGTATCCATTCATCTTTTAGTGCTTTCTTCTAACTGGCAACCCTACCAAATCTCCTACTTGGTTCTACATCATATTCCTGCCATGCTCCCACTATTTCCTAGATCCTTCCTGCTCTGTAGTGAGAAATGAGTATAAAGAAGAGGAACAATGAATTTGAGGATTACTTACTCCTTCAATCCTCCATATGGGCGTTTGAGACTCCTTGATAGCTTGCAGTCCACCCAAAATCCGTTACAGTGACTGACCTCGGTCACCACACAGTCTGCATCTGACTGACATCAGTTCCATGCACCTATCTTGAATACTGACCCCACTGACATCAGTGTCTACCTGCTACCGATGTCAGTCCTCATGACCGACATTGGTCTTACTGTCACCAACATCGGTCCTTCTGACTAATGTCGGTCTTACCCTGCCTGACACCACCAGCTTTGGTCTGCACATGACCAACATTGGCACCTATCTATTCGATGCCAGTTCCTCCTAACTGATGCTGGTACCTGTGTTCACCTGTGAGTGATGAATTTTTACTTGTGAGATTTATTTGAATCAAATCCCTGTCCAAACTGCTCTGCTTAGAGTTACTCAGCCTTCTCCACTGATCTCTATCTACCATCTCTTCTAAAAACACCAAGGCTTTCCAGTTCTTAAGTCTGTCAAAGACATCTGACTTCCTATTAAGAACATGCATCTCCTTCTTGCTCATGTGACCAAGCCTACAAAGCCATGTGTCTGCAACAAAAGAAGAATCAGTAATATAAGTAGATAGATAAAGGATACCTACTTTCTTACCACCAGCTAATTCAAGTGCATCTGCTGTGAGAGTTCTTGTGCATCTCTCATCACCCAACTTCCCTGAAAAAATTAGCCACAACTTTAAGACTGGGACCTGCATGACCTCCTTCAACACCCATGTGTTGGCCACCTACAATTTTAGTTTCACTTCCCCTTTGCCAATTCTTTGGCAAGGCACACCAGCCCCTAAATAAATCTTTCCAAAGTCTCCAAAGACCTTAACATGGAAAAATACTCTATTTCAGACTGCATGGAAAGAGGCAACAAAATCTATAAAACAAGATTCTACTTTATCCAAGAAACCTCCTAGAGCATCCTGTGCAACAACACCTGCAACATCTGCATCTTTAGTTCCTTCATGCTGTTCTACTACCAACCAACAATCTTTCTTTTCCTGCTCTTTCTTTCCATAGGACTGTAATTGACCATTCATGCTTTTCAATTCCTCCATTCTTAGTGTACTTTCTTTCACCATTGCTATACTCCCACTCAATCAAAAACCCCTGAGAGTGCCCTGTAACCAAACACAAACTTGCTCCCTACAACTTAGCTCTGATACCACTTGTTGGGAAATACAGAAGCACAATTGATTACCATATACAAGCAACTTAAATATGTGGAATTAACTAGAAGTAACAAGTAACTAGAAACCATAAACAACACAGAATATGAGAGACAATACACAACTTGTATTAATACTCATCTAAAAAAGAATACAATAAAAAAGATGCCACTTCTTCTTCACACCTCTCAGAGGCTTCCCACACCTCAAGTGTACAGTACTTCTTTCCTAAAAGCTCTCTCTCTTATGGTCCCAACACATAACTCAAACACAGAGTTGGTGTTCACCTTTAACTAGTCAGTATCCACTACTGCTAGTACACAAGTGCTCCATGCACTCCAAATAGATCTCTCCTAAACTGCAACAACCTATAACCCAAATGATCTTACTTATGGAAGGAACTACCTTGCCTTCCTATCTTTCTCTAGACCGAGTACATATCATACTCCAAGTAGATCTTGCTTGATCCTACTCCCTGTTGTGTTGCTGTCACCTTGATTCTGCTACCACCTACAGATCAACTTGGTTCTGCACACCTACAAACCTTAGACCATGCACACACATACACCTATAGATCAATGATCTTACTTACCCATGTAGATCTCCAAATGTGGCCTTGCACACCTACCAACCAAGATCCTACACACCTGAAGAACCCTTCTGATTCTCCAAAACCATCACCCACACTTGGCACTACTATGGAACTAGGAGGAACACCCTTGCTCACTTCACACACAAAAGGAGCTAACTTTGCTCAACTCAAACTAGAACACCTTACAATACAGCCCATGAGTCTATTATATAGATCTCATGCAAACAATAATTAGACATCTAATTACAATAATTAGATCCACAACTCCTAGTCTATAATTGGCTCTTAACATGCAAACACTTGATTCGTTAACAAACTATTCATGTAACTGACATTTCTAGAACCGCATAGGCGACCGACATCGGTCCCTATTAGGCTGGA
This sequence comes from Torreya grandis, assembly GCA_037957365.1. Taxonomy (NCBI): domain Eukaryota; kingdom Viridiplantae; phylum Streptophyta; class Pinopsida; order Cupressales; family Taxaceae; genus Torreya; species Torreya grandis. The sequence goes on from JARHVA010002351.1 coordinate 194,337, forward strand.
GATGACTAACATTGGCTGATACCTGACCGATGTTGGTTGCCTTCCCCACCCCACTGTATATGACCGATGTCAGCTGATCAGACTGACGTCAGTTTCCCTGCAACTTAGCAACCTCTCAATAACCTCCTCCATGTCTGCAACAGTGAAGCTTTTAGCTCCACAACCTAACAATGAGACCATAAACAAGGGGTTTTTAGTCAAAATTGATTCTATAGCCTATTTTAGAGAGGGTAAATGACCTTAACCAAAAACAAAAGAATAAAACATTAAGGTCCTAAAGTGAAAACCTCTTTGAGGAACTTTTAGACTAGGGTAAAATAAAGAGAAAGGCTAGTCTTTTGTTAAAAATATTTTTTAGGCACCACTAGATGGGGGTGATCACCTTTCTTTGAATGAAGTTTAGGAGACCACTAATGATGAACTTACTTTTGGGTCTAATTTCAACACAAAGGAACAATATGCCTTCAATCAAATTGTCTGAGATTATCCTACATTTTTAATATGACCATTACTACCATTAGGGTTTTTAGACTCATATTACTTCGAATATCTTGAAAAACTAGTCCAACTAGAGGAATTTTCCATTTTAGGCCAATTCACATTCTTTCATACCATTTTGGAAGATGGTTTGACTCTCTTAGTAGAAGATACTACAAAAGTCAACATTGAGACTCTAGACGACCCAAAGTGGCTCATATTAGGCACATCCTTCAATAAGGAGGAACATGAAGTTTTTACATCCCTTTTGAGGGAGTTTTTTGACATTTTTACTTGGGCTTATTCAAATATGCCAAATTTGGACCTTGCCTTGGTTGTACACCACTTTGTTGTACATCTTGTTGCCAAACCTATGAAATAAAAATTAAGTAAGATGCATCCTCATATTACTATATTAGTAAATAAAGAGTTGGAAAAACTCTTGGAAGTGAGATGCATCAGACTGATTGAATATTTAGAGTGGATCTAAAATATTATATCTATCAGTAAAAATCTAGAAGGGATCAAAATCTGCACTGATTTTAAAGACATCAACAAGTTCTACCCCAAGAATGAATTTATCCTACTACATATTAACATGATAGTTCAATCCATAGTCATATAAAAAATGTTATCCCTCATGGATGGATTTTTAGGATACAATTAGATCAATATTGTGCCAAAATACCAACACAAGACAATGTTCACCACTCCTTGGGGAATGTTTTACTATCAAGTTATGCTATTCAGCCTCAAGAACACTAGGGCCATATATCAGAGAGCTATGACCAATATATTTCATGACATGATGTATGATATTATCAAAGACTATATAGATGACATATTAGGTAAATCAAAGACCCATTTAGATCATCTAGCTATGCTAGAAAGGATCTTGAAAGGCTTCATGAGTACAAGGTCTTACTCAATCCCAAGAAGTGAATCTTTGGTGTCACTTTACATAAATTGTTAAGATTTATTATCCTCATCGAGGCACTAAAATTGATCTTATTAAGGTAAAAACCATTATTAGGATGCCTTCACATTCCAATTTGAAGCAACTCTATAGTTTTCATGTTAAAATCTAATCTATCAAATGTTTTGTTTCATAGTTGGCTGATAAATGCCATCCTTTCACTCACTTATTGAAGAAAGGTATTACATTTATTTGGGATGAATAATGTCAAAAAAACTTTCATCAGATGAAGGAATATCTTTCCAATCCACCTATTTTGTTTTCACCAATGCTAGGGAGACCAATTTTACTATACCTATCTGCCACTGACTAGGCCTTGGGGGCACTTTTAGCTCAGCATGATGAGAATGGAAAAAAACATGCCATATAATATCTAAGTTATACATTGGTATCATATGAACATAAATATATTACAATAGAAATAACTTGTTTCATTATGGTCTTTATAGCCCAAAAGCTACATTATTACATGCTAAACAACAAGACCATAGTTATTACCAGAGTAGATCCACTCAAGTATCTATTATCAAAGATAGATTTATAAAGATGCATGGCTAAATGGATCATGTTATTGAGTGAATTTGAGATTTAGTATGTCAATTAGAAGGCCATAAATTTAAAATTAATTACAAACCAACTTTATGAAGCTCCCCTTTTAAATACCAAACCACTCACTTTTGCATTCCCAGATGAGTCCATCATGACCATCATAGAAAAACCTCTTGCGGAGAAAAAATGGAAGCTATATTTTGATGGATCATTCACATCTCATGGATTAGGGGCTAGCCTATTATTTGCTACACCATAAAGGGATCTCATTCCCAAATCATTCCATATCATAATTAATTGTACTAATAACATGGTTGAGTAAGAAGCACTTGTAGTAGGGTTTCATCAAGTGGCGCAATAGAACATTTAACATATTATGGTTCATGGTGATTCTTAGTTAATCATCAATCAAGTTACAAACCACTTGCAAACTAAAGATGATAAGATGGTACCATATAAGGCCATGGTAGACATTCTCAAATAGTAGATTGCCCACATATAGTTTTAACACATACCTCAAGCTATTAATAAGACAATGGATGCCATGGCTACCATTAATTATTTGATTTGCAACAAGGACAAGTCCAAATACTATCAATTCTTCATTGAACATCTTCTATCACCTTCTCATGAACATTATACCATTTTAATGATCTATGATATTTTTGGTCCTAGTTCTATTTGGTACTCAAACCTATATAAATACCTTCACAATCACATCATGCCACCGAACCCATCATGTAAACAAAAAAACCTTTACCCACCAAGCCTCTCTCTATACCCTACTTGCCCCAACCCTTTACTACATAATCTTTGATGGAACTCTACTTTATTATTTAAATTTGGAGAAATACAAATTAATATTAAGGTAAGTCCATGAAGGAGTATGTGGATCCGACACCAGTAGAGCTATCCTTGCCAAAAATCTCCTTCTGCTATGTACCTAGAGATATGATATATTAATGTATATGGGTTGATAGAGATGATGACATGTGGCACACATCCCCTTAGTTAGTTATATGGGTACAATATATTAGGATAATGGAGTAACTTATGGAATTATTACATTGGGTAATGGTTGGCCTACATTGGGATTAGAAGGTTACCCATCCATGGGTTAGATAGATGTCTATATATAGGAGATGATTATCATGGTAAAGATATCAAGTAAGCATTGAGCCTTCTATTGTAAGAGGATATTGGAGGTTGTCCCCTTGAAGAGACATTGTGGAGTTATTCCTTCCTAAAGGAGTATTATTTGGTATTGCCTTAGCTTAAGGGTATTTTTGAATATATTTAATATTTGAATCATATCAAGTGGTATCAGAGCTTTGATTTAGGTAATTTGTGTGGAGTGAAACCCTAGTTTTTTTGAATCATCAATATATTTTTATTGGTTATTAAGTTTTCCACAATTTTTTAACTAGATGTGGATAATATTTTATATAAATCACAGTAAAAAAATTGAGATTTTTTTATTAGTTTTGAGGGAGTTATTGATATTTTAGAGTTTATACTAATGTCACTATATCTTCCTAATTATAAGGAATTTTTATTTTAAATTTTTACTAGAGATGTACTAAGATATAATAGAATCATAGTCAAAATTTTAGAATTTTTTAAGTTGTTTTGGGTGAGGTTTTGAGATTTTATGGTTTTTAATATATTTAGTCTACAGGTTGAAATTTGTGACATTTTTTCACAAAATTTTGACTAAGATTCCAATATCATAAGAGAAAGCTAAAATAAAAATTTGGGACTTTTTGGATCAGTTTTGACATTTTAGGGTTTCATGACCCTAATTTTTTTTTTGGATCATGAAGTTGCAAAAATTTTCAAGGGAAGATGATGTTGATGTTAGAGAATGGTGGCTCATTTTTAAGGAGAATAATATTAAGACAATTTTATGGAAAACAAAATTATCTCTTCTTTGTTTGGGCCTACACAACAATTGTGGTTTAATCAATTGAGCTTTGCGCAAAAGTATTCTTCATGGGAAGCAATGGAATTAACCTTCCTAGATTGATGGGATATAAAAGAAAAAGAGGATGTAGAAGAGGAAGACAATAATGATGATAAAGAAGAATAATAATAATAATAATAATAATAATAATAATAATAATAATAATAATAATAATAATAATAATAATAATAATAATAATAAGAAGAAGAAGAAGAAGAAGAAGAAGAAGAAGAAGAAGAAGAAGGGTTCAAATAATTTGGCTCAAAATAAATCTGAGTCAATTTTTCAATTTCATGGATGCATTCAAAAGAAGAAGGTGGTTGTGTCCATAAACCCTACCAGTGAGTATAACTTAATTAACATGAATTTGGCCAAGCATATACATGTTCAAGCAAATAATATCAAGGAGGTTCAAGTAGATGGTAATAATATTTCAATGTTTGAATATTTGAAGCTCATTATGGAAAAATATGTTTTGCATTTAGATTTTTATGCTTTGGATATGGATGATGTGGATATGGTTTTTGGATATCCATGGTTAGAGACTTTGGGAACAATGAATATTAATGTTAATAAAAAGTTCATGAAGTTTTGGTATAGGAAAAAGAAGATTACTCTACAAGATATCATGGTGAAAAAGGCACCAATAACAATCCAGGTAGATCATGAGGATGAGATTGAAACAGGGGATGAAGAGCATGATGAAGATTCAAATGATATAGATAAAGACACACTACAAATAGAAATGAACACTTTATCTATTAAAAAGATAAAGAAGGAAAAGGTGGAAGAGGTAGAAGAAAAGGTGGATAAGGTCAAAATATTGGAAAAAGTTAAGGTACATAGACACCCATATCATTATGAGAGAAAACAATCATGGAACTAGGTGAGGAAGTGTCATAACAATAATCATTTTGTCTATACAATAAATAAAATTTCTAATCATTATGGATATGCATGGAATCCAAATAAAAAATACTATGGCACATGGAATGAATGGGGAAATCACTATGACTATGCATGGAAGAATACCTACTATGGTCATGGTTGGAATCAGAGTAGCATAATAAAATATGGTATATGGAATAAACAGAGGAATAATTATGCTTGGACACAAAAGCAATATAATTATGATCATGAATGAAATCAGAGAAACACAATAGAATTTAGAAAGAATTTTGGAGAGCTATCACTTGCCAAGATCACATATGGATGGCTAGATGATCATGATTGGAGACAAGTGTGCAATGATTTGAAACACACTTATTATTTGGTTTCTTCCTATGTTTTGGGGATGAAACATGTCAAGGATGGAAGTAATGCTATGTACCTAGGGATATGATATATTAATATATATGGGTTGATAGAGATGCCGACATGTGGCATACATCCCCTTAATTAGTTATATGGGTACAATATATTAGGATAATGGATTAACATATGGAATTAGTACATTGGGTAATGGTTGACCTACATTAGGATTAGGAGGTTACCCATACATGGGTTAGATAGATGTATATATATATATAGGATATGATTATCATGGTAAATATATCAAGTAAGCATTAACTTTTCTATTATAAGAGGATATTAGAGATTATCCCCTCGAAGAGACATTATGGAGTTATTCCTTCCTAAAGGAGTATTATATGGTATTGCCTTACCTTAAGGGTATTTCTGAATATATTGAATATTTGAATCATATCACCTCCATACTGGTTACTATTGGCCAATTATGGAAGTAAATGTAAATGCTTATGTCAAAATATGTGAAAAATTCATGCCTTGGCCAAAACACTCAAATAAATTCTTACACCATGGTCATTTTAAACATGGGAACTTTATCTCATTGGGAAGATTAACCCTACCTCATCCAATGGCCATAAAACACTCTTACCACTATCAAGTATTTCACTAAGTGGGTTAAATATATAACCCTCACTTATGTGACTAATTTGTTTTTTTCTAAATTCATCTTCATCCATCTCATATGCCATTATGATATCCCATCTTACATTATATCTGATAATGGTGGATCATTTAAAAACAAGGATGTCAAAGCCTTTTGTGCCAAGTACAACATCACCCAACATTTTTCCACTGCATATTACCCACAAGGTAATGGCCAAGTAGAGACATATAATAAAAGCATTGTAAACATCCTTCAATGATGTTGGCTATGATTGACACCTACAAATTTTCCATGCCCTCTAGGCCTATCGTACTAGTTATTGTTATCTACTAAACTCACACCTTTGTGAAGGTAGTTTTAGGCCTTCATATTCTAAAGTAACATGGAGATAATCCTATGCTATAGGTGGCATAACAGATGGATTGATTCTCTATATTCTAAGGGCTATCTCCCCTTGATGTATCTGTTAGGATCTCTACCCTACACTACCAATTTGTAAAGGAAAAAAGAAGAAGGTAAATTGAAAGGAAAATCTATTTAACCGAGGTGATATACTGGAATGTGTCCTCCACTTGTCTAATATGCACTAAGAAGGGTGAATAGAGACATGGACCTAATTTTAATTCTCAAATGAAAGCTTCCAAACATCAACATTTCACATAGAGGCTTAGGTTGATGCATGATCTAAGGTAGTTTATTCAATAGGCCTCTCAATGACACTATGGAAAGATCACACTTGCCATACATACATGATTATTCAAGCACATTAGACAACCTATAAGGATGAGCTAACACTTTAAAATAGGTAAAAATGATAGTAAAAAATGAAAGGAAGCATACACTATCACTGTCACTCATCAACTAACCATGAATACACACTAGTAAACAACTTTAAGGAGGCATGAATTTAATATTATTCATTCAAAATAGGTAATTACACCTATTTTTATAAGCATGTCCTTACCACCACTTAGGTTAAGGATTATTTCAAATTTCAAACATAGGCTTAAATATACAAAGAATGAGAGAGGGGGGAGAGAGAGAGAGAGGCAAAGCAGCCTAAAAACTAGGAATGTGTCATTTACTAGGTCCTTCTCCAACTTGAATGTAACTATTTCTTAAATATCTATTTATTATTTCAAAAAAGTGGTGTAGAGGCTGAAATTAGACTTGTTTTCAAGCTTGAAGGAGTCTTGGGCATTGATTTCTAGTCTTTGACCCATACAACCTCCTAGATCTTTGTTTACACATGCTATATATTTGGTCACTTGTCTTTGTTGAAGAATGAATCTTCTTCCTATAAAATAGGTATTCAAATCTCATTAATCCCACCATTTAAAAATTATCCTAATTAATAAATTAGGTCTATCCATCTTTCTTGGGCTGTTATAAGGTACATTGATGCTTGTTTAACTCTTTCAACATCTTAGGCGTTGGAAGGAAGGCCTTATTAGGAGTCTTTGAGACCTTTTAAACATTTTAACAATCAAAATATGACTTATTCATACTTGATTTGGGTTAGTATAGATATAGAAACACAAATAAAGAATTTGTAAATGTTTCTATGCATTAATTTAGTACTTTGATCATTTAACTCCATGAGCAAAGAGGCATAGGAAAGAAAATTTTATACATGTAAGGCTTTTAAATATGAATTAAAACCTAAAACAATGAATTCAGAACCATCAAGTAGCCTAAAATATGCAATTTTGCTTTTATAACATTTTTTTCACTCATTCCTTTTAGCCCTAAAAACCAATAAAGTTCCTTCTCTAGGAGAATGTAAGGATCATCTTGGAAAATTGGGAATATTTTTTAATAACCTCTATCCCATTACAACTCTATAAAAAATTTCATGATCCAACTCCAAGTGTAAGTACCCCTTTTCTATCATTTCTATCTCTAATTAGGCTTAATTAGGCCTCCTAGGCCTAGAAAGAGAAAATTTACCCAAATGTCCACCCACACATGTAAAATTATAAAAAATTAATTGATTTAGTGTAATTGGCTAATAGCCTTATCAGTGCCAAATTTCATGTTTTGGAAGGTTGTGTAGGTGGGCAAACCATGAAATGGTCATTTGTAAGCCCGAACACCTTTGTGTGCTTGAGGGGTAGTTTCAAAAATTTTAAAATAAAATTTCAAGTTATTATGCCTAAAAATTAATTTATTATACCTAAAACACCTCAACACAACTTTTCCCTTCAAGTTTAAGTCCTATATTTCACCCATTGGCCTTCATCATTAGTTTTTGGTCTTGCAAAACTGAGTTCTCTTACATGTTGAGTTAGTGGCCAACTTGCAAGAAATATGTAACTCTTTGAGATACATATATAAGACTTTATATGATCATTAAAAATATATTAAGTTACCATAAATGTCTCCAAATGGTTTTGAGATCACTCGATAGTCTACACCCTCATAAATAAGCTTAAAACTGCACTTTTTACATTATACCATATGATACTATACCTGCACCTATGAACAAATACCTAGAAATGAAGATCAAGAGAGTTGAGAGCATGATCAAGATCATTTTAAGTAAAACTATTGAATTTTATGGCATTAATAAGCATATTTCTCTAATCAGGTTAATTAAAGGGTTTTAGGAAGGTTTATGAGGGTTTAAGTTCTTAACGATGGTTCATAAAGGACATGGATCCTTTCCAAAAAATAATGCCAAGAATTTTTCGTAGGATGATACCTATAGCATATCCTATGGGTTTGAGTTCCCATGCAAAAATTCATGCAATATATGAGCAAACAAAGTTACATTTTCAAGCTCTTTTTCAAGCAAAATAAGGTTATGTGTATTCTAATTGATTGTTCATGCAATTATGAGATCAAATGGCTGAACCAACTATATAAGTTTGAAGCACAATAATACTTTAAATTCCTCAAGAAAATTAATGTTTACATGCATCTCATGAAATACTATATAGGCTCTTTGAAACTATCACTTAGGCTGATGACTGTGTGTTAAGGCCGAGAATGACCACTTAAAGCTAACAGAACTCAAAACTCACTTTTATGAATTTTTTTTATTAAACATGTCTTAGATGGTCATGAAATGACTCATAATTATGATTTATAAGTACTAACCTTAAAAATAGGCCTAAAACCTTGAATTCCACCATGAGGGTTTCTATGCAAAATAGGTCTGCTGACCCTAAATCTATGTGAATAGAGTTTTCTCTCTAATATCATAATCTAACCTGATAAATATCTTCATTAAAAACATAAAAACCCCATATTAATTTCCATTGTGCCAAAATTTTAGTGAAAACATGATCTTATTGCTTACTTTGTGAGTGGGTAGACCTTTAGGTCTATACTAGATTATGTGTGAAGGACTAAGTTCTACCTTTTATGAATATGATCTTTCTTACTCCCTTAATGGAAATATACACTCTTTAAAACACAATCTTAGATCATCTAACTTCATCTCTAAACTCACTCATTACCATCATAACCCTTGCCAACAATCTTACTCATGATCTTGATGTCTGTAGATATACATTGGCTATAGGTGTGTATGGAAATTAGTGCAATAAGGCCTGGAATATGTATTTAGAATTGTATAATACACTTTATTAATGTTAAAAGGTATATAAACTAGAAAAAAACTTTCCTTCACCCCTCATTAACATCTAATACATAGCTGTGTCTTCAACTTGACTAATTGTAGGTTTATTAAACTGACTATAGGTGAGCTTTTTCAGTGTTTCCTTGGCTTATATATGGAGGAATAGGTGACATAAGACCTTGACCAAGTCTTTAACATGGATATAGAGCATATAGTATTTTATTAAGACAATGAAGACACTAACCCCTTCAAATCTCCTCCCTCACACAAACATCTTCATGCTTGGTAGTAACCTGACTGTGTCTTGAGCTTATTTGACTATAGTTTTAGTTAAGGATTAACTGTAGGTAGATAAGTTATGAGTGAATAGAGGCCTCATAATTTGAAATAATATTCATGACCTTTTATTTATCTTTAAAATCTTTAATAAATGATTTTTCATCTTTAAACTTCCAACTCTCATTGCACTCCTTCACATCCTATTGTCTTTCGAACTCAATTTGGCTCCCCTTTAGTTGGCCATAGGTCAATATTTTAGAGTTTTTTATTTAAGGGAAAAATATGGAAAGCATATAGTCTTGAATGGGTCTTGAATAAACTTATATCACAACTATGACACCTCATGAAGAAATGACAATTCAACTTCCTCCTTTGATACACATCCTTTCTCACATGACCATACATAGGTCACCCTTATTAATTGTGACTATAGATTTAACATTTAAATTATCTTTCTCTCTCAAATTAACTTATTTTGGTCTTTAATAGTCATATTTTACCAATCAATTCATCCATCTTAATAAGTTATTGACCTTGGAGACAAGTTCATCTTATATAAAAAACTTGGTTGTGCCTTGTTAAGTTGTAGGTACATATTAGTGCTTGTACAGACTGTTGGTGTCAAAAGTCAATGCACTTGCGTTATGATCTCTAGTTGACATAATTTTAATTTATATCATTATAACTATTAATACCGACCATTTATCTCAATGAATCTTCTCAACACTCATACTTCCTTGAATTAGCCTTATTGTGCATGATTGCTGTGGGTGCCTAGTTAGCTCATTGTAGGGACTATAGATTGACACATGACATGATTGTAAATTGAAAAATATGATTCCTAAAGTGATTTTTAACCCAAAATTACCCTTTCATCAACATGAATAAGTACTTAAAAAGGTTATAATTATAAAAATCAACATATGGTATTTACCTTAAAATATGCTAAGTTACCTTAGTTTCTACTAAAAATGGGCTTAAAGGAGGTTTTATTAAATGGTTTTGATGTATTTTGGTAGCCTTGTGAGAATATTAATTCATTTAATGGAATTATATCACCTTTAACATTCATATTCACACCTTACAAACACATTTACAAAGGCACCAAGTCCCTTGGAGGTCTCTAAGATTGGTAACACAGTCATATATAGTCCTTTAGTGTTATTTAGGCATTAGATAATCCAAAGGGATCATTTATTCTCATAGTGACATTGGTCATCTTGAAGATGATTATGATCATTATCAAAAAACATCATGACCTCATACTACACTCTAACTACTTGTTGAGTCCTCATAGCTCCTATCATTGGCCATGATGTCCTTATAGTGTACTCATTAGGCCTACAAGAGAGATTTTGAGCTCAAGGAGATTTTATTAAGACCATCCATGAAACATCCTCCCAAGGTGAATCCATAATTTATCACTTTGTAAAATCACTCAAGATCAAATCCCCAATATCATGTTGACCTCACAGAGATGCTCTCATACATTAGAAGTTTATCAACCCTACAAATATTCATTATGAAAGGACCTATCTCACTCAAAATACCTCAAGGAAGACCATATTAAAGATGATGGTACCTGAAAATTATTCTTAGATAAAATAGGTGTATTTTACTTGAGAAATAACTCAATAAACCTTCAAATATGAATAACCTCAACTGATATATCAAACATGCTTGAAAATTGCCAAATCTCAAGTTCAAGATAGACAATTGGTTTCTTGTCAAAAGACTCCTTATGAAGGAAATGTGGCTGATGAGTCCATCATTTAAAAATTTCCTATTTGACCTTGAAATCATCCCCATGAAACCATTTTTATCCATATATCTTTGAAGTGAATCACTGGAGACAAACCTAGACCTTGTTTAGATGACTAGGACATAGTGACCCCCTGACACTCTTAGCAATTGTTCATAAATATGGAAGGATGAATCTAACAACCAATTCCAATAAATTGAATGTCATTAATGTCCCTATCATTTTACAATTTATTTATACCTAACTCTCTCTCCTTCTTATATTGAACAAAAATTGATGGCCTTTGTAGAGCTACCAAGGAGGTCGACATGGAAGATAAGTCAATTTTATTTAGTTTAACACTTGAAATTCCTTCCAAACAATGGATTTAAATTTTTCATGAAAAAATAAGGTCTTTAAGATTATTTAATCTCAATTTTACCTTGAAACTATATATATGGCCTCAAAATAGGCTTTTTTGGCACTAAAGCTGCTAAGATTACTTGAAAATCCTAATGAAACTACTTAAAAATGTATCCATTGTACCTTTTCATGCTTGAACAAGTAAACAATTTCTTAATTCTGATATTAGACTATCATTAACATGTAAAACCTATTCTAGAAGCCATAAAATGACCCAAAATGCAAGTAACTAGGTCATGAGGTTAGTCAAACATATCACCAACCAATATGATTAATTGTACAACATGATATAACCTTGACACAAGCCATGATTCCCATTATGATGTTCTAGACTCTTTTAATGTCTTGAAACAACCTAAAATTGGTTAAAAGGTGGCTAGAAAAGCACATGGTCATGATGAACACAACCTTAAACTCATCAACCTTACCTTAAAATCTACTAATCAAGGTTTAAATTGACCATTTCAAAAACATAGTAAGAGAAACATATCAATCAATAGGGCAAACAACATGACAATCAAGTTTCAATTGATAGGGGTGACAATTTGACTTATGAGGTAAAAATTATTAACATTTTAGTGACTCGACTAGGAATTATACCTGCTATACTTGAGAACGAAACCATTGACATCTCTTTTGTACTCATAAAATCACTCCTACATTTTGAAATAAGAACTAATAGATATGATCAAGGAATACAAGACTCTTGAATTGAAATAAGTCAACTTCTCCTCCAAAATAATGAAAGAAAACACACAAAATAAGGGAAACTATACTAACAAAACAATATGCTAACAAAGAACTTATTTGGAATAAAACATAAGAAAACTAATATGATAGGATAAAACTTGTAGGAAAGCTGAACTGACTATAACTAACCTACAAATAACCCTCCTTCAGGATCAAAAGGAAAGTTTTTTGGATCACTTCCTTCACATGAGGAATAAGGATATGAAACAAAATGCTTCTTTAAGATTTGCTTCATTGAGTTTAGCTACTTTATGGTTTCCAATCCCATCGACAAACTTTCAAGTGAATCATCAAAATCAAACCAATTACCAATAAAGACACATTCATCTTGTACTTTTAAATCTTTCTCATACTACAACCTCATCAAGTGATACCTCATTTAGGTATTATCCTTGAGTCTCTATGGCATCTTGATTAACCCCATCCTTCTTATTAGCTACTGCAAGTTCATCAATATCTTCAAGGAGATATGAATAGTCAACCCAAGATTCATCATGGTCTATAATAGGTGTGTCTTGATCTAACTCCTCATAAGCATGCTCAATAGGAGATGTATCCTTACAAAGGCATTCAATATTTTATAAAGACTCAATGTACAATTTTAGATCATATTTTATTTCCTCACTTTGATCAACTTGGATGAGATAATCTTGAAGATCATCTTCATCTTTCTCAAATGGAGCTATAGGGATGTCAAGAATGTCAAATGTGCAATCATGATGTGATTGGGAATCAACTTTATTAAGGTCAACTTATTGCTACTTTGAAACCATTTAAAATCCATTTATGACTTTATATTGTACTATCTCATGGAGATATTCCACATCAAGACCAAATTTCTATTGCATACTTGAGGTACCATGAAGGGCATTTAGCTGAAGTTATACTACAACAAGCTCTTGAAACTCATCAAGAGGTTCTAAGAACAACTCCTCTTGATCATTTATGACCTCTTTGTCATGGTATTTATTTTATTATTTTTTGGAAATGAGGGTCTTGTTCCTAAATAATAAAGGGTCTAGATTAAGGGAAAAAATCCAATAAAATGTATTAAAAATATAGGTTCTTGATCAATTTAATCAAATTAATTACATATAGAAATAAATAAACTTATCTAGAAAAATAGGTTGAAACAAATGATTCAGGGGTTGAAATCTACAACACAGGACTGTGAAGATGTTAGGAACCTAGATATAGCTTTCATTCTATGAAAATATAGGAGCACTAAAATAGGAAACATTGAGGTCTAGCACTATAGTCCTTTTTGGCACTATTATTTGAGAGACTTGAGTTTTCTACGTTTTATCTATTGTCTCTATGTGAGCCTATTTATGAAAATTTGAAGGTTTAATGTCGATAGAGCTTATTATAGGTGCATTTAAATCTCCAAACCTTGGGTCTATCTAGAAACTAAACAATAAATACATCAAAATCATAAGGGGAGAAATTGGGTTAAGGGAAGTATGATTGCATGATCTAGAACCCCTACTATCCTGATTGCTACCTACATTAACCCTCAAGCTAGGGTCTCAAATCAAATGTAGTTCTCCCTTAGGGAATGTGCAAAATCAATGTGCATGGTAGATGCAAGAATGAACTTTTGCCTAGGCCCTTCCTTGATCAAGTATGCAAGTCTATGTGTAATGCAGAATGCTGAACTATGTTGTTAACTAATTTTTAATTATTTACTGTGCTAAACTAGTAAGTGTTAGATATAAAATGGCTTATGTAGTATTTTATATAGGAGACTCTTTATTTCAAATTTGGGATCTTTATTCATATTTGGTTGATATTAGGAAATCTTAAGGATGAAGCTAAGAAGGGATTGAGACTCATTAAGTGAGGGAAACTAACTGTTGGGACTCAAAATTCCATTGGATAGGAGTGCTAGAAATGGACACCCTAGGGTCCAACACTATAGTCTAATTTTGGCACTCCTATCTTATAGGCTCAGGAACTAGGGGGATGGAATTATCATGGGGAATAGAGTCTAGCTAAGCAGTAATGACCATTTGGAAGGCTATAAATGACTTAGAATAAGTAAAAAGGTGACTAGAGCAAGAGATAAAACTAGGAAGAGTAAAAATGAAAGACATGGCTAATGTGAACAAGGCACATATTCTCTAGTCAGAGTCTCTTATGAAAATAATATGAAAAGACATGATATGTGTGGTTTCTTGAACAATTTAAGGTGTATACAGTCTTCAATCATACCCAAAGGAACTTTTGAAATAATTCAATGTCTCCTTTACCTTCTGCTACAACTTCTCCATCTTATCTAAATGTTAAATTGCCTATGCTATCACCATGGGGAGTACCAGTGAATATTTATTCTTCATGCACACTTTCCTCATCTTCACCACACTCTCCTTGAAACTCACTTGTAGTTTCAACTTCTTCATATATCCTCCATAGAACAGGATCCTAGTTCAAAAGGGAGATGGTGGGAGGGAAATGGATATACTCATGAGTTTTCTTAGGAACCAATGGAGTAATTTACAACTTAAGGTGTTGGAGGTGGTCGAACCTTGTAGGAATGATTAAAGAGAAATTAAGTTAAATTATCCTATGAGTGCTTAATCCTTATCAATAACCATTCTTAATCTTCTTATAATCTTCTTGAGGTTCTATCTTAGCTTCAACTTCATTTCTAGCCTTCTCAACTAGGTCCTCTATCTCATCTTAAAAGTATTCTTGAAACATCCCCCAAGATGGAATAACCTTAGGTTCTTGAGGAATAGGAAATGGGGTTTGAATATGCATAAGGTCTTATTTAGGCTCAAACTCTATAACACTCACCTCCTCCTATTTCTCCTAAGACTTAACTACTTGGTTCCAAGGCAGGACTTTAAAACTAGTAGGTTCACTTGGAGGTTGAATTAGCTCTCTTAAAGGCTCTATTTGAGAATTTTCAAAGATGTCATGTGGAGAAAGAGTATAAGAGGGCTGGTATGGTAAATAAGAGGGATATTGAAAAATGATGGGGTGATATTCAATCACAAGACTTGGCATGTCATAACTGGTAATCATAACCCAAGAAGGCCTCTGATATGGAATAAGATTTTTTTTATTGAGGAAGGGTAGGTGTATCTAAAAGGAAACATGGAATACAAGAATATTGACCATGGATAGGAGGATATGACTATGATTGCTTGGGTTAGATCTCTTGATTCTCCCACATTAATAACCTATCTATCCACCATTGTATCATGTTTCTCATTTCATTCAATTGATAAGTCATAACATATTGATTTTTCTCTCCAACTACTACCCACCTATATGCCAACATTTTTACTATCTTCCTCATCTTCTCTATGAGGTGAAAAGGTATCAAATCTAGCTCTGTATCCCATACTCTCATCATCCCTTCAGACTTTAGCATTTTTGGCTTAAATTCCAACAAAGATATGGTAGGAGAAACATGATTTTGAGTTGAGAATGGAGTCGAGGTGAGTTTGACTACTGTAAGTCTTAATAAGACTGCTAAGGCATATAGTCAAGGTCATAGTAAGGTTGATAAGGGTCATTATAAAGTTGATATGAACAATCATACTACTGGTAAGGTTCATTATAATAATGATAAAACACATCATAGGGCTGATAAGGATTACCATATTATTGATAAGGCTCATCAAATTGCAAGAAATTTCCATTTTCTTTAAAGTGAGCCATAAAAATAACATCAAGATAGTGCAATGAAGATACACTTACTTGAAAATTGTGCTTGGGCTGCTAAAACCAATTGATATAACCTAAAGACACCATTGATGTTTTAAATGCATCTAAAGGTTGATCAGTAGAAGAACAACACCAACAATCCTTCCATTGCTTTAGACCTTTATCCCATAGGGCATGCCAAAAACTATTATCTACTAGACTTGCACCCCTGTTAAGGTAGTTTCAGACCTTCACAATCTGAAGTAACATGGAGATAGTCCTAGGCTATGGGTGGCCTAAAAATGGATTAAATATCTATATTATAAGGGATAACTTACCTTGATGTATCATTCAGGATCTCTACTCTACACTACCAACTTTTGAAGGAAAAGAGAAGAAGGTAAACTAAAAGGAAAAGCTATCTAACCGAGGTGATATACCAAAATGCATCCTCCACTTATATAATATGCACTAAGAAGGGTGAATAGAGACCTAGACCTGATTTCACTTCTCAAATAAAAGATTTAAAACACCAAAATTTTACATAGAGGCTTAGTTTGATGTATGATATAAGTTAGATTATTTAATAGGTCTCTCAAAGACATTATGGAAATATCACACTTGACATACATAAAATATTGTTCAAAAACATTATGCAACCTATAAAGATGAGATAACACCTAAAAAAAGGTAAAAATAAGATGATAAAATGAAAAGAAGCATGCACTATCACTGCCATTCATTAACTAACCATGAATATACACTAGTCATTGTTAGGTTGTGGAGCTAAAAGCTTCACTGTATGCAAACATGGAGGAGGTTGCTGAGTGTCACAGTCACCGGCATTGGTCAAGCCAACCTACATCAATCAGGGGTGAACAGGAAGCTACCGACATCGGCAGGAGTCAGCCGACATTGGTCACCTTCAGTTAGACAGGAACCGACGTCGATCCCCTGTGCAATTCCAGAACTGTTCATTGCACGAACAGTTAGTTTGTTGAACTGATTGTTTGCATGTAAAGACTATTTTGAGTCTTGAGCTATGTGTTTAATTATTGTAAATTAGAATTCTAAGTTATTGTTTAATATGGGATCTATTTATAGACTCATTGGCATGTATTGTAATTAGAGCAATAGAGGAAGGCAAGGTAGATCCTTCCAATTGTAAGATCATTTGAGTTGTAGGTTGTTGCAAGTTCATGGTAGATCTACATGTGTAAATAAGATCATTTGAGTTGTAGGTTGTTGCAAGTTCATGGGAGATCTGCTTGAAGTACTTTGAGTACTTGTGTACTGGCAATGTTATTACTGACTAGTTGGAGGTGAACACCAACTCTGTGTTTGAGTTGTGTGTTGGGACCATTTTTGGTAGGAGAGTGAACTCTTGATTGAGAATTACTAGGAGCCCTTGAGGTGTGGGAAGCCTTATAGAGGTGTAAGAAGAAGTGGTATCTTCTTTATTGTATTTTCTTTCTGGAGGAGTATTAATACAAGATTGTGTATTGTCTCTCATATTCTGTGCTATTTGTGAATTCTAGTTACTTGTTCATTCTAGTATAATTTTGTGTTTAGTTGCTTATACAAGGTAATCATATGTACTCTTATTGAGGAGTAGGATCCTGACAATTGGTATCAGAGCATTTATGTTCTAGATTCTTAACAAGTGGTATAAGAGCTTTTGGTTGGGTTACTAACAAGTTGTATTAGATCTGGTTAGCGTTTGTTGATTACAGGTCACTCACAGGGGTTTCTATTTGAGTGGGAGTATATAAATGGCAGAAGAAAGTAAGCTATGAATGGAGAAGTTTAATGGCAAGAACTATCAATTATGGAGGATGCAGATAGAAGATTATCTGTATCAGAAAGATTTTTACTTACCATTGGGTGGGGTTGCATGCAAGCCCATGGATATGAAGGATGAAGAATGGGAGGTTCTTGATCAGAAGGCTATGGGATCTATAAGGTTGAGCCTTGCATCATCTGTGATTTCCAACTTATCTCAGGCTAAAACAATGGTAGAGTTGATGGAATCTTTGGCAAATTTATATGAAAAACCCTCAGCTTTGAATAAGGTATTTCTTATGAAGCAATTATTTAATTTGCAAATGTTGGAAGGTAGATCTGTATATAGTCATCTTAGTGATTTCCATGGTTTGATAAACCAGTTAAATTTAGTCAATATTGTTTTTGATGATGAAATTAAGGCTCTATTAATCTTATGTTCATTACCTAAAAGTTGGGAGAGTTTGGTAATGGTAGTTAGTAATACTGCGTCTGCTTCAAAAATCTTAAAAGTGGATGATGTTGTGAGTGTAATCTTGAATGAAGAAATTCACAGGAAAAGCACAGGTGAATCATCAGGGAATGCTTTGAGTGTTGAAAGCAGGGGAAGGCAAAGAGAGAAGATCAAGCATGGGAGATCAAGGTTAAAGATAGGCAGGAGATCCCAATCCAGGTATGGTAGAATAACCTGTTGGAAATGTGGAAAGCAAGGGCATGTAAAGAGAGATTGCTGGGTGAATGAAGATCAGCATGAAGGACATGAAGAAGTAGATGTTTTAGATTTTGTTGCACAGGATGCTCTGGTATGTTCCTTAGATAAAGTAGAATCTTGGGTTTTAGATTCTGGTGCCTCTTTCTATGCATCCCCAAATAGGGAATTTTTTCATGAATATGTCTAGGGAGACTTTGGAGAAATTTATTTAGGGGATGGTAAGCCTTGTCAAATGGTTGGCAAAGGGAAAGTGAAGCTGAAATTACAGATGGGAAACACATGGGTGTTGAAGGAGGTCATGCATGTCCCAGTCCTGAAGTAGAATTTGATTTCTGTTGGAAAGTTGGGTGATGAGGCTTGCACAGTAACTCTCACAGCAGACTCTTGGAAAGTTTCCAAGGGTGCACTTGTTTTAGCAAGAGGTAAGAAAGTAGGTACTCTTTATCTATCTACTTGTATTACTGATTCTCCTTTTGGTTTATCTACTTCAGTTGTAGATTTGAAGATGTGGCTTAATAGGCTTGGTCACATGAATAAGAAGGGGATGCATGTTCTTGAGTCAAAGGGTATGCTGTCAGATTTGAAAAGCATGGATTGAGATTTTTGTAAACAAAAGAAGAAAGTGACGTTTCTTGAGAAATTTGATGTTCGTGACAAGAATAGGAAAGCCTTATTTTTCAAAGAGAAGATGACAGACAAAGATCAGCATAAGGGGCTGAAGAATTCTGAGTAGAGCAAGGTTGATATGGACAAGGGTTTGATCCAAAAGGAGCTTGTGGGTAGAAGTCATCACTCACAAGTAAAACATAGAGACCGATGTCAGTTATAAAACTGACGTCAGCACCCAGACATGGACCAACATCAGCTATGTGTAGCCTGATATCAGTGACTCCAAACAAATAAACACCAGTGTTAGTTAGGGGGAACTGATGTCGGTGATGAGATAGTCATATGAAACCGATGTCGGTCAGGTGTAGACTGAGATGTAACTGACATCGGTCACTGAGACAGATTTTGGGTGAACAGCAAGCAGTCAAGGAGTCTCAAGCACCCATATGGAGGACTAAAAGGGTAAGTAAGCCTCAAATTCATCATTTCCCTTCTTTACACTACTTGTTACTCACTGATGGTCAAAAACCAAGAAGTTATTAAAGAAGCAGAGTAGGTAGAATCTAGGAAATAGTGGGAGCTTGGCATGGATGAGGAATGTGATTCCTTGGAGAAGAACCAAATGGAATTTTTTTGGTAGAGTTGCCAGTTGGAAGAAAGCACTAAAAGATGAATGGATTTTCAAGATAAAGAAGAGCAGGAATGGACACGTGAGATAGAAGGCCAGGGTATATGGTCTTGAGTAAGCTACAGGACAATGGAGGTTTAACCATTGTGTTTTCTTTACCAAGTTGGATAATATTAGCTACATTATCTTGTTACTGTATGTTATGCTTGTTGTAGGGTCACATATGTAGGGAGTTGCTGAACTAAAGGTAAATTTAGTTCAAAGGTGTGTCATGAGGAATCTGGGAGCAGCAAGATTCTTTGGCATGAGTGTGTTCTAGAGACATGGAAGGTCATAGGTTGATTTTATCTCTAGATGATTGCGTGAAATTGGTTAGCAAACCGATGGTTGGATAGTTCTATGAACAGTGTCCTAATTCACATGATGAGGTTAAGTACAAGTGTACTAGACCTGAGATTTTCCAAGTAGTGGGAGTTGTCAGCAAGTTTGGAGCCAATTCGGGAAAGAAGCACTCGAGGGCAGTTCAGTGGATTCTTAGATATCTGAGAGGGACCAGCAGCTGGTATACATGCTATGCAAGGTCAAGCACTTCTCTACATGGGTTTGTAGAATGGGATGTGGCAAGGTGATTTGGATGAGAGAAGGTGCACCACATGATTTGTGGTGGTTGGTCATCAAGAGTGATCTTGAAGAGGGATACAAAGCCAAGAAACAAACTAGATGATATACAGGTATAGGTATAGGTGTAACTGTTTATCTCCAAGTGGGAGATTGTTAGGTTGTGGAGGAGGTTACTAAGTGTCATAGTCAATGACGTCGATCAGGCCAATTGACATCAGTCAAGGGTGAATAAGAAGCTATCGACATTGGCAGGAGTCGGCTGATGTCAGTCACCTCTAGTCAGATAGGGACCGACATCGGTCACCTGTGCGATTCCAAAACTATTCATTGCGTGAACAATTAGTTTGTTGAACCGATTGTTTGCATGTAAAGACTATTTTGAGTCTTGAGCTGCGTGTCTAATTCTTGTAAATTAAAAGTCTAAGTTATTGTTTAGTATGGGATCTATTTATAGAATCATTGGCATGTATTGTAATTAGAGCAATAGAGGAAGGCAAGGTAGATCCTTCCAATTGTAAGATCATTTGAGTTGCAGGTTGTTATAAGTTCATGGTAGATCTACATGTGTAAGTAAGATCATTTGAGTTGAAGGTTGTTGCAAGTTCATGGGAGATCTACTTGAAGTACTTTGAGTACTTGTGTACTGGTAGTGTTATTACTGACTGGTTGGAGGTGAACACTAACTCTGTGTTTGAGTTGTGTGTTGGGACCATTTTTGGTAGGAGAGTGAACTCTTGATTGAGAATTACTAGGAGCCCTTGAGGTGTGGGAAGCCTTACATAGGTGTAAGAAGAAGTGGCATCTTCTTTATTGTATTTTATTTTTGGATGAGTATTAATACATGATTGTGTATTATCTCTCATATTCTATGCTATTTGTGAATTCTAGTTACTTGTTAATTTTGGTATAATTCCGTGTTTAGTTGCTTATACAAGGTAATCATATGTACTCTTATTAAGGAGTAGGATCCTGACAATTGGTATCAGAGCATTTATGTTCTAGATTCCTGACAGTCATAAGCTTTGAGGAGGCATGAATTTAGACTTATTCATTCAAAATAGACAAGTAAAAGTGTTTTTATAAGCATGGCCTTGACACCACTTAGGTTAAGGATTATTTAAAATGCAAACATAGGATTACATATAGAGAGAATGAGAGAGGAGATAAAGAGAGGTAAAGCAACCCAAAAACTAGGAATGTGTCATTTACTAGGTCTTTCAACTCTAATGTAGCTCTTTCTTGAATATCTCTTTATTATTTCACAAAAGTAGTGTAGAGGTTGAAATGAGACTTGTTTATAAGCTTGAAGGAGTCTTGGGCATTGATTTTTGGTCTTTGACCCATACAAGCTCCTATATATTTGATTTCACACCTTATATATGCGAACATAGGTTTGTAATTAGGGAATATTAGTATTATGTTAGTGAATAAAACAAATCTAAATGAAACACACTAATGCTAAAACCTTAATCCTATGACAAAGGGGGACCTTAGTTGACAAGACTAGAATGGAAAGCACAACTAAAATTCAAAATAAACCTTATTTCACCTTCCTTGGATGCTAAAAATATATTTTTGAAGTGGCTTTCTTGGTTTGTGCTCATGAAGTTTGCATCAATGAAGTGTGGCTACCTCCATCTCTCCTTGGCACCATGTTTGGCTTTGGCTTGGCTTCACCTAACTCAATATTTGGGCATTATAACACTAAAATGTAATGATTTTGAATGAATTTGGGAATTATAAGTTTGGCATAGAATATATTTTTGAATTATTTGTGCATTATAACTTTGAATTATCCAATAGTATTTAAATTCATGTTCATGACTCTCCTATTTATAGATTTTCAAAAATGGCTAGAATTAACCTGAACCATCCATCTCCAGATGAAGATGCATAGATAAGGATTAATTAAATTATGTAATTAAAATTAATAAATGGTCTCATCAATATTTGGGATATAGGGGTAATTAATAGGCATGTAGGGTCTTAATGAGGCATGGAAGGCATAAATATTGATATTTTATGCATTTATGGCTTGTAGATGCCACCCAATAGGATGATGTCATTTGATGATTCAATTAATGATAATAAATTTCTAATAAATATTTATTCAAAAAGTTCCATGTAATTCTTAATTAGGCTCATGATTTGAATTAGTTATCTTTAAGAATGATTATTCGTTTTGGTGCAAACCTTGGCTCTTTGGTGTACAAATTAATCAAATTGGTCAGAATGTCCTATTATTGGCTCAAAATTTGTCTGGATTAGATTTGGAAGTTGATGTTAGATGTATTGGATATGTCATCCTATTTAGGATGTTGTTAATTACAAATAAAAAGGCATATGTCTTGTGCAAGATATTTGACACAAAAGAGCAATTCAGGGCACCTAGGTACAAAATTGGCATTTTGACTCAAAATAATCTGATCAAAGTTAGCTGGCCCATAAATGAATTACACCATTTAGGGATGATTTGAAAAAAATCAACAATTGAATATGTCAATTTCAAATATTTTAATGTGTTTTAGTGTTTCTAGGCCAAATTGTGCACTTTGGTAGAAATTCATCAAAACCCTGATTGATGGTCATTGATGGCCAAATTTAGGTGTCTACAATATACTTGGTCACATGTCATTATTAAATAATGAGTCTTATTACTAGAAAATAAGTCTTAAAGTATAATTACTCCCACAATTTAAAATTTATCCTAAACCATAAATTAGGTCTCTCCATATTTCTTGGGCTATTAGAAGGCATATTGATGCTTGTTTGACTCTTTCAACATCCTAGGTGTTTAAAGGAAGGCCTTATTAGGAGTCCTTGAGACCTTTTAAACATTTTAAACCTTACCTAAATCAAAATTTGAATTTTTAATACTTGATTCATCATAGGAGGGATAGAGAAACACAATAAAGCCTTTGGAAATGTTTCTATGCATCAATTTAGTTCTTTGGTCATTTGACTCCTTCATGAGCAAAGAGGCGTAAGAGAGAGGAAAATGAGTTTTGATTTGAAAAAAGAAAATTTTCTCCATGAAAGTCTTATCAAAATGAATTCAGACCTGAAATAAGGCATTTGGAACCATCAAGTAGCCCAAAAGATGCAATTTTGCTCTTATAACATGTTTTTTCACTCATTCCTTCTAACCCTAAAAATTGGTAAAGTTCCTTGTTCAGTAGAATGTAAAGATAACATTGTAAAATTGGGTATAGTTTTGAGTACCCTCTATCCACTTAAAAATCCTTATGAAATTTCATGATCCAAATCCAAGTGAAAGTACCCATTTTCTATCATTAATCTCTCAAATTAGTCCTAATTAGGCCTCCTAGGCCTAGAAAGAGAAAATTGATGCAAATGACCAACCACACATGTGAAACTTGAAAAAAGTGTTTGATTTAATTTATTTGTCCTAATACCCTTCTCCATGTCAAATTTCATGTTTTGGGAGGTTGTGTAGATGGACAAACCATGAAATGGTCATCTCTAAGCCTAGATGCTTTTGTGTGCTTGAGGGGTAGTTTAAGTGTTTTTTCAAGAAAATTTCAAGCTATGATGCTTAAAAAGTGACTTTATGATACATATAACACCTCAAAATAAATTATCCCTTTATTTTGAAGTCTTATATTGCATCCATTGGCCTTCATTAATGGTTTTTGGTCTTGTAAAATTGAGTTCTCTTACCTGTTGTGCTAGTGGCCAACTTGAAGGAACTGTGTAACTCTTTGATATAATTCAAGAAGCATTTATATTATAATTAAAACTCTATTAATTTATCATAAACATCTCCAAATGGTTTGGACATCACTCCATAGTCTACACCCTCACAAACAAGCTTAAAACTACCCTTTTTGTAGTATATTGTACCTACACCTATGAATAAATACTTGGAAATGAAGATAAAGAGATTTGATAACATGATAAAGATGATTTTGAAGTAAAAATAATAAATTTTATGGCATTAATAATCATATTTTTCCAATCGGGTCAATTGAAGGCTTTTGGAGAGTTTATGAGGGTTTAAATTCTTAACGATGGTTCATAAAAGATAGGGGTCCTTTCTAAAAACCAATGCCAATAATTTGTGGTATAAGGATCCCTATAACATATCCTATGGGATTTATTTAGCATGAAAAAAATAATGAAATATATGAGCAAGCAAAGTTACCTCTTCAAGCTCTTTTTCAAGCAAAATATGGTTCTGTGTATTCTAACTGATTATTCATGCAATTTTGAGATCAAATGGTTGAACCAACTATATAAGTTTGAATTAAAGGACTCCCTTAAACATATTAAGAAAAACTAAAAGTCACCATACATATCCTGCAAGAATATATAGGCTCTTCAAAATTGTCACTCAAGCTGGTGATTGTGTTTGTTAAGGTCAAGAATGACCACTCAGAGCTAACCTCAAAAATCACTTTTATAACAAAATAAATTAGTAAAAATGTCTTATATGGTTCATGAAATAACTCATAATGATTATTTATAAGTACTGACCTTCAAAGTAGGCCTTAAACCTTGAATTCCACCATGAGGTTTTCTATGCAAAATAGGCCTGTTGACCCTAAAGCTCTATAAACAGAGGTTTCTCTCCAATATAATTATCTAACCTAATAAATATATTCATAAAAAACATAAAAAACCCATATTAATTTCCATTATTCCAACCTTTTACTGAAAACATGATCTTTTTAGTTAGTTTGTGAGTGGGCAGGCCTTTATGTCTATACTAGATTATGTGCGAAGGACTGAGTTCTACCTTTTGTAAAGATGATCTTCTTGATTAGTCCCTTAATGGAAATAAATAATCTTCAAGATTCACTCTCAACTCATCCAAATTCATCTCTAAACTCACTCATTACCATCATAACCCCTACCAAACATCTTACTCATGTTCTTGATTGCTTGTAGATATGTTAATAAGCTGACTGTAGGTGAGATTTTTCAGTGTTTCCTTGGCTTATATGTGGAGGAATAGGTTCCATAAGGCCTTAAACATGTCCATAACATGGATTTAGAGCCTCTAGTATTTTATGAAGATAATTAAGACATTAAACCCTTCAAATCTGCTCCCTCACACAAACATCTTCATGCTTGGTAATAACTCGAATGTGTCTTGTCCTTATTTTACTGGAGGTTTTAGTTAAGGATTGACTATAGGTAGCTAATATATTTGTGAATAGAGGCATATTTGTTTGAAATAATATTCATGACCTTTTATCTAGACTTAAAATATTCAATAAATTATTTTTCATGTTCAAACTTCCAAATCTCATTGCACTCCTTCACATCCTTATTGTCTTTCAAACTCAGTTTGGCTCCCCTTAAGCTATATGTAGGTCACTATTTTAGAGTTTTTATATTAAGGGAAAAAGATGGAAAACATATTTCCTTGAATAGGTATTTAATATACTTATATCATCACTATGACACCTAATGAATAAATGATAATTCAACTTCCTCTTTTGACACACGACCTTTCTCACATGACCACACACAAGTCACCATTATTGACTGTGACTATAAATTTAACATTCAATTTGAATTTATCTCTAAAACTAACCTATTTTGGTTTTTAATATTCACTCTTTTACTAATCAAGTCATCCATCTTAGTAAGTTATTTACCTTGGAAACAAGTTTATCTTGTATATAAAACTTGGTTGTGCCTTGTTAAGCTGTAGGTACATATTAGTGCTTGTATGACTGTAGGTGTCAAAATTCAATCAACTTACCTTATGGTCCCTAGATTACATAATATTCATTTATATTATTATAAATATTAATACCAATAATTTTTCTCAATTAATCTTCTCTACAACACTCATACTTCCTTGAATTAGCCTAATTGTGTATCACTATCATAGGTGCCTAATTAGCTCATTGTATGGACTGTAGACTGACATATGACATGATTGGAAATTGAAAAATATGATGAAAAAAGTGATTATTTACCCAAAATTACCCTTTAATACACTTTAATAAGTACTTGAGGAGTTTATAAATATATAAATCAACATATGGTATTTATCTTAAAAACTACTAACTTACCTTAGTTTCTAGTAGACAGGGCTTAAAGGAGGTTTTCTTGAATGGTTTTGATCTACCTTGGTAACATTATGAGAATAATAATTAATTAAATAGACCTATATCACCTTTAATATTCATATTAACACCTTATAAACACATTTACAAAGGCACTAAGTCCCTTGGAGGTCTCTAAGATTGGTAACATAGTCATATATAACCCTTTAGTGTTATTTAGGCATTAAACACTCCAAAGAGATAATTTGTTCTCATAGTTACATTGGTCATATTTAAGACTATTAGGAGAATTATCAAACAATATCATGATGTACAAAAACATTGTAACTTCTTGTTGAATTCTCATAGCTCCTATCATTTACCATGATGCCCTTCTAGCTTGCTCATCAGGCCTCCAAGAGAGATTTTGAGCTCAAGGAGCATATTATTAAGACCATCCATGGAATGCCATCCAAAGGTGAAGCCAAAATTTATTTATTTTTAAAATCAATGAATATCAAACCCCCAATATCATGCTGACCTCATTGAGATTTTCTTATACATTAGAAGTTCATCAACCCTACAAATATTCATTATGAAAGGACCTATCTCACTCAAACTACCTCAAGGAAGACATTTTTAAAGATGAAGGTACATGATCATTATTATTGGATAAAATAGGTTTATTTTACCTAAAACATAACTCAATAAACCTTTAAATATGCATAACCTCAAATGATATATCAAACATGCTTGAAAACTGCCAAATCTCAAGTTCAATATAGACAACTAGTTTCTTGTCAAAATAATCCTTATCAAGGAAAATTAGCTGATGAGTACATAATGAAAAATATTCCATTTTACCCTTAAATCATCCCATAAATACATTTTTATCCATCAATATTTGAAGTGAATAAATAGCGATAAACCTAGACCCTATTTGGATGTCTAGGACATAGGGACCCCCTTACACTCTTAGCAATTGATCATAAATATGGGTTAATGAATATGAAAACCAATTAAAATAAATTTAAGGTCATTAGGGAAACTATAATTTTTCAATATATTTATACCTCACACTCTATCTCTCACCTATATTGAACAAAACCCGATGGCCTTCCTAGAGCTACCAAAGAGGTCGATATGGAAGATAAGTTAGTTTTATTCATTTTAATACCTATAAATCCTTAAAAATTATGGATTTAAAAATTTCATGAAAAAATAAGGTCCTAAGTATTCCTAAATCTCAACTTTGCCTTTAGTAACTATACAAATGGCCTCAAAAAAGGCCTTTTTATCACTAAAAATGTTAAATTTACTTGGGAAGCCTAATGAAAATGCTAAAAAATGTATCCATTATATCTTTTCATGCCTTAGAAAGTAAAAAATATCTTCATTATGATATTATATTATAATTTACATGTAAAAAATGCTCTTAAAGCCATAAAGTGATCCAAAATTCAAGCAATTGGGTCATGAAGTTAATCAAACATATCACTAACTAATCTGATCAATTATATAGCATGATATGACCTTGACATAAGGAGTGAGGCCCATTAGGAAGTTCTGGACTCCTTTCATCTCTTGAAAAATCTAAAACTAGTCAAAAGGTGGATAGACAAGCACATGGTCATGATGAACACAACCTTAAACTCATCAAACTTACTTTAAACTCTATTAATCAAGGTTTAAGATGACCATTTAAAATACATAACAAAAAAAACATAAAAATGAATAGGGCAAACAACATGACAAGAAAAGTTTTGAGTGATAGGGGTGACAATTTAACTTGTGAGGTTAAAATTGTTAATAATTACCATACTCCAATAGGAGCCACACACCTTATTCCTTAGTCTATGGTACTGAGTCCATTATTACCATCAAGGTTGAGCTACCTTCTTATTATATCTCATTAAAACACATTATAGATGATGAATATTACATAGTAGCTCACTTGCAAGAGCCTTAGTTACTCAATGAAAAATGCATGGCCACTATAAACAACCTTTAAACATATTAAAATAGGCTACATGACAAATATAACTAACAGGTCCAACATAGAGAGTTCAAGTTTGGTGATTTTGTACTCAAAGAAAAGTAAGAGAACACCATGATAAAGAATAAGAAGAAGGGAAAGTTCAAGCCTAATTGGATAGGCCCTTATTTTATTGTTGCTAATTATGACTCTAGAGTATATAGGCTAACTACACTAGATGAATATGAACTTGATGAGCACATGAACATAATACACCTTAAGTGTTAATTTTCTTAAGGGACCTAAAGTATTGTCTATCAGGCTCATTTATATTATACTATACTATCATATTTCTTGTATCATACCTTACCATTTCTACTATACCTTCCATATTTGACCATAGTTATTTTTACCCTCACTCCCACCCTTTTTTACCTTGGTTTCAATCCATTGGTTCTTCAAACACCTTCAATAGTGGGTTTCAAATGCAGTTTTAAGTATTTGATTTAGTATTCTAGATGGAGGTAGTAGCTTGGAATAATACGATAGTGGTCTAGCAATTACCTTTTTCATTGTTGTCATGTTCTACCTCCTTTTCAGTGCTACTACTTATAACTACCTTTGGGAAAATTAATATCATTGACCTATGCCATTATTTCCTAATTATAACTACCTATAGAAAAATTAAGAGCAACACCTTTACCATACATTACCTCATCACCTTACCATTCCTATGCAATACTATACCATTTGCCTAATTCATAAACTTTTTACTACCTAGTCAGATTCGTCTGCTATAAGGTAGAATTACATTGACTTGAGGT
The DNA here is from genome assembly GCA_037957365.1 of Torreya grandis. NCBI lineage: Eukaryota > Viridiplantae > Streptophyta > Pinopsida > Cupressales > Taxaceae > Torreya > Torreya grandis. The sequence goes on from JARHVA010002351.1 coordinate 223,824, forward strand.
CTCATTCTAGGACTATGTAGGTAGCACTTGATTTACATTGAGTTTAACTCAGTCACTCCTTTAAGCCATGCTCTCACCATTTTATGAACATGTTTAAGCCACACTCTCCCCAGTTTATGAGTTAGACCATTTAGTCTCTCGTAATTGGCTTAGAATTTCCTCGTGAGATATAAAGCCATCAAAATTTTTAGGAATGGGCCATATTTTTTATTTATTTTATTTCTAGACCACCTTGGTGTTTTTCATCCCATTTGTAGGATAACTACATCATCCTGAAGAAATTCTAAGCTAGGTTAAATGATCTAACACATAAAAGAAGCTACAACCTAGCTAACACAAGGTACCCCATGTATCCAAGTGCTAACTACATAGACAGTGCAAACCATACATGGGGTACCTCATGTCAGCTAGGTTGTACCTTCCTTTATTTTCTATCATTTCTTTACCTTAAGGACTTTGGGAATCCTAGATATTTCATAAGTAACCACTTGTCATCTATTTTCCCCATCTTTATTAGCCTTAGTAATATGTTCTCTTCATTTTTTGAGTTTATATTATGAGCATTGTATATATAAATTTAATACACTAATGACCACTTAAATTCATGTTATGCTCTCACCATTTTTCAATCCATTTTTTTTTCAATGCTCTTGACATTTTGTGATCCTATTTATTTTATGCTCTTGCCATTTTGTGAAGCCATTCCCATATTCCTCTACACATCCATCATATTTCCTTATCATCATTTTATTATATCCCATATATTTGGAGAACTATATTTAGCTTGAAGTTCATGTTGGATCTTGCTTCCATAGAACTATGTAGGCAACCCCACTTGCCTAGTGCATCAAAATTTAGTTTGGATACCCCTTCCTTTTCTTATGTTCCCCTTATTTTATTTGTTTGTTTCATTGTCTCCTATAGCCTAGGGGAAATGTTTTTCTTTTATGTGTGTCATTGTTTCCCTATGACTTAGGGGCAACCTTATGTCTTTTGTTCTTACATTTTTATACCCACATCATTGTTGTCTAGCTTAGGGGTTACCCTATTACTAAGAATAACATCTCTATTACAAACGTTTAATCACTTTATTTTATGTTTGCACTAAAATTATGATTAACCATTGTTTGTGTTTTTTTTATTTTGATTACTTTATTCACTATTTTGTTTATTTGTGTTTTATTATGTTTCTATTTATTGGTGTTTTATTTGTTTGTTTTCCTATTTATTTTATTTCATTGTTGTTTCTTGAATTCATATTTATGTGTTCATTGGGTGATTCCTTACGCATTCTACTTAAGTCCATCCATATTCATATGTCAACATTATCATCTTCGTTTTTATCATTAGTGCATTGTTTTCACTTGTTTATTAGATGAGGTGCCAGCCCTTATGCACACTATAACTAGGTTATCATGGAGTTTTATATCATGATTTATATCGTCATGTGTTAAAAAGAAATTAGTTTGGTTGATATTATAAGCAATGGTGTGGTGGTACCTCTACTTTTTCACTTAACAAATTATCGACATATCCAAATATTATCCAAATATAGAGTAATTAACTCACACATGAATTTTAAATCCTTGCCAATTAAGACATGCATCTCCATACTAATAGGAATCCCAAATTATTTCCTATCCTCAATACCATCTTACTCTTATTCCATAAGTATGGATTTAGTACATAATGCCCCTTTTATGATTTGCCATATTATCCCAAAAATCCTAGTGCTAAGGATTTTAACCACCTTTGGGAAAATCATTGTGTTTTGATTTATCCACCCTGCTAGGGCATGTTTTCATTATGATAATGATTATAAATGAATTTGGTAAAATCATTATATCTATATTATCTATAGGGGCCATTTTCATTTTGCTAATGATTATAACTACCTTTGGGAAAATTATTATTTTCACCTCACTATGCCAATGATTATATCTGCCTTTGGGAAAATCATCCTTTTTATCTACCCTATTGGGGCATCTCACTATGCATATTATTATAATCACCTTTGTTAAAATTAGTCCTTTCCACCCCCTTTACCTTTTTTTTCATTATTTCCTTTTTTTTGAGGAGCCATTTACTGACCTTCTTTGCCACTCGCTCCCTCAAGGGGTCTTCTAGGGCTCATCCATCACCTTTTGGGGCATTAAGCATTATATAAATTTTAATTATTTAAGAATTTACTATGGATATAGATATAAATGCCTTCCCAAATATGGAAAAACTATAGACATCCCATTCTAGCCATAACTAGCTTCCAACCAGACTTTATATTGATTTCTACAAAAAAAAAATGTAAATTAAGCTTAGGAATCACTGAATGTCCCAATTTCATTTTCACATAAGACATTAGTGCTCAAAATAATGTTGAGGCATCCCTATTTGGATTAATATCTTGTATGTAATAGTAACCTCTCATGGATTCATCTCCAATCAACTTGCGACCTAACAACGGGATAGTTTAGTCTTGGGACCCATTAAGCGGGGCATCAAGTAATTCCTTAAGTAATAAAATGCTAAGTAGAATGAATTAAATAAAAAAAAAAAATTAAATGATTAAGTTAATTTTCCATGTGAAATTAGTGAAAAAAAATTTTAAAAAGGAAAATTCAATAAATATGAGGTCATTATGACATCATCATCCTCAAAGTCAAGGAATTAGAAATATCTCTCTATAATCCAATAAATTCAAAAATGGAGAGCCATGATTAATAGATGGGATATCTATCCCAAATATTAATTACATGTCCCCTTTTTAACTCAACCAAAGTTAGCCTTAAATCAACTAGGGTTAGTTTAAACTCAATTACAATTAGCTCTAACCTAATTACACTTGGGTTAGAGTTAGTTTTGGAGACCATAAATACAAGGCCTAACCTGTTGATCCATAATATTTTTGGTGTAAAGTTATTATTGTAAAATACATGCAAAAATTTCATTGTTTTCGTGTTACCATGCCTATTTCATAAGACAAGCCAAGCCAAGACCAACCAACATTACCAAGGTGATAAGGAGAAGTGGAGTAATGGGGCTTCATTGACAAATATTTCTTAATCACATAGCTAAGCACATCATTCCATTGCAAAATCACAATACTTTATCTCATGGAAGGTAAAATCTCTTATTTTTGCTTTCATTTGCTAGTTATTTGTTTAGTTATCTAGCTCCTTGAGTGTCAAGGATAGAGCTATAAGTTAATAAGTGTGTTTTTTTGATTTGATTTCTTGACTAACATGATAATAATATCCCCTCTACACATTTTAATTATTCACACAACTAAGGATAACTTAATAAAAGGGGTAAGTAATAGGCAATCCTCTTGACTAGGTGACTAGTACTTGAGAGACCATTACATCAGAGACATTTTATTTCAAGGAATCCTCATCTACTACACACCATGTTCAGATATCGAGAGCACCTAACATATTCCTATTTATGATATTAAAAGGAAACCATAGATCACTCAATTATGGGTTCCATGAACCCCTCCTCATATTACTCCTACTATTTCTCTAAGACCACATAGTCCTATTTTACATATGTAAAACATAAAAAACACTACAATGATAGATATTGTACCTATACATGCTCCTAATTAGAAGCACCAAATTATTACACCAAGTTCACAATGGGGACATATCTATGATCACCCTTTAGATGGGATCATAGGATAGCCTTTCCATTTCACATTCCAAAATTACCAAAAAAATAAAAAACATTCAAAAATACAAAAACACTTTCAACATAAAACATGTTCTATTGGATCCTTGGCATCCATATGTTAGTTCCATGTTAATGTATTTCATATAATTTACTCTTACATACACATATGTGTCATGCTTCTACTTGAATGTGATACAGACATACATGGATACATGATCTATTCCTATTTAGAATGTTGGGAATTTTCTCTACCCATGTCCTATGGACATTTGAGACATCCACCTTTATGATCATGATACTTCAAGGTTATATCATTAAATAGTGACTCTACATTATCATGTTTTGAGATCATATATATACTTACACATGCATTTATCCATGATTATATCTTTCATAGGGTACATTATCATGTTTTGAGCTCATATATATACTTACACATGCCTTTATCCATGATTATAGCTATGCACTTAATAGTTTTTGCCAACACATTTGATCCATGGGCTACTATGATATATTTATATTGGTTCCTTATACTTTCCTTTATGCACTTCCTTGAGTGTCTTTCCTTGCTATTATTCCCTAAGTAGAATGGTCAATGGGCAGATGTTCATTCAAAATTCTTCACTTATTTCTTTGCTCTTATTAAATGGTGGAAAATGACCTTGTATATATAGTAGTATCTTAACTAAAAAAGATTCAGGAATGTCATCTATGCTAGGTTGACCTGGTTGACTTAGCACATTTTTAGGGATAACTCTCTAGGTCTATGCTAGGTTGGTCGAGAGGCCAATAAACCAAAAGAGAGAAAAAGTCCCTAAATTGTGCTAAATCGACCTTGATGACCTAGAACAATCAATAAGTCAAAAGGGTGCTAAGGAAAGAAATGAAGGATAAAACATAGCAAGCGATAGGAATAGGTAGAAATTAGAAGAATAAGCTTGGGTTCAATGGTTTTAGAAGGCTAGAGTGTGGATGGTAAGTGGGAAAAGGAATGATAATATTATGAAGCATTGATGGTCTACCCACCCCTTTCTCTGTATATCCCTTAAGGCATGCACTGAGAGAGATTGAGACTTAATAGGTTCTTGCAAGATAGAAAGTGTCAGTAATCAATAAAAGTTAAAAATATTGTGTATAGACTTGAAACTATTTTTATCTAATGTGAGTATCATGCCATTACTTTCTATATATTTGGATCATGCTAGTTTGAGTGAGTGCATCCATCTTAGTTTTTCCAGCCCATTTAGTTTTAAGATTATTTATTTCTATGCCTCATCAATATCAATTCCCATATCAACTATTATCTTAAATGTCCATAGTTCAAACTCTATTGGTAATAGGTTTCTTTCCAAAAATAATTTAATATGGAGAGAATCCTATGGTAATCTTCCATGTTATATTATATGCCCAAACTACTTCAGGTACTCTATCTACCCAATATTTTTCATATTATAAATTAAATTAAACCATTGACTATCAGATATGAGATAAATTAAACCAACTTCCAATAGTTTTTCTATCTCTTTCTCTACAATTTCTTTCAAGGCTTGGTTAATCCTCTATTATGGTTGTCTGACTAGTCTAACATCTTTGGTGTAGATGTGATGTATAGAGACAATGGGATATATTCATTTCATATCACTGTAATCTAAAGAAAAAGATTTTGTGTGTTGTACCAATACATCAAACACTTTTATTTTCTACTGGTTAGTTAACTAGCTGTTGAAATTCAATAGTTTATCAGGTTGGATTGCAATCTGTTAGTACCTAGAAAAATGGAATTTAAATGTTTATATTTACTCATCAAGGCATTCACTAGACATTATGTGATAGTAACATGTGAAGTGTATTTACATACTTATAAAAGGTTTCAATTATGAAGAGAATATTGGTCAATGGACAATGAAAATCATGTGAAAATGAATTTTGCCCATTTTGAGCCCAGTCAACTATGGCTTGTTGAATATCTTGTGGACCAAATAACATGTTTGGAAAACTTATGACATTGTCTTGGTTCTTAGTAGAAGAATTGGATTCTTCCCATTCATGATTATTTATCTTTAGACCTAAGCTAGCAGTATATGGAGCTAAGCTATTAGTCTTCAAAGCTAAGCTATCAGTCTTTGGAGCTAGGCTTTCAAACTTTGGAGATAGTCTATCAGACTTTGGAGCCAAACTATTAGACTTTAGAGCTAGGATTTCTTGGTCTAAATCTTTTGTTATTTGTTCCTCAAAATCTTGGGCATATTATTTGATGGTAACCATGGGTAAATAAGACACACTAGTCTAGTTTTGTTGAGTTTGATTTATCCATATTTGTTCACAAAGATCCATTGAAGTTCTAGCAAGAGGATAAAGGGAGATCTATTTACCATGAATATCATTGGAAATGGTAATGTTTCTAGATCTACAATCAATTCATATGGAAATTGTATTTAACCAAGGTATTTAAAGAATGATTGGGTATCTTACCCTCCTGGGTTTAGGTTTTAGGATCATGAAGTCCATAGGATATTCCCAAGATTCTATGGTGACAAGCACATTTTCTATGGTTTGTTCAAGGGTAATAGTGGATTGATCTACCATTTGTAATATTGTAGTGGTAGGATAAATCCTTATGAGGGATAAATATTATACTATGTTGAAAGTCATTATGTTGATAGAAATACCTATATGTACAAGAACATTTGGAATAGACTTGTTCCCAATTTTCACAGTCATCACGGGATTGCCAAGATCTCCATATTTAGGAACAAGTATGTTTCCTACTAGTAAATCAATAATTTTTCTAGTTACCTGAATGGTTTTAGGATATTGTTTCTTTATTTTTGGTACTTTGATGAATTTAGGAATATCCTTAACAAATATTAATAGTGGAATTTCTATCTTCATCTCTTTTAATCCGTGCATCAATTCAAAATCTTCCCTAGGTTTTTCTTCCTTAAGTCTCTCAAGAAATGGAACAACATGGGGATCTTGAATTGTATTCGGCATGACTGGAGTTGTGGTGGATTCTATTTTTATTTATTTGGTTCTTGGACTACAACTGACTTAGGAGTGTTTTCATCATTTTAAATTTTAGTTATGGTAATGGGTGGTGAATCTCCTACTACCTTTCGTAATTTGAGTTGAACATTATTACACTTAGCTGAATCACTTACAATATTACTTAACACCCAACTGAACATGTGTATTTTTCCTATTAAGATTTTCCACTAGTTAGGTATATAACTATGGTTGGTTAACCTACTACTTAGTTAGAGGTGGCTGAGGTTGTGAAGGCATCAAATCCTTCTATGGAAGAAAATTTCTATATTTGATATTATTGATTTGACCATAGAGGTGGTGACTATTGTATCCAATGTGGTTGTTGGTTTTGTTTGTATGTCTAGGGTTATGAAGGATTTTGAGGCATTCCCCATATCTATGGCATCCATTCTTGAGTACCCCATGGTTTTGGTTATGGTGGTGGTCCCCACATTGGTGGTGTGACTTGTCCAGTACATGGTGTCATCCATAGATTGGGAGGAAATATTGGATCAAATTTATTTTGAGGTTGGGGATACTGGTTTCCTTATCTTTGAATAAACTTTACTTCATCAAATACATGTACTACTTGTTTTACTTGGTTTTTCATGGTAGAAAGTTTTTTACAATTCTTGGTGTCATGATCTAGGTCACAAATACAACATACCTTTATTTTTTCTCAAGGACAATCTTTTACTACACGTTTCATTCTACATCAAGGATAATATATTGACAATTATTTAGCATTGGTGGAATTAGATTTTGGTTTGAGGCCATCTAATGTGGATGTCAATTGTACTAGAATATTTGTTTTGAAATTAGCAAATTCTTCCATTAATTGGCCAACTTTAGGTGATTTTCCTAACCTTGATTTCTTTATGTTAGATCTTGTCTTGGAGTAGTTAGAATACAATGCTGAAATTTTATAAAAGGTTAACTTGTTAATGCCACCCTTTCCCATTAGGTTAAAAGCATCACGTGCATCATCATCTAGGCCTTTAAGAAATATTGTCTTGATGAGATCCTTAGTGAATTGGTAACCACTTTATTTATGGGTAAATATAAACCTATCAAGGTAATATTCTAGGTTTCATCTTCACTTTGTTTGATCTTGAAAAAGTCTTCTTTTCATTCTCTAACTCTACAATAATCTTAATATTTGTCAATAAATTTAATTTCCATTTCATCCCAAGTACTTATAAAATTACACTCAAGGCCCATGAACCATCTCATGGCTACATCATTAAGTGTATATGGGAATACCTTCATCTTTTCTTTGTCTATGAAATAATCATATGTTTAGCTAAGAACCTAAAATTCAAAGAGGAACTAATTTGGATCCTTTTAAGATTTACCTCTAAAATTAGTTAAAATAGATGGTGAATTTTCATGGAAGTTCTATCATTAGGACCTAAGTTGATTAGATTGGAAAAATTTCTATCTTGTTAAGGCTATCAATCATGGTTCTCTACATGAGCATGTTCATATGCGATATTTTCTTCCCAACTTTGGTTATCAATCTAATCTAGGTTCTCTTCTTGGGTTATTAATCAATGGTCTACCTCATGTGGAAAATATTTGTTGGTGATCATATCTTATTCTGGTATATCTTGTGGATCAAATTTGACTATTTTAAAAAGGTGATTTTCGTGATCAATTCTCCCTATAGGAGAAGATGTTCTTAATATAATTCTTCTTGTAGGATCTATTTATGAGGATGAAAATTTTTCATGAGAGGAATCATAAAAAGTTTGTATATAGATTTCAATTGCCTTTATTTCACCTCCTGATCTTTCTAGCAAGGATAGGATCCTCTCTTCTTCTTGTTTTATTTGGAAATCTTTAGCAATAAACTGCCCATGAGAATCTCTTGGGTAGTTCATAAATCTAAGGAATCCTAGATTGTTTTTGGGTTTTTGGGATATATGAATTTATTTTAATTTTATTGTATAACTCTAATATAGGATCTCACTAACACTTAGTAATGAATATCCTTGATAATAGTGCTAAAAATGATAAGTTGTCATTATACCTCTCATTTAATCTATCAATGGATTGGTGTCATTTTCTACTAGGGCCAATGTATAAGCCTATATGAAATGAGACCATTAGATATTTGAGTTTATAATTAATGTTTGGGTGGTTTTACTCTCCTGTGATGTATAAATCCCAAGGATAGAAAATAAGACTCTAATTCTAAGTTGCAAAAAAGTAAATCTAAAGAGTTATGCTAACTTAAGATATCTAATGACATCATTTTTTAAAGGATTCTTTAGTTCACACAATCAACATCAAGAACTTAAAGATATGGCATAAGACATTATGATGTCCTCACTTGACTTGCCTGACTAGGTAGGACAATGTGATATTTTAGAATGTTAGAATTCTATCTATTTTCACTTAAAATTATTCTTGACATATTATAAATATAGAGATGAGTCAATAAACTTTACTTCCTATGAAATTTAAAGACACACTCTTGTATAAATAAAACTCACTTGCATTGAATTAAAACAACCTTTCTATTTAATGGAAACATACTTACATTAAAATTAAATTCACATTTTGATTTGAAAAGGAAATCACACTTGCATTGAAAATAAAATTACACTTTACAAAAAATTAAATATAAAAGAAATACACTTTTAAAATAGAAACTAAAAATACCAATTTGTCCTAATTTTTCGAGAGAAGTGACCCCTTACTCCTTCCTTAGAATAGGAAATTTTTTTACTCAGTAATGAAAAGGAACGTGGAACTTTATTTTATTATCAATGGAACATATAAAAACACAAGAAATTACACTTGAATACTTCTTATCTTTTTTTTGATCACTATCTATTGATTGATTCCTTTACTAAAAAATGTCTTGAATAAGAAGGAGACATTTATTTAAATCACATCTCAACAACTATTCATGTAATACAAAATTTGGTGATCTAAATAGTCAAATCTACTTATTCAAAATAGAATATATAAGAATTAGATTCCATGTTTATAAGAAGGCATTAAAACTAACTCAACTAACAATAGATGGAGAATAACTAACATAGTTCTTAAGAGATTATGTCTAGTTTAAAAAAATAGAAATACACTTATATCAAGATCATTTTATACCATTATTATGAATAGTAATGTCTAAAAGAAGATATCTAAATATGGAAAGTCTATATATATATATATACAATAGATATCTTTGGAGTTATTATATTGATCTGTAGGATCCAATTGGAAAACTCGATATTTGAAAACTCGACGTGTTATTGGTCGAATCTTTAAAAATATTTCCAAAAAGGATTGTCAAAACTATTTGATGTCTTCTCGAAATGATCCTACCATAGGGATGTATTATCGTATACAAAATTGTGCTCATTTCATCCAAGTTAGACACAAATAACAAGATATAGAGTCAACAATGTATCACATACAAGTTAAATACAATTGCACTCATTTCCTACTTAGATAAGACCTTGACTATTAAATGTAATTTAATATATAACCAAAAGGAAACACTTATGGATAATTTATATAAGCTATAATGAGCTGTATGGAATGATCATCAAGTTGTTATGAATATTTTTACGTGTGTAAGGAGAAAAAATTCTAAAAATAGTCCATTTGAAGTCTATGATCTTGTTTGAAATGCAAACAAACCATTAATATCATTACATAGTCTTTTAGGAAGACACAAAATTTTGTATTTTGCATTGTTACGAGCATAAATGGATTTTATAAGGATATTTATTCATTGAGGAAGGTGGACATGGTTAGTATAGACCTTGGAAATGTCTTATATTTTTTTGAAACAAGTTCAAGTAAAAGATATGGCATTTTAACCCCTCTCGACCTATATAGTCCACTAGCTAGGATTTTGGAACAAAAACCCCAATAACTTTAGTTCTAACTATGGAAAACTAACCAAAAATGTTAATCATACATATTTATATATGAGGAGAAGGATTCTAAGAGGTTTTGACGAGGTATAATATGGTTTGGTAAAATTTTAAAGTCTAAGCAAGTGCAAGGAAGGCTAGAAGGCTCAATTGGTAAGAAGATTACAAGGGAAAGATTACCTACATAAGGAGTTAGGTTATGAAATTTAATGGGAAGAATTAAGAAGGTATATGGCTCCCAAATATAGGCTTATATATTTACACAAACTTGTAAAATGTTCAAACTAGGGAGATTTGTGTAAAAAAAGGATACAAGGAAATAACCTCACTATTGAGCTTGAAGTGTGTAAATGAATATTAAAGAGTGATCGAGAGATTTAAATGGTTTGAGACAAGTTTTTTATGATTAGGAAATTTAATTCATGGTAGAAGGATTGCATTCATGTGATCAATAAAAGATTTAATGTTTTGAGCCTTGAGTTGTGATTTTATGTGAAGTTAGTGAGTTAAATGAAAGGAGATGAACCAATGAATGGAATGAATTGAGGATTTGAGTGAGATTTTTATTAAATATATAATGATATTAAGGTATGACTCAATAATTATTAGTTAACAAGGACATAACATAGGATGCTAATAAGCCTAGGTGAAGATGAAAGACTATTTTTGAAACTTTAACCTTGTGAACAAAGTAAGGTATTGGAAGTTGATTCAAGCCAAGGTCAGAGCTAGTGATAGTGGAAAAAATATTTTATCATAAACCTTTGCATCATTTGGTATTATATCAAGGTAATATCTTGGTTTAATTCTATTTTTTATTATTGAAGAATATTGATTTAAGATAGGAAAAAAAATGTTATGAAAATTGTATGAAGTGAAATTGCAAAGGTATTATGAGAAGAGAATGTGGTGTGGGTATGACCCATTAAGGTCAGTATAAATTAATTGAATATTTGTGAAGAGATAAACTAAATCCCCTAAGTCTAATGTGAAGGACTTGAAACTAGTCAAGATAAACCTAAAGAAGATAGAGTGGAAAGAGTATTGAAGATTAATAAAGAGAAGAGGGAGACTCCAAGTGAGAGTCAAGGGAGATAAGTCCTATACAAAATACTAGAGAAAGAGAATAAGATCCAAGAGAGGTCTAAGAGACAAGTAGGTAAGCTTGTTAAGAGATAGGTCTACGTAGGCCTAGAAAGTGAAGGAAAAGAGAGAAGATGGATATAGAATATGAAGTGAATTGGGACAAAGTTTTAATAAGATAGAGCTCATGGTTAAGCTCATGAAGGATTGAGAAAGCCAATGGATTGGATGTAATCTAAGAAAGAGAGTGAAATGTCCAATAGAGCTACTCATGAAAGAGAAAAAACATAAGATGAATGCCTTGAGGAAAGATAAGAACAAAGAGAACATAGTCCGTAGAGGTATGAAGGATGAAGAGTTGAAAAGAGATCAACATGAAAAATAAGTTGAGAAAAGATTTTTCATTGAGGAAAACATGGAGAAAGAAGTGCCAAGAGAATCACTTGAGGGAGAAAACAAGAAAAAGAGGAAAATGTCTATGAAAGAGACATTCATGGAGATAATGTGGTCTCTTGTTTTATATTCTAATATTGTATTTAAGTTTGTGTATGTAGGTGTAAAGGAAATTTTTATGAAGGTAAATAATGAGACCCTAAATCTTGTGAGAAATGGGTCAAGTGAAGAACCTATGCATTAAGATGAATGTGCAATCACAAACATACAATTTGTAGGAGTCTGTAAAGAGAAGATAGATTGAAGAGTTAAGAGTAATGATGGTGTTGAAGAATTATAACATGTTAATGAAGATATGGAGGATGAACTTGAGTTTTGTGACTCCTTAGAGAACATTCTAACAGAAGAAGGAAAACAAGTAGACAAAAAAAGATGATTACAAATAGTGAAGCCTTGGAAAGGAGTATGAAAATGTAGCAACCTATTAGAAAGGTAAATGAAAGTTCAAAATTTGATCGTAATGATGTATTTGAGAATAATATTGTATATGTACATGAAGATAGATAAAATAACAAATTTAATATCTCAAATTTGGCAATATATCATGGATACAAGATGCCAAAATGGCTCCAAAGATCTGTTGGTATTATGAAGCATGTAAAACTCAAGTAAGTTTTAAAATAAAAGATGGAGAATATGAGATATTTCAATTCACTTGTAAAAAGTATGAACCTTTATGTATCAAAATTATTTATACAACCAAGTAATGAATAAGAAAAGAAAGTGTGGATATCTAAAACTCTAGGTGAAGTAAAGAAAAGTGATGTAGGAAGACACAATAACGCAAGATAACTGCAGGTATGAGTAAAAGGAGAGGTTAAAGGCTTGTATAAGGAACATGATGGCCTATAAGAGAAAACCATGAAGGTGAATGAGTCACCTCATAAAGAGATCCCAATGAAACATAAAAAAATTTATGAGGGGATGATGATAATTATAAAATAGAGTTGGAAAGTCCTTAGAAGGGACAAAATTAAGTTGGAATATAAGAAAGATGTTGAGATCCTTGGAGAAACTAGTAAGTTTCTTAAATGAAAATGGAAAGATGATAAAGGATTCATTATGGAAGGTATGGAGGTACAAGCACAAGAATATCCTCATAGACACCTAAAAAAGGTGTAAGAAATTGTGCGAAAACATGTGAACGAGAATGAGTGTATCCCTGATGGAAAATACAGTGGAAAAGAGAAACCAAAGAGTTGTATAATGGACAAGTATAGTCCAAAGACTAGTTAAGAGGAAAATGAGGACCATATCAGTCAAAAATTGATTCCATAAAAATATATAATATTTTAGCATGGAAAAAACCAATAAGAGACAGTTTTAGCCCAAGGATCAACATGGATGAAAAGCTATAAGAAAGAAAGTCATAAGGAAATGGACAATAGTGTAAGCCAATAAGAAAAAAAATTAAGAAATTGATTTGTGTAAATAATAAAATTGAATTTGGGATAGATGAAGGTATGTATAATAATAATAATAATAATAAAATTTTCTTAAGAATCTTATCCTATGATGAACTTTATTTGATTAAGAAAGTGACGTTACAAGTGAAACAAGGAGGTGATGAACAGGTGATGAATTATGAATGGGTAACCAAAGGAGACAATAATGAGATATTGATAAGGGTGAATGAAGATAAAACAAAAAATTAGTCATTAGAACATGATAATCAAGAAGAAAACCTTGATAAGGAGATAAAATAGCTATTGAATCATAAACAAGTTGTGACAAGTGAGGAAGGAAGAAACTATAGAATAAGAAAATAAGTGAAGAACAAGACTAATAAAATGGACGAAGAATATGATAAAGAGATATAAGAATTGGATGAGATATAATATTGAGTGAAAAAATAACTACTATATATCATAATCTTCATGTAGATATAGGATGCATTCATAAGAAAATAAGACAAAGTGATGAGACAAAAGGAAAAGAACTAGTTGAGAGGAAATCAATCTAAGAGAAGCAACCATATTAGGAGAAAGGATAAATAAATGAGGATCAGTAGTAAGGTGAGAATGTAATATCCGTAAATAATTAATTTTAAGGTGATGAATAATAATATTGTGTTATCACTCAATTTTTTCCTTTTTGGAGAGTATGATGTAGGAGCATCTAAAACAAAAACATCATTTTTGGTTATTGAATATTCATGCTAGTTAGGGGTCATATATGACCCATTTTGGGATTTAGGTTTGTGTGAAGGATGATATAGGTTCCATTTATGATTTTAGAGTCATCATGAGTCATAAGGAGTGAGTTTTATATGTACTTGGAGTTTTCCCTCTAAAAGTGAAAATTTGAAAATTCAAATCTTAGACCTAAGCATAGAGGGACCATAGGCATAGTAGGAAGTGAGTAGCTGAGATAATGTTTGTAAAAGGGTCAAAGGACTCATGAAAATAGTTTTTTAAGACATTATTTTGAAGTCCTTAAAGGTGATGAAAATTAAGAATCATTTTTAAGTGTAATTGCCACTCATACATTGAGTTGGTCATGGAAAGATAAATGGATGAAATAAAGAGAAGTTATAATTTAATTAGGAAGAGGTGTAGGAGGGTAATAATAATAAAAGAGATATATTTGATAAGGAGAGATAGGAAATAAAGACAAGAAGACTATAAACTCTCCAAGAAGTTGACAAAGTCCATGAATGGATTATACATGTAAAACTTGATGGTTTAAGTTAATAAAGAAATTTATTTTTGTGTTTTTACTCCTCCATGAAAATTATATAGGTTTTTCCTAGATATATTTGTCTTTGAAATCCTTGGAGGCTATAAATATATCATTTTTGGGTGTGTTTCAAGTATGAGACAATAAATGTAGGGTTGTAGATAAGAAATGGATATTTAGAGTGGCATTTAAAGATAACTCAGGAAAGAAATCCCATTTTACATTAATATTAAATATATTTGAATCATGTAGACCTTATTTTTATTAAACATGGTGTTTTATAATGAAATGAACTAAGGTAAATCTATCTTTGTCCTCAAACCCTATTTCACGCTTGAGACAATTAAGATTGTTATGTTTCTTAAAGTATATAATATGGTTATGCTTGAGATGGTTAGTAGGTAAGAGTATCCTTGGTGGAATGTTCATTTATATGGTTTTAAGACAAGATAAAATTATAAATCCCTAATGCACTATCCACATATAAATGGAACCCTATTTGTACATTTAGAACCCTATTTTGCTCAATAAAATTCCAAGGAGTGTATGTATTTGATAAAGTGAATGATACTAAGTTGTTTTAATCTGTTTACAAGTGGAAGGAGAAAATTTATAATAATATTACTTTCTAAGTCTTTGATCTTCTTTGAAATGCAAACAAACCACTAATAACATTACATAGTCTTTTAAGAAGACACATAATTCTATATTTTGCATTGTTATGAGCATAACTAGATTGGTTAAGGATATTTTTTCATTAAGGTGGAAATGGTTATTACATACCTTGGAAAATTCTCATATTTATTTTAAATGAGTTAATCCAAAGATATGGCATTTTAACCCCTCTCAACCTATATAGTCCACTAGTTAGAGTTTTGGAACAAAAACCCCAATAACTTTAGTTCTAACCATGGAAAATTGACCAAACATTGTAAGCATACATATTTTGATATGAGGAGAAGTATTCAAGAGTTTATGATCAGGTACATTATGGTATAGTATGGTTTTGAAGTCTAAGCAAGTGAAAGGAGGGATAGAAGGCCTAATAGGCAAGGATATTATAAGGGAAAGAGTATCTACACAAGGAGTTAGGTTATGAAGTTTCATGGGAAGTATTAAGAAGATAGAGGGTGACCAAATATGGGCTTATATTTTTAATAGGAATTGAATAATATTCAAACTAGGGAGATTTGTGTAAAAAAAGGCTATAAGGAAGTAACCTCACTATTGATATTGAAGTGTGTAAGTAAATATTAGAGAGTGATTAAGAGATTCAAATGTATTGGTATAAGTGTTTTATTATGAGTAAAGGTCATCCATGGTGGTAGAATTTCACTCATGTGATCAATAACAAGATTTGATGTTTTGATCCTTGAGTTATGATCTCATGTGAAGCTAGTGAGTAAGTTAAATGAAAGGATATGAACAAATGAATGGAATGAGTTGAGGGTTTAAATGAGAGGTTTATTAAAGATCTAATGAAAATAAGGTATGACTCAACAATTCTTAGTCAACAAGGACATAATAAAGGATGCTAACAAGCCTAGATGAAGATGAAAGACTATTGTTGAAACTTGAACTTTGTGAACAGAGCAAGGCATTTCAAGTTTATTCAAGCCAAGGTCAAAGCCAATGATGGTGGAAATAATATTTTCTCATAACCCTCTACATCACCTATCATGAAGGTGCCAATTCTCAAAAGAAGTGACACCTTTGAATCCTAAAAGCCAAGTACAAAACTCTCAAAATAGTCTTATATCAAATATATTTAATGGCATGCTCTTTAGATGCATAATTCATAAATATTTTGAGAAATTTATATATCATTATCTAGGGGTGTTTGTAATGGCTACTTTGGTAGTCTTGCAACTACTTGAAAAATTAATAGAATGTGATATTTTTGGCCCACACTTGAGCATGCCAATCTATAATATGTCAAAAAATGTTTGAAGTGCTAATAATTTTCATAGGAAACTTACATTCTCTCTCAAGAGCTCCATACCATCATCACACCTTAGACCTTATCTACTAATGGTCTTGATCTATTTATAAATATCTCACCAACCTCTTCTAATGGCCATCACTTTATCATCACAACCACTAAATATTTCACCAAGAGGGTAGAGGCCATGCCTTTAACGATGGTCATCAAGTATGCCATTGTAAAATTCATCTTAAATCATTTAATTTACATATTTAGGGTTTCACAAGTCATTATTTTTTATAACGGTTCCAAAATCCTTATGTATGTGAACTATGAAATAGGTTTTATATATCCCACCATATTGTATCCATATATTATCCTCATGCTAACGGTCAAATTGAAGTGAACAAATAAAATTCAAAATCCACACTAATAAATATCATTGAAGATAATAAGAGGGATTGGTACCTTTAGTTATATCCAAATTTTTGGGCTTACAAAATGAGTATTCACACAACCATGGGGGAAACCCCATATTACTTAGTATTTGGTGCAAAGGTTATCTTACCTTTATAAGTGGAACTTAAAATCCTACACATTTCCCTCTAGGGCCTCCTATATGAGGAATAATATATAAGTTATCATCTTGTCCAATTATAAGACTTAGATGAGAATTAACTTAAGGTCATTAAAAATCATGAAGCTTACACAAGTTCCATGTATTTAAAGTATAATAAAAATATCCATGAATAACCCCTTGAAGTTAAAAACCTTATATTAATACCTTGAAGTATGGTCAACAAAAATAAATGTGAAGGTAAAAAATGAGACCCAATTGGTTAGGTCTTTATCTAGGGATGCAATATTTTAAAAATGGAGACTTTTGCTAATGCATTTTGAAGGGTAAAGATTCTGATGAGTCTTTCAACTCTTTACATTTAAAAAACCATTATATATAAATTCCAAATGTCTCACACTTATGTCTTTGCATTAGATAAGCCTTATGTCACCCTTTGTGTTGTTTATGTATTTCAATTATTTTTATTAGGAGACTGTTTAGATATAATTTAACTTGAGAAAAATTCAATGTAGAAAATAATTTTTGTATCATGTCACACTATTACTATCCTTCATCCCTTGAAAAAATACTTTCAGGATTGACATTGAGTATAAAAATGATCTTGGTCCTTACAGGTATTGTATGTCCTATTTATTGAAAAAATTCCTAACATCTTGGATACTCTAGCCTACAACCAAGCATAAAATATATATCATGGAATTTTCACCCTTTTCTAGCTATTTATAATCTTGAGAACTATTCTACTCAACTAGGTTACTTATTCACCTATCTTGATCTTTAATGATGAGCTATTCCTATTTTACTAATTTCATGGGGCCAAGGCCTAAGAGTAAATAACTTCCTTAGAAAAAGGAAATAAATAAATAATTCAAAAACCAAACCAAGCCAAGACAAAATATAATCACAATTAAAAATTATACATCTCTTACCCATTACTAACCTTTAGTGACAAACCCTCACATCTTACTAGTTGCGTAGGGTTAGCATTGTGGGAAGATGTCCTTACTCACCTATGTTTATCCTTTGGTGACAATCCCTTGATTAATCCTAGTCACATGAGGTTAAATATAGGGGGTCACACTAACAAGTAAATATAATCAAATCAATGCAAAAGTGTCCAAATTATGAATCCCAAAAAGCTTGCCTAGAAGCCCTTGTTAAAAGGAGGACCCTCCCTTTTACAAATTCTACCTAGGTTGGCCATATGTTGATCTAAGTATAGAAAAAATTTATAAAAATATTGTTCTTACTTAAAGAAAATAAAATCATCCCAAAACCCATATTTAATAAGACATCTCTTTTTCCTATTTTGATATCTTGACAAGTTGACTTTCATTTTCATTATTCTATGTGTCATATTTAATGTTTTTGTTCCCCACTACAACTTGAGAATTGATTTACATGTGAAAAAAGTTTCTCAATAGTTACCTAAAATAATTATTAATGCATTTATGTTTGTAAACCATTTTTTTATTACTTTTACAGACATTCTGTTGAACATCATATATATGTATTTCCATAGCATTTACCACATCATATCTATAAATTTTCGCATATTCCTATTCATCTAGAGTAAATAAGCTAAAAAGGAAAACATCACATAGTTTAACAAGATGCTAGAAATGACTAAAACCAAATGGATCATACATACATACATATACATACATAAATATAAATACATATTTACATACATACATACATACATACACACACACACACACACACACACACACACACACACACACACACACACACACACACACACACACACACACACACACACACACACACACATATAAATATACATATACACACACACATACATATACATACATACATATATGTATATCTCTCTCTGTGTGTGCAAATAGGCATCAAGTTTCATACATCTTCCCCACACTAAGAGATCAAGTGTGGTCAAAATGTTAAAAAATTAAAAAATATAATAGTACTAACATTCTAGTAGGTCATCTAGAAACTAAGCCTAACTATAGAATATTGTGGGCTTCTTTGTCACCCATGAGACCCCCTTGATGCTGAGTGTTAAGGGCCCTAGATTCTATGCCTTTAAATACTAGTAATAGACTAGGAGGCCTCTCCCCCTCTAGTGCGATTTATAGAAAACATGTTCTTACTCCTTGTTAGATCCAAATCACTCAGTGTCTTAACATGAGTCTCTAGCACATGTCTCTATTTAATCATATCTTGAGCTCCATGATATGACAGAAATAAATATTAGTGTCTACCCATGATCAAAGGTAGCTGACGAGTTAAGAAATTAATCACTGAATAACCTCCTAGAACATATTTTTTTGATTCCCTTATGCTAATTTTAAGTACATAAAGTTTTCCTTTATAATATTTTCTATAAAAAATACCAGATTAATATGATATGCATATCTCTAGTGTTTTATGTTTAAAATTTTTATTCAATGAATAAGTTGTCAGCACATAATTTCATTACTATTTTGGATCTACTAATAATTTAATGCATACATATCTTAAGGATGAGTTATGAGGTATTAGAAAATAATAGCTAACCCATAGCAACTAGGTAGGCTATCCCATAACAACTAGGTAGCCAAACCATAGTAATTGGTTAGCCAACCTATAGCAACAATAGACTACTATTCTAACTTGTAGAAACTAAAAATACATCCATTTTGACCTGTATAAACTATAGATACATATGATGTAACCCATAAAAATTATAGAATATATCTTTTGTAACTCATAACAACTATATCACAACTATTCCAACCTATAAAAAAATATAACGGTTAACTATAGTCTTTGCTATTATGCCTGTCGAGCTAATTTTTTTAGATAAACACTGAGGATGAATACTATAGTCTATGGAAATATAGATCAATGTACAAATTCATCATTAACAATATTTTTTCTATGAAAAATTTACCCTAATCATTTCAACCATGCAAAAAATTGCTTTGTTCTCTATTTTAATTGATTGATCTATCATTTAGCATGAATAGGTTACTTTCATAGATTATGTAACTAGGGTAAAAGATAATTTGAGTTCTAAGTAGATATTAAAAATAAAGAAATTTCCTGATCTATTAAAGAGGGGATAAAAGAGCATAAAGGAGCCTATTGAATATTTAATAGGGAATATTGAGTGAAGAGAAGAGTCACATTATAAATCTTTTGTAATATTTGCTATAGAAATACTCACATTGATATAGGTTCATTAATGAAAGAAGAAGTGATTTTAAGTAATCAATCTACTAAAGAGAAATATTAGGACTCAAATATGACTAATAAGGGCCTCCTCACAAAAATATATGGTTAAGATCACGATCCATTAATTAGTTATTATTTATGTTGTGTGATTATTTATAGGTTCAATTCTATGTGTGTGTTTCCAACATTCATAAGTTTAATTAAATAAAATAAATTGACATTTATGTGAGAATTATTAATTATTTATCAAGGAGCTTCCAAAAACATAAATTAAGAAATCAATTACTTTTAGCAATTCATTTCTTGCAAGTGTGATTTCATTTCCTGTACTTTCCTTTCATGAAATTTACTTTATGCAAATGGGTTTATGTATATGCAATCTATAACTTCTCAACCTCTGAAAGAACTAATGTTACATATAAAATGCTTAAATATTAAAAAATACATGCCCTAGGATGAAAATTATTGAAAGTATTAGGATTGATAAATCAGATGGTTATATTGTCCCATCATTTGTAAGGTTGTATGCAAGTATTGATCTATAATGCCTAAAAATTTTAGTCAAAATTTTTGGTAGTTTTTTTGACATAAACATTTCAAGAAAGAGGCATAAAAATAATAGGCTATAATACACTTTTCAATCAATAATAAAAGTGGTAGTTCCAATTATTACTTCAAAGGCGATCCTCCAATACAAACAATTGACTAGTTTAAGGAGCAAAGTTTCAAAGATGAGGATGTCGAACATTCCATTTGATTATCTACTAGGTATAAATTATTAATTGAGTGGTTATAATTTATCTCATACATAACCTACATATTATCATTGACCAAAAAGGGTACTAATGAGGAAGCTAAAGTGTCTTCTTACATCCAACTGATCTCTTGGGATTTTTTTTCAATAACCTTCAAGGTTATGAGTCCTAAGTTTAAGAATACCTTCTTTTAAGAATGGGGATTCTGACACAATATAAAAGGTTTAAAACTCATGATATAACTAATATGTTTTAAGAAAAATAAATCCCTTAAATATAGGTACCTATAAATCCTTAAAGATGTTAGTGTAGGTTTTTTCCTGCTTTTTAGTTTTACCTACACAGTTGTTAGTTAGCTTGCTTAGGTTTGTTAATGTCATTAGGGGAACATACACTTAATGTGTTTTCTAATTTTTATTTGAGTTTTATCCTTTATGGTGACCTAATATCTCACTATATTATGTACCTCCTTTGTAATTTTTGGCTAGTGCTCAATGAACATTAATAAAGGTCACTTTTGCTCTAGATTCTTGCTCTCACTTATCCTAAGTTTTTTTGGTAATCTGTGACATTCAGAGATCCTAGAGAAATTTTACATGGTATTAGCACTCTTATCTAACAACCATTTTACCATTTCAAATTCCTAGGTGAGATCTTTTACATGCATGCATTCCTAGTAGTTTCTCATATTTTAGTTTTCATAGGTTTGGCAAGATTTCATGTAAATTCATGCAAACTATATACCTAGAGTATCCTATCATAAAATAAATAATTCCATTATATCTAAAAGGAATCAAAACCATAAGATCAATTGTACACTCTCATTACATTTGTGATGGTGATTTTTGGCCATTTTTGGAGGGTTTTGAAGCATTATCGGACATTTCACACATTTTTTAATGTAAGGGTCTCAAATTATGAAAATATTTCTGGGTTTTTTGAGTTCTAAATGAGTTCCTATTATAATTTGTGGATGATTAACAAAAATTTTAGATCTAGGCATTTTCCAACTTTAGCAAGTTTTCTAAACCCAACAAGTAATTTTTGTAGTTTCGTAGGTTTTCACCTTTACTCAAACACATCAAAGGTTATAACCCCCTTGTTTGCATGCCTATCAAGTTTTGTCACTTTTATTTTTAGATCCTATGGGTTTGAACACAACTTTTCATAACACTACCAAGTTTTGACACCCTTGTCAACATGATCGATAGGTCATGTGACTCTTATTTGCATGACTATCAAGTCTTATGACCCTTTTTTGTACCTCTATCAGGTTTCGTAATCCCTGTTTACATGATCATCAAGTCTTATGACCCTTATTTTCATGACCAAAAGGTTTTGAAACCCTTACTCACATATTCATCAAGTTTTGACCCTCTTACCAGCACACCCTTCAGGTTTTGACCACCTTGTTAACACTATTATCATGTTCTAACCCTCTTATTAGCAACACTACCAGGTTACACAAACATTTTAAATGGCTTATCAAGCTCTACCACTTTCAAAATCATAAATATAAGTATGCTAACTTTCTTCTATACCCTACGATTTGTGTGCAACTATGAAATTTAACACCATGTTCTTTAACACTATTTTTTTCAAAATTGGTACATTTTTTGGGTTATGTCACTCCCACATAAATCAAAATTGGGAGGGGGAAAACACACATAATAAGCCTTAATCCCCCTAGTCATATGGTGTGGTCACATGAGGTAAGCATCCAACTAACCCTTAGCCCTTGGTCATATGGAAATTAAGGCCATGGTCATTTCCAAGCTAAAAATACTTAATTTTTGCCCAAGAGAGGCTTGACTTTTTATTTTTAAAGTTGATTCATAAGAAAATACTTTGGGGAAGTTGATAAAAAAATATTCCACCATTATTTTCCACCAAAATTTTCATGCAAGCAATTTTTCAAACATGCATAACTTTTGATCGGTACCTTAGATTTAAGTGTCATCTTATTTAAAAGTGATTATATTTTCATTCTCTATGTATTGGTTACATTTTTTTGCTCTATTAAAATCAAATATTTTACACTCTTGGACACTTTATCAGTTGAGTTTGACATTTCTCTAGTTCTTTCATACTTATGCATAGATTGCTCAAGACACATTCTCCACTATGTTTGACATCTATATGAGTGTGATTATATTTACAACTTAAGGGGTTTATGATAATATTTATAAGGGGGTACTATATGGTGTTTTATACTTTTATTTTCTACATTTATTCTTTAATTTCTACATCAAACTCTTTTCTTACATTATGAAAAATTATCAATCATTTCTTTCTCTTACAACATTCAATTAGCACAAATGGAAAAGTAATGTGCTACTTGATATAATAAAACAAGGATTCTATAAGCTTACTATGAATGAGAAAAATGAACCTATAATAGATACAAATAAAAATAAATGGTTTAAAAGATGTGATCAAACACATGGATGTCTTAGTTTATTTATTTATACTAACTTATGTTTTCATATTGAATCTACTAAAACACTAACGAAGTATGGACCACATTTAAAAAACTCTTTGGGAAGTAGGATGTGATGAGAGGTCATGAACTAGAGAATGATCTCATCAATTTGAGCCTGGATGAATTTGACACACTATAAAACTTATTCACTAAGTTCAAATATTTAAGGTTACAATTAAAATAATGTGGAATAGTTAAGAAAGATAAACTTGTTCTATCTATACTCTCTAAATTTGGGCAAAACTATTATGTGTTTGTGTCCACTTTCCATGCTAAAAACGTGCTCTTGGAGCTAAATAGAAGACACCTTCTTTAGATATGTTTATTGTTGACTTGACTTAGGATTAAGATAAGTTGATATAGATGGGCACAATGAAGTCCTCAAAATCTCATACACTTTTTTCTAAGAAAGAGAAGGATTCAAACAACATAGAGAAGAATTAGAACAAAAAATACCAAGGATGAAAATCCTCTCACCTAAAAATCCAACCATGAGACCTCTTCTTCTAGTTCCAAGTCTAAGAAAGATTAGATCAAATGTGGGTTTTATGTGGGAAAGCATGATGAAAGAAAATGTTTGAATAAACATATTGAACAACTGACTAATAAGCTCAAGAAGAATAACACCAGTGTCCTTGATTCTAAAATTTAGAATTCATCAACCCATGAATACTCTAAGGCAAATGACCATGGTAAATAAAAGGCAAAACATAATAGTAAGGGGAAAGAAAAGGGAAAGGCCCTAGTTATAGTTGTACCTTGAAATCCTACATGGGTCATTGACTCTAGTGCTTCACATCAGATGGGCTCTTCATAGATAGAGTTTAATTAATTAGAACCATATGACATCTACTCTATACATTTGGGTGATGACACTTCTAAAAATATTCTCTAGAGAGGGTCTATTAAAGTAAGTGGTATAACATTCAATATTATTCTAAGTGTTCTCTCACTTTCAACTAATATACTATTAGTTTTCCAAATCACTCACCTTGGTCTAGGCATGCGAGTTGAGTTCACTCTAGATTTAGTGTATGTTAGAGAGATGTAGAGTGACACTATATTATAAGTGGGAATGGTCAATAATTAGAATTGGCTATATAATTTATCACACTTTACTATTGAATCTCCTTTAGATTCTTCTACTTTGGACTCACCTAAACTTGCTGACATTTTTGAGCCTGATCAATCTTATGATATTGATGACTCTTCTTATAATACACATGACTATAGTAGTAATAGGGACACACCTCCACTATCTCCTTGTCACTTTCAAGAAATTGAGAAGTTATTTCCTGATCAACCTACCTATGGTCTCCTTTAAACATCATAAGGATTATGTATATTGATTTAGGACACATCAAACATCATGCAGTCTATACCATATTTTCAAGGCATTTAATAGTCCTTCATTGCCTCTGCTCCCATTGCACCATCATTTCATAGATAATTTGGCCCTCTTACCTTGCATGAGGAGAATATTTCTTTGGATAGGAATCACACATTGGTTAAATATCTAATAGGCTCCTCGTAAACTCATTCACTGCTATAAGGTAATACACTCTTCACTACGTCTAATTTTGATCTATAGTCACCTCTTATAACTTTGTTATAGGGTACTGGATGGATTCAAGAAGTTTTAGACTCTAGTAGAGCTTTTTAGCTCCATTGTCTTCTTTTCTCTCTTTTAGGATAGGAGTTTTGTCTTATGGGTTTTCTCATTTTCTCCACTTTATGTGAGTTGAATTTTTCTTGGTTACCTCATCAAGCATTATTATTGGGACCCAATTGTTCTACCCACCTAGGTTACACTTCATGGGGTGTTAGTGTAGGTGTTTTCCCTATTTTTGGTTTTAAATACATAGTTGGTAGTCAACTTTCTTAGGGTTGTTAAGGTCATTATGGGAACACACACTTACTGTGTTTTCTAATTGTGAGTTGAGATGTTACCTTTATGGTGACCTAATATCTCACTATATAATATACCTCCTTTGTAATTTTTGGCTAATGCCTAATGAACATTAATTAATCTCATTTTTTCTTTTTGTTCTTGCTCTCACATATCCCTAGGTTTCATGCAATCTATGATGTTCAGAGTTCTTGGAGCAATTTGACAAAAGAATGGTAAAAGATATAATTTTATATACTCATAGTGATAAAAATGTTAACCACAATGAAAGTTCATATAACATCGAATCATAGTTAATGTATTATTACACTTAGGATATGGATTATTCATTATTTATATAGAGTTTTTTCCACTAAAATAGCTATTACTAATTCTAGTTACTTCAAAACTTTAAGGAAACATTAAAGGGGCAATTTATCAATTTTAGAGACCTCAAATTCGAGTCATCTTGAAACAAATAAGGTTCTTGGTATTCTAGTAGATTCTATGTTGGCTAACCCTATAAGCCACAAATCTTACATAGGTAGTTGTTTGCCACTCTAAAATCATTATAATAATGTTTCTAGTTAATAAATTCTTTAATACTTTTTTTTTATCAAATATAGTCTTCCTTCTTGCTAATTATTCAAAACATTAATCTATCTTTAAATGGGTAAGCATACAAAATTAACCATTAACAACTTAGATCACCTAATGTGTTGATTGGAATATTCGATAAGAGACAACACTTTTAGACAAGAGGAAAGATGATAAACATAACAACACATCTATTCAAACCATTTAGAAATGGTCACAAAATCAATTAGACTTACTCAAATCTTGGACAACATTATATAAATAGCCTAGAAGTTATACTATTCTAGATATAGAAATAAGGTGACTAATGAGCATCTCACTTAAGAAAGGAGGAGAGAGGTACCTTATCCAAAACTCATATTCTAACAAGGATATTTTTGATAACAATTAATTAAAAATAAAGACAACTTGGTAAGCCTAATACAACATATCTTCTTTCTAGAATAATCATTTATTTGATAATTTCTAAAATTAATATGCTAATAAGACTCATCTTATAAGATACTCTTAGTCAACCTAAGTATGATGTATTATTTTAAAAATATCAAAATCTAAGGAAACATGAAAGATAAGACTATAATCTAGAATACATCCTTCATTCCATATACTTACTAAATTATACATGTGATTGCTCAAGGCAAGTTATTGTATAATATCAAGATCCTTGATGCTTACAAGTAGATTTATTTAGATAAAAGACAACATTATTTAAGTTGTAATAATCGATCAATACACAAGTTTTTTTTTCCTTACTAAATTTAGAATCAAATATAAAGCTTGATTAGATCATATTAAAATGAGTATCCTACAAAGCATCAATGTGTAGATTCACCTATCCTTCCCAAATTACTTCTATTTTATACTACATTCTTGTATTACTAACATTTATTTCACATCCAATTTTCTCAATTACACTCTTTCAACTTCATGTTGCCATAATTATCTTATCTAGTTTATACCTATATTTTACTATGTTTCTTTAACCCAAAGCTATATCCCTTTCAATAACTTTATTAATATTAATTTATACATCTACCAATTTCTTTTTCCATTCACTATTTGATTTTTCCAAAGTGATATTATTATACTTTGTCTATTAAAAATTTACTAAAATTCCTATGGATATTTTTCAAATTTCAACACTAAAACCTACTAGTTGATTTCTCTTTAAATGTTATCAATTCTACTTATATCTATTTATGGATATATAAAATTTTGTTCAAAATAATAGACCTTATCAATTGATTGACAAGTTACAATTGAACTAAAATAAAATAAACATTTGAGTCATTTTAAATACTCTGTCGTTATTCCTTACAATCCATTAGTTTAAATAAGATGCAATTATTTAACAAAATTTGAGTTCATATTAATAAGATAATTATACAGAAATATATGTTATTTTTTACTAATAAGATAATCCATTTGATTTAAAAGAATGTGTTTACTCAAAAGTCAACATTCTAAACAACATTTGAGGTAACTAAAGTGTAGCAAAATTTTAGAGATAAAAAACTAGTTTTTAAGGCACTATGAATATGTCTCAAAAATTAAATACATATAAAAATTATTAGCTGGTTCAAATTTAAACATATGTCAAGATATTAATAGACAATCCACACTTTTGATGCACTTACACTTGTAATGCACAAGAGAGTATCAACGTTAAGCTGAGCAAGTGGAGTGATAAACAATTGACTAGGTTATACATGCAATAAATAGACTATAAAATCTATTTTTAATACAAATATAATGATTCCTTTATACAAGGCAAGGAGAAGATATTTATTCATGACAAAACTCTACTTAGTTGGGTAATACAAGGTATGTACTAGAGCAACATTTATCAATAACAATTAATAATCAATATGCAATTCAATAAATAATCAATATGTAAATCTAGTATACACTCGTTCACTATTTTTCAATTTAAACATTTCCATATAATTTTCTAAACCATTCTTTCTAATTTCCAACCTCATATTTTTATGCAAAAAGTTAAATTTCAAGTGATATTAAATAATGATAGATCTGATATCATTTAATGGAAACAAATTTACCATGTTTTAAAGTTACCAAGTTATGCATTTTGTTTTTGCATTTCCAAACTTGAGACCTTGACATTATAAAAAAAAAGGTGTTCACAACTACAACCCATGACAAAAGGATATTCTTGTCTTATTATGAGAAAACTCAGTTCTCCTAATAAACTTCATTAAAAATTACCATGGTTTTTCAACCATACAATCTATGCACAATGCCTATATTTATAACATCCCATGTGTGTAAAGTAACTTCCTCCCCTAAAGATTTATTTTATAACACTTAGACATATAACCATGGAATATAGTTATTGTTAAGTGATTTAATTATATTGTTTAACCTTGCATCACTGCTCTAATGAGATAACTACATATGATTGTGTTGTTTTCTAACTTAATACCATGAAATATCTTTTTATAATTATCTTATTGGCATGAAATCAAATTTTGTTAAATAGTTTCATCCTCTTAGTCAACCTAAGTATGATGTATTATTTTAAAAATATCCAAATCTAAGGAAATATGAAAGATAAGACTATAATCTAGATTACATCCTTCATTTCCATAGACTGACTAAATTATACATGTGATTTCTCAAGGCATGTTATTTTATAATATCAAGATCCTTGATGCTTAATAGTAGATTTATTTAGATAAAAGACAACATTATTTAAGTTGTAATAATCGATCAATACACAAGTTTTGTTTTCCTTACTAAATTTAGAATCAAATATAAAGCGTGATTAAATTATATTAAAATGAGTATCCTACAAAGCATCAATGTGTAGATTCACCTATCCTTCCCAAATTACTTCTATTTTATACCACATTCTTGTATTACTAACATTTATTTCACATCCAATTTTCTCAATTACACTCTTTCAACTTCATGTTGCCATACTTATCTAGTTTATACCTATATTTTACTATGTTTCCTTAACCCAAAGCTATATCCGTTTCAAGAAATTTATTAATATTAATTTATACATCTACCAATTTCTTTTTCCATTCACTATTTAATTTTTCCAAAGTGATATTATTATACTTTGTCTATTAAAAATTTATTTAAATTCTTATGGATATTTTTCAAATTTCAATACTAAAACCTACTAGTTGATTTCTCTTTAAATGTTATCAATTCTACTTATATTTATTTATGCCTATATAAACTTTTATTCAAAATAATAGACCTTATCAATTGATTGACAAGTTGCAATTGAACTAAAATAAAATAAACATTTGAGTCATTTTAAATATTCTATTGTTATTCCTTACAATCCATTAGTTCAAATAAGATACAATTATTTAACAAAATAAGAGTTCATATTCATAAGATAATTATATATAAATATATGTAATTGTTCATTAATAAGATAATCCATTTGATTTAAAATAATATGTTTAATCAAAAGTCAATATACTAAACAACATTTGAGGTAACTAAAGTGTAGCAAAATTTTAGAGATAAAAAACTAGTTTTTAAGGCACTGTGAATGTCTCAAATATTAAATACATATAAACATTATTAGCTGGTTCAAATTTAAAAATATGTCAAGATATTATAAAAAAATCCACACATTTGATGTACTTACACTTGTAATGCATAAGAGAGTGTCAACGTTAAGTTGAGCAAGTGGAGTGATAAATAATTGACTAGATTATACATGCAATAAATAGGCTATAAAATCTATTTTAAATATAAATATAACCATTCCTTTATACAAGGCAAGGAGAAGATATTTATTCATGACAAAATTCTACTTAGTTGGGTAATACAAGGTATGTACTAGAGCAACATTTATCAATAACAATTAATAATCAATATGCAATTCAGTAAATAATCAATATGTAAATCTAGTATACACTCATTCAATATTTTTTAATTTAAAGATTTCCATAAAATTTTGTAAACCTTTCTTTTTAATTTCCAACCTCATATTTTTATGCAAAAAGTTAAATTTAAAGTGATATTAAATAATGATAGACTTGATATCATTTAATGGAAACAAATTTACCATGTTTTAAAGTTATCAAGTTATGCATTTTGTTTTTGCATTTCCAATTTTGAGACCTTGAAATTATAAAAAAAATGTGTTCACAACTACAACCCATGACAAAAGGATATTCTTTTCTTATTATGATAAAACTCAATTCTCCTAATAAACTTCATTAAAAAATACTATGGTTTTTCAACCATACAACATATGCATAATTCCTATATTTATAACATCCCATGTGTGTAAAGTAACTTCGTCCCCTAGATATTTATTTTATAACACTTAGACATATAACCATGGTTTTTCCTTACTAAATTTAGAATCAAATATAAAGCTTGATTAGATCATATTAAAATGAGTATCCTACAAAGCATCAATGTGTAGATTCACCTATCCTTCCCAAATTACTTCTATTTTATACCACATTCTTGTGTTACTAACATTTATTTCACATCCAATTTTCTCAATTACACTCTTTCAACTTCATGTTGCCATGCTTATCTTATCTAGTTTATACCTATATTTTACTATGTTTCCTTAACCCAAAGCTATATCCCTTTCAAAAACTTTATTAATATTAATTTATACATCTACCAATTTCTTTTTCCATTCACTATTTAATTTTTCCAAAGTGATGTTATTATACTTTGACAATTAAAAATTTATTTAAATTCCTATGGATATTTTTCAAATTTCAACACTAAAACCTACTAGTTGATTTCTCTTTAAATGTTATCAATTCTACTTATATATATTTATGCCTATATAAGCTTTTATTCAAAATAACAGACCTTATCAATTTATTGACAAGTTACAATTGAACTAAAATAAAATAAATATTTGAGTCATTTTAAATATTCTGTCGTTATTCCTTACAATCCATTAGTTTAAATAAGATGCAATTATTTAACAAAATTTGAGTTCATATTAGTAAGATAATTATACAAAAATATATGTAATTGTTCACTAATAAGATAATCCATTTGATTTAAAAGAATATGTTTACTCAAAAGTCAACATTTTAAACAACATTTGAGGTAACTAAAGTGTAGCAAAATTTTAGAGATAACAAACTAGTTTTTAAGGCACTATGAATATGTCTCAAAAATTAAATACATATAAAAATTATTAGCTGGTTCAAATTTAAACATTTGTCAAGATATTAATAGACAATCTACACTTTTGATGTACTTACACTTGTAATGCACAAGAGAGTATCAACGTTAAGCTGAGCAAGTGGAGTGATAAATAATTGACTAGGTATACATGCAATAAATAGACTATAAAATCTATTTTTAATACAAATATAACCATTCCTTTATACAAGGCAAGGAGAAGATATTTATTCATGAAAAAACTCTACTTAGTTGGGTAATACAAGGTATGTACTAGAGCAACATTTATCAAAAAAAATTAATAATCAATATGTAATTCAATAAATACTCAATATGTAAATCTAGTATACACTAATTCACTATTTTTCAATTTAAACATTTCCATATAATTCTGTAAACCTTTCTTTCTAATTTCCAACCTCATATTTTTATGCAAAAATTTAAATTTCAAGTGATATTAAATAATGATATATTTGATATCATTTAATGGAAACAAATTTACCATGTTTTAAAGTTACCAAGTTATGCATTTTGTTTTTGCATTTCCAAACTTGAGACCTTGACATTATTAAAAAAAAAGGTGTTCACAACTACAACCCATGACAAAAGGATATTCTCGTCTTATTATGATAAAGCTCAGTTGTCCTAATAAACTTCATTAAAAATTACCATGGTTTTTCAACCATACAATCTATGCATCATGCCTATATTTATAACATCCCATGTGTGTAAAGTAACTTCCTCCCCTAAAGATTTATTTTATAACACTTAGACATATAACCATGGAAAATAGTTATTGTGAAGTGATTTAATTGTATTGTTTAACCTTGCATCACTGCTCTAATGAGATAACTACATATTATTGTGTTATTTTCTAACTTAATACCATGAAATATCTCTTTATAATTATCTTATTAGTATGAAATCAAATTTTGTTAAATACCTACATCTTAATTAAACTGTTAGACTATAAGGAATAATGATAGAATATTTAAAATGAGTTAAATGTTTATTTCCTCTTACTTACATTTCAACTTTTCAATTAAATGATAATTATTGTATTTTGAAAAAAAATTTATATATGCATAAATAGATATAAGTTTAATTGTTAACGTTTAAATAGAAATCACCTTGTAGGTTTTAGTATTGAAATTTGAAAGATATTCATAGAAATTTTAAATATATTTTCAGTAGATGAAGTATAATAACATCAATTTGGAAAAAGATAAATTTGAAAATTTAAATAGTGAATAAAAAATAAACTTTTAGATGTATAAATTAATATTAATAAATTAATTGAAAAGGATATGGCGTTGGGTTAAGGAAACATGGTCAAATATATTTATGAACTAGATAAGATAATAATGGTAACATGAAGTAGAATGTGTGTAATTGAGAAAATTAGATGTGAAATAAATTTTAGTAATACAAGAATGTGGTATTAAATAGAAGTTGGGAAGGATAGGTAAATTTACAAGTTGATGCTTTGTAGGATATGTTGATGTGTTTTTTATGCACACCACAAACATAACGAGGTAGCCTCTAACATTATAGGATCTCAATTAAGGTAAACTCCACTCCATGGCATGAGTTACAGGTAGGCTGTCTTTGACAACTTGTTGATGGATTAGATATTAAAGTATGCAGGTTATTACAAGGTTTTTTGGATGGAGGCATGGTTTCCTAATAGAGTGAATTCTTACACAAGTTAAATGGATGACCAAATTCTATTCCAAAGTGGGTAGATATCAATAATGAAACACAAAATGAGAGTAAGATAGGGAAGAAAATAAATCCTCATGAGTTGTAGGAATTGTTTCCCTAGTTAGTTTCTAGATAGACCCGTGTTTTCTTAAAACTGATGCCTACCACTATAAGCAAATTCTAACAAGTATCTAAACATGGTGAGGGAGTCTAAAGGAATGGAGGTATAGGAAATCCAATAGCCTTAGACAAAGGTTGATTTTATTAGGGAAGATGTTTCACTCCCTTCAATCAGGATATTATGGCTCGAGCTAATGGATTATCTAAGGTAGTGGTAACACACTCTTAGAAGACTAGACCAAGAAAACACAAGTACACATCTAGGAATATGCTTCAATATGATGTAACTATTTCAATTAAAATATTTACCAATATTCAACAACTATTTCACATCTAAGATTAGTACATTAATCAAAATAGTTAAGAATCTATTCACAATGTTAGAACACTAAATATTCATTGAAAAAAACAACCATAAAAAATAATAACTAATAATACAATAATGGACATAAAATATTCAAACACTTTGCTTGATGACCAAAATGGCTCCTACTCTATATTCTAAAATTCTCTAACCCAAAAAAGGGTGATTGATACAATTGTATTTATATATCTTGGGGAGGGGTCACCTCATCCTCCAATTCTATGCATGTTAGTTACATGTGGTAGTTAGAACATGTAGTTCTAATTATGATTAAAATAGTTTAAGCTAAAAATATATAAATAGACTAATTAACTTTACAAAAGAATGCAACATGTGAATGTATAAGTAAATAAAAAGTTAATACATTAAAATAATTTGTCTAATTTATAAGGAAAGTCTATATATATATGCTACTAGGGTTTATAAAAGGTAAGGATGTATGGTCTAAAGTGTTGCATGGGCTTTGGTTGGAGTAAAAACTGAAGGTACAACTCCATTTCCATAAGCTTACTTCTTCTTCACCTTATTCTCCTTGTAGAATTTATGTGCTATGTCATTCTAATGATGAATGATGTACAAGTTAAGTAATGAAGGTTGGTGGAGTCTCTTAGTCAGTCCTAAGAGTCTTGCATGTTCATTCTTTATTTCCTAAAAGTTACCTCTAAAGACGTCCACCTTGTTCAACTTCTTTTTAACCCTTATTATATATGATTCTATGCTTTCCACTATCAAGAATTGTAGGCTTTGCTTGAATTTATTAGTGGCCTCTTAGATAATTTTTTCAAAATTAATTCTAATAATCAGTTTTCCTATAGAATCCCTTTAGACAAATTTAGTTCATTTAAAATTTGGAGTTGGGTCTCATGAGCTTGATAGTCTCATATTAAGGTTACAACTACCTTTAACCATTCCTTGGCCTCATCATGTATAATGAACACCAATTTTAGGGCATTGGATGCCTCAAATGTAGTCATAAGATCTAGATACCTATATAGTGAGTTGCCTAAGTAGGCAACTAGCATCTTGAGCTTAATATTATCCTAGGCGAAAGAGCCACAAAATTGATTTGATTGGCCCATGTGAGGAATCATCTCTACCTTCATGAATTCCATGGATTTAATAAAATTGTAACATTTAGAGGTAGCTTACCTAACCTCAACTTATATGGTCATATAAATATGCAATGTACTGGATTTCTCCTTAAGTTGCTCAATTTGTGCCCATAATTCTTACACTTCCTCCTCTAGCTCTTGGTGAGCTAACTTTTTACCCTCATGGATGGAAACTACTACATCTTTATGTGCCTAAGCTAGGTTTGAAAGGTTTTCTTCATATATAGGCTCCCTTGATTGCCTATTTGCCTCCTAGTTAGGGATAACACTAGTTGTCTCTCTTCAAGAATGATGCTAGCACTTTGGTCATCCTCTAGTTTTATTTCTTTAGTATTTGGATATAACTAGTTAGGGGTTCAAATAAGGTAGATAAAGAGGGGAGATTAGTGACCTTATAAGTTGGCAGTTGACCCCTCAATCCATAGCATAGGGCAGAATATTAAGAGGTGCTTCAAAAATAGTGATAACAATTTTTTTTTAGCCTCCTATTCTTCCTTTTTTTTTTCTTTACTCGCCTTAGTTAAGAAATTAGGAAAGGAAGGCCATATTAACTTGGAACATGCCACTCTAACTTGAGGAAGTGGATGGACTAAAACAATTTGGGGTTTTTCCTTCTTCTCCTGTCTTGTGCTATTTATTATAGTTTCTTTAGTAAAAGTGGAAGTGGGGAGTGGAAGGGAGAGTTGTATAGATTGGACATAGAATTGGGGGTTAGTCAAGGTAGTCTCTACCTTCTTGGTTGCCTTCTTATTTTTATAAAGTCTCATAATAAAAGTACCAATAGGTACAAATGGAATGGCTAAGGGAAATGGTGTGGTAGCGTTAGAGGAAGGATCAATGGTGGTTATGGAAACTTCCAAGTAATAAATAGGTGATAAATCAATGATGGAAATTGAAGTTAAAGGGAAAGTTGGGAAGGTCTGAGTACCTTAAAGTCCTATTTCAATGGGGGCCTCTTGAAGACTTAGAGCCTTGGCCTCTTTTAATTTAGCCTCCTCATCTGAATCATCTATCAGGTCTTTGATGATTACTTCATCTCTTCTTGACTAATACAAGCTCAGAGGTGGAATGGGCAAGCCTTGAGATGTTTATGTTGTGGGGTTTACTATAGGAGTCCTTGGCTTCCTAGTGTAAACCAAGGGGTCCTTCCCTGAATGGGAGAGTCATGGGAGGAAGATGCTACTACTTGTGTAGTGGATACCCCTATAAATGAAATAGTAAACACACTGGGGGTAGCCATAGGGACTTGAATGGTAATAATAGTAGGCATATCTTCCTCATCAAAGTCCACACTAATAGGATATGCCCTATCTCCTTCCATTAATGCACTTGACTCAGGGAACTTGGGTTCCCTCTTGACTATTTTTAAATTCAATTTTAATAGAAGTCCCTGAGATGAGGAAGCTTCATACTATCCAAATTGACCTTTTTAGAAGTCTGAGGCTGCCATCCCTTGAAAAGTGCTATTCAACTATCCAATTCCCTAGCAGAGATACTAGGATATGTTTGGATCATCCTTAGATGATCTTCATGTAGTCCAACAATTTTATCTCACTCCAAGACTTCTTCATCTGATGTAGATTTCAAGAAAAATAAGTCATAACAACAAGTTTGATGATATTAAGGGATGTTGAATCCATGAATGTGCTATTGGATATGCCCATGGGGTCATAATCTCTCTGTGGCATTGTAGGGAAACCATATCAGTTCTACTTGGTCACAACATCACTGAGATGTTTTATCATAGAATATGTCATTCTACCAATTGTAATAAGGCTCCAAAAAAATAAGTCTTTCTTATTCCTAGTTAGATCTTCCTTAGTGTTATTCCATAACTGGAAAGCATTCTCCTATTCTGCCAACTTATCAGGCACATACTTGGGGAGACATAGGGGCTCTATTTTATTCCCCCAAATCATAATGACTATAAAATCTAGGTATAATAAGTAATCACCCTTCTCACTCAAATTATTCAAAATATTCTCCCCAATATGAGTCATGGGATATCCATGGATGGCATGCCACACTTGTGGATATCATCCTTGCATATTATGACCATGTGCTTCTGATAAGAATATATGTGCATGAATTGATAATAACTACATATTCTATTCTTTATGAAATCTATAGCCAAAGCCCATAAATATCCCAAGTCTTTATAACATGTCCCCATTATTGTGTCATCATATGGGAATGAGATGTTCATTTTTATGTATAAGCTATTCTCTCAACCTTAAACTAATCACCTCCCCCAAGGCATATGCAACATCATGAGATAACATCATATACAACAAAGGTACCTAATACAAATTTATGAAATGGATGTTAGGCATCCCATATAACCTATTGAGTAAAGCCATACCTATTCAAACTCTCATTTTAAATTAATCTATTGGGATGGCTCCCTTTGTCTTCATTCCTTTTCATGGGATAGTCTAGACTAGGATCAACCACAAAGAGAGTGCCTTTATAATCAAGGTTTCCTATTTGAATTGTACCTAGGTATGGTTGTCATAGTATGTATTTGGGATTCTAAGAGATAGGTACCTTTGAAAGTCATTCTTGGATATATATGTGACCACTGTGTCATGAAAGGAGTGTAAGAGGTAGGTATCTTGTGATATCTTACTAGTGAAGAATAAATCACTGAGAAGGTCAATACATGGCATGAATTCTAGATTTGTTGCAGTAAAGTGCAATCTTTGGCACTTATAGGCCAATAATTATTGAAGAAATAACCTTTTTGATAGTACTATTTCATCATCTAGTGAAAACATATCAATTGAGTCAATTGTATCCCAATTTTGTGAATAATTATGATACTTATCTTTGAATACCCCTACATGGAAGATGGTGTATCTAAACTATGTGGAGTCCTTGATTGAGAATGTAGAAGAGGGATTAGTTCCTTGGGATGACCTTGATGAGGAAGCCATATTTGCATATTTGTGCTTACATCTTGCTAAACATGATATGCACTGTATATACCTATATATTAATACAATAAACTTAGCTCTAGCTTGATTGTTGTTTGTTGTATACTCTTCAAATTAGAAACTAGGGATCTCAATCACTATTTAGAGACAAGGATACTTTTATCACAAGAATATTGATTGCAAATGACATCTTCAATGGCTACATATTATCTATATAAGATCTTGCATTGAATACTAGTTCATGCAATATTAAATATGCAATGTTTACTTTTCATATTCATGAGTAAGGGTTGGT
This sequence comes from Torreya grandis, assembly GCA_037957365.1. Lineage (NCBI taxonomy): Eukaryota > Viridiplantae > Streptophyta > Pinopsida > Cupressales > Taxaceae > Torreya > Torreya grandis. The sequence goes on from JARHVA010002351.1 coordinate 261,740, forward strand.
GAAGATACTTAATATTTACCAAATAAGAAATATTTTATATTTACTAAGTATGAAATTAATTTCAATAATGCTCCTCGTAATAAAGCACTAAAAAGTATAACATCCAAAAGGTGATTTTTAGGTCAATGTTCATGGATAATTCCTTTGGAGGAATTATTTTGGACAAAATATCCATGGCTATTGTTCCAAAGGAACCTGGGCAAAAGTTTCAAAGGAATTTTTTTGAAGGGTTATTTTATGGTTAAAAGGTACTTCAATTTTTTTTGAAGTGTAGTTTAAGTTTGAAGGGTCAACTTCATAGGGAATTATGTCCAAGATAAAAGTCCTGAAGGGTCTGCTTTACAAATTCCAAAGGGCATTTTTTAAATTCTTGAAGGGTAGTTTGGAGGGCCAAAGGGCACCTTTGATCTCTGAAGGGACTTTTGTATAGCTAAGGGTCACTTCAAAGGTCTTAAAGGGTAAGTGTGGAAAAACCCAAAGGGTATGTGACTTTAACTTGGAGGGTAGGTTAACATTTTTGAAAGGCAAGTGTTAGTTAGTGGAATTCTTTCAAGGATTTTACATCAGACAAAATGCCCAAAACAAAAGTTTGAAGGAAATGGCTATACAAAAAAAGGTATTGAGATGGAAATCCCAAAGGGTAGGTCAAAAGGGAACTCAGATATTTCATAAAGGATAAAAGGTAATTTTAAAAATATCTGAAAGGTATGTCACTACTTGGGAAAGGGCACATGGCTTATGGGAAAGAACTGGTAGGGTAGGTACAACCAAATCTGAAGGGTAGGTGCCCTTCAGAGGAATTGTTTTAGGGATTCTATGTTGGAAAAAAATATCTAAAATAATAAATTTGAAGGGGATGGTTTAGGTAAAAGGATTCTCTTAAAATGTGTTGAAGGAATTACTTAGGGGGATCTATTTCAAAAAAATGTCTGAAAGAATTAGCAAAGCCATGAAACAAAACTTCTGAAGGAAATAGCAAAGGGCAAAAGGTCACAAAAATTATTCTGAATGACATCCCTATAAATCCTATGGGGTGGGTTGGGATATAAAGGGAACTTGGGAAATATCCAAAGGAAATTCAAAAATGCCAAAGGGTAGGCTACATAAATTTGAAGGGTATGTGCCCTAAATAAATATGTAAGAAGGGGTAAATGGTTTGGTTCAAAAAAACACTGAAGGGCTAGTTGGAAGGGTCCTGAAGGGTAGGAGGAAAGAATTCAAAGGGTATACTTTAGGGTAAAATTTTCTTGAAAGGTTTAGTTCACAAAGGCCTAAGGAAACTTATAAAACTCTTGAAGGGTACCTCAATACGCCTGAGGGTCATTTCAAGAGTTTCAAATGATAAGCTGGAGAGGGCTAGAAGGATAATCCATTGAGAATTTGTTTTAGAGAAAATATATGTGGTTTGAAATCCCTGAGCATATCAAAAGTCTGTAAGCTAAATTTTATTAGAAGAATTGTTTCAAATAAGGAGCCCATAAAAGTTTCTCTAGTAAGATGAGGCTTTCAAAAGAATAAACAAAAAGGGAATAGGACCAAAAGTTTCCCAAAACAATACATCCAAAGAATAAATTTACATAAAATCTAAAGGAATTACCTTAAAGAATTCATCTATAGTGCACAAGTTAGTCTCATAAATATAATAAACATAATGCCAATATCATCTACGAAAAAAGTAACAGTCCTAGATTTCCAAACTTTGCCTAAAACATATAAAAGTATTCCTCATTAAGACCATATTTCAAAAAAGGGTGGGTCCCCATTTCCTTCCAAAAAAGGGGGGTGTTGGGTATAATAAATGGTGACTTACAATGGGGGGATACTCTAAAGTATTTGGGAACCTAGAAATATGCTTTGCAATCTAAAATAATTCATGAAATATGGCACAAAAAAGATAAATCAGAAACATGAAAAAGACTCCTAAGTTAATTCATACAATATACTTGCCTTAAAATTCCTTGGACTTATGTGTGTAATTCATTTACCCTTATTAAGACAAGTCTTTTAAGGTTTTGATGAGGCTGTAAGTTTCACTCCAGTATTTATAAAAGCACTAAAATAAAGGGAGCTCATGCATTACTCTACTACCGGCCAGACATCCATGGCCTCAATAGAGATACTTTGGGCTCCTTCCCTTCTCCTTCCATTGCTTTCTTTAACAATGATTCATGGTACATTGACATTATTTTATCATGTGAACCTCTTATTTTAATTTTATTTAAATCATCTTTTGCTCTTTCAAACTCATTGATTGTTCTCTCTCTCTCTCTCTCTCCCCCTCTTTTTTTAGTTTAGATTAGCAAAAATAGAACAAAAGAACCCCATTGAGTTGGTATAATTAAAAAACAAATCATTACTAGGACATCCCTACCAGCCAAACCTAGACCCATAATTATCATTTTTAGCAAGCATTATCTTGATAAGTTCATTTGATCTAATGAAATAAGAAAAATTTCTAAATTTGTATGAATACTATGACAACAACTTCCACATATCTGATAAAAGTATTTAATTATGACACCATCTAAGATGACCTCTGATTACCTACTTTCATTTTGAAGGATCCAAAACATAGAAATATACCCAAATGTATACTTATATCCAAATGTGTCAATATTTAAATTTTACCCTTTTTCAAAAGTCCCACATTTAGTTAAATCAATTTTGGTAATAACTAGAGCAAACACAATCTTGGTCATTAGAGGGAAAAAATAAAAACAACTAATCTAGAAAATAGGGAACTACTCTAGGAAGCAAAATATTGAAAGCATGAAAGACTAATCTAAGAAATATTTTGAAATATATTATATAAGACATGGAGATCTAATCTAGAAAGCATGAAATCTACTCTAGTCTTATGTCTAAGCTTATCTAAATCCTATCAATCAATAATATCTAGGGATGGGGTAGTTCTAATATTATGTTTTAGGAACTATCCATTAATGAAATATGTAAGTTTGTTACCCTAGAGGTCTTTCAAATGAAATGCATTATTTCCCATGATCTTTGAAATATGATATAGTCTAATCCATAATAGGGCAAACTTGTCATGTTGTCCCTTCTTTTCATGGGCTTTATCCCATAATAACACTAGATCTAAAATCCTAAATGCTTTGACTTTGGATCATTTATCAAACCATATTTTAACTACATCCTAGTGTTTTATTAATGTCTATAGAGCTTCTATTCTAGAATCCTCCATCTTTATTATATCAAGGAGTCTTGATTCTACTTTGTCATTGGGCTCCATGTAGTCTTGTATGAACTGATAAGTAGACAACTTCAATGTGATAGTAAAAAGTGGTTTGCATCCATATACTAGTAGGTAAGGTGAAGCTTTAAGGCTTTCTTTTATCTCATCTAGTTTTCCCAAAGAGCATACTTTAGTAGATTGTTCTAGTCTCTAGGCTTGTCCCCTATTGACTTCTTGATTGCCTCAATTAGATTTTTATTCATTAACTCAACCAATCTATTCTCATGAGGGTAGTGGTTAGAAGCTAACCTGATGATAATTTGATTATCTTGTGTTCATTCAGTAAATTTTATTGATATAAATGTGGGTCCATTGTCACATACCAGAGAAATAAGTGTGCTAAATCTAGTAGTAATGTGTTCCTATATGAAGCAAATCACATCCTATGCTCTATTGTTCTTTATGACTACTGCTTCCATCCATTTGGTATAATAATTTATAGTTGTTAACATAAAATTATGATAGGTAGAAGAATTTGGGTTGATTACACCAATGAATTCTGAGCCCCACTGTGCAAATGGTTTTCCCTCAACAAATGGATGTAGAAGCATAGCTATGTGAACTTCCATTTTGTCCAATGTTTGACATTCATGTCAAGCTATAACATGCATGTGTGAATCATTAAAAATTGTTGGCTAATAGTAGCCCAAACTCAAAATTTTATGGGTTGTGGTATTACCAGTTGGGTGACCACTACTTATCTTTTGATGTAAATTTTCTAGGATCTCCTTGGCTTCTTCTACAAATACATATTTAATATATATAACTTCATAGTTCTTCCTATAGAGAATTACCTTTTTTATCATGAAATGAGTAGCTCTAAGCCTCAAAGATCTCTATTTTCTCTATTATATTTTGAGGGACAAGTTCCTATAAGTAAGTACTAAACTATATCTATATACCACTCACCTTTAGAAAATTGTGCTTCACCCACCTCTTCAACAGTGATTCAAGGATTAGGTTCAATCATGAGTTGAATGATGACTTGTATTATAATAATATTTTAAGGCTTGATCTCAATGTAAAATTCCTAGAGTTTGACCATCTACTTCCCTCAATGTTCTCCCAACACATTATGTGATAGGGTGAGCTTAATGGTAGGGTTCAAAATAATAGAAATGGCTTTATTCCTAAAAATATTTAATGTCTAAATTTATTCACTACTTTGACAAAGGTGAATATCTTCTTGTCAATCATGAATTATTTGAGTTTTGCATCTTTCAAATTTGTACTCATGAAGGCAATCAAATTTTCTATTTCAACCTTCTTTTGTGTGACTACAACATTGATTGTGTGTTCAGAAGCAAAGGAATAAAAATAGAAATCCTTGGTAAATTCTAGACTAATTAGTATTGGAGCTTGTGATATTGCATCCTTGATGTCCTAAAAAGACTTCTTGGATTTAGTTATCCATTATATCTTGGCATCTTTCTTGAGCATGGCATTTAGAGGCTTTATGATTTCAGCAAACCCTAAGATGAATTTCTTGACAAAGTTGATCTTTTCAAAGAATGATTTTAGATATTTTTTACTATTTAGTGGCTAAACCTTTGAAATTTGCTAGAACCTATTAGGATCAATGGTGATCCCATCCTTAGTGATGACGTGCTATAATAGTTTGCCTTTTGTGACTTTGAAGATGCTTTTCTTCACATTTAATGAAACATCAAATATTTTGCACCACTTAAATATGGACTGTAGGTGAGCTATATGGTCCTTTATATCCTTTAAAAATATTGTGAGATCATCCATATAAATAATTATGCATTTCCATATGAATATTTTGAAGGCATGATCCATAAACATTGAAAGGTGGCTCCTATGTTGATAGGCTGAATGCATCCTTTTATACATATAAGTCCCCCATTTTGTGGTAAATATAGTATTCATCCAATATTTAGACTGCACTAATACTTGATTTTAACCTAAAAATACATGTAAAAATGACATCATTTTATAACCACTTACAATCTATACATTTAGTGATGATAGATGGTAATTATCTTTTCAAAATCTCTCTTCATATTTCTAAAATCTACACATAATTATATTTCACCATTCTTCTTACTTACTGGGACTAGATTAGCCACCTAGGTTGAGTGACATATGGGGAAAATAAATTTGGTATTCAATAACTTATCCACTTCCAGGATAAGATTCACGAGCCTTTACCTCTATCTGAATGGTTTATGATCTTGCTTGAGGGGAATAGTGCGAGTGATGACCTAGGGGTAATACACTTTCAAGTCTTCATATGTTCATGTGATAACATCCCTATACTAAGAGATCAAATCTCTCATTTTTTGTCTTTCCTCATAAGTACAACTAAGACCAATATTGATGTACCATGGATTATTGTCATTCCCTAGATTTTCTTTCTTGAAATTTGATTCATTGACTTTGGGCTAGCTAAGCTACTGTGCCTGAGAATCCAAGTTGAATGATGTTTCCAAGGAGACTAAGCCAACTAGTATCTAATTATCATTAAGCTAGAGTATACCCTCCTTATCTGTATCTTCTTAATAAAGGTGATTAACATCAATGATTTGGGACTTAAAGTCCCCTAAATTAGTCAAGAACTAGATAATATGTTGGTCATCACTGAAGACCTAAATATTTTATATATTATCTAGAATAGAGTGATAAGGAACCAAATCAATGGAAAATTATTTACCTGAGACTCTTGTAATGGTTCTAGATTGGTAGCAGTAGCAGTTAGTAAATTGGTAGCCTATTTTTTCTCTCTTATAAGTGAGATTATGTTAAAAGGTTTAAATCTTTCAATAAAATCCCATTCTCTTTATACATCTTCAAATAAGATAGTTTTCACTGGTATGTATTTCTTATCTCATGGATGACTAGCTATGAGTACCTAAATATTTTTATCTATTTTATGTTATTCTTCAGTTCAAACTGTATTCCTAAGATTAGAGCTTCATACTCAACTTTTCTATTCATATAGGGGAACTGTAATCTATAAAAAAACTAATAACTTCTTGTCTTGAGGATCAATTAGCTCAATTCCCACAATTGATCTTTGCTTAGACTTGGCTCCATCTAAATGCATTATCCACATCTAACTTAAACCATCAGGTTCCAGGTTCTGCATTGAATTATGAGTAGTAAATGTATAGATGCCTAATGAGAGAAAATCATATTTTACCTCTTTATTATTGATGTTGAATTTAGTGATGGGATATTTCATCTTGGGCTCTCTATCAATTCAGATCTGACTTGTAACTCCTCTCTAAGGTAGCCAAATGTGTGAGAAATCTATGGAAAGAAATCCATTAAGAATTTTGGACCAGTCTCTATTTAGCTATAATCTATATCCCTTTAGTATGTCTACCACCAAGATATTGGTGGTCATCTAGAATCTTGGTTTTGATGCTACCTAAATATGTATGTTGTTTGATTCTCCCACTATCAGTACTACTATCTTGCCTATCTGAGAAATTGATCTTTTTGAAGGACTAGGAGTAAAACCAAGATTTTTACATATTGAAGTAGGCATAAATATGGTAGATGATCCAGAATCAACCAAATAATTATGAATATTCTTATTGAATGATGAGATGGTCAGCAAGAATGGTGGCACTTCAAGCTTATTCTTATAAATGACATTAGTGTTAGCTACTTTTGCTTCTCTTGCTTTGTCTAAAGCTATCCTAGTCTTCTCCATAGGGGTCTTTCCAATGATAGACTTCTAAAGCAACTCCTTTTTTTAGTAATTTAGGCCAATTCATGAAATGTGATATTTGCCTTGATTTTCTTCATATCTTCCATGATGTTGTATCCTCTAGATTTGATTGATTCCTCCTTGCTTAGTAGTGGATCATTCCCTTTTGGAGGGGGTGGATTGTTGTCTGCTTTAAGATTGGGTGGAATTGTTGTGGCATATAAAGGAGTTGATGTGGTGAAAGGTTACTTGTTTTTAAAATTCTATGCTCCTCTCTAAAACTATTGGAGAGAATGAACTTATTCTAAATTATCTTCTGATTCATTGTCATCCTCTCCTAGGAATAGAAATTCATGAGTCTCAAAGAACATGGTTGTGCTAGCAGATATTGGATCTTGATGTGATTTTGGTAGATTATTCTTTTAATAATAACTGGTAATTTTCTTTTAAAAGATTTCAAATGTTATACAAAATTTGACATAATCAAGTTCTCCATGCTGGGGCGTATTATGTATCCTGCACCAATTAGGGAGAGTTATTTTAATGATGTTAATGTTTAGGAGTCTACTAGATTGATCTACATTATTTATGGGAATATTGAATGGCCTATTATATCTCAGGAACCTGGTGTTCTGGTTGCCCATATGGGTATTGGTATTTCCCAATTTTCATTGCATGTTCAAAAAATCATTACTTAGCTTCTGAACTATCTTTTGGATAGAATCTAATCTAGATTTCATGGAATCTATGCCTTGTAAAAGAGCTATAAAAAACATAAATACATGCTAGTTCTATTGGTAATTATTGCCCATCACATGATTGTTTAAATAGCTAAGATTTGGCTATGTTGTTTGCATCAATGGAGGTAGTGTGTAAAACTAATTTTGATTGTAGGCCAGAACATTTTGCTTTACATGCAATATCAAATTAAGTGTTGGGATTTCATTACTAAGGCTAGGTATCCCAGGTGTCTACAGATTTAGCTTTCTATCGATGCTAATGGCTTCTTTAAATGCTAGTGCCAAAATATTGGTAGTAGGTTCTATTCTCAAGAACACAATGGTAATGGGATATAAGGCATTTTTATACATCTCCAGTGCCAACACCGATTATGTCTTATACCCTGGGGTCAACCAATTATACATCTTATACCATCTTGTATTGATAGCATGGATATGCTCATTGGGTTCTCTTTTTATGAGGGTGAAGTATTGATATATCAATCCAAGATTGGTGACCTATCCAAACTACATAAGAAAATCTATTTGATAATCCTCCCAATTGGTGATGGAGTTTTCCATTAGATTCAAATACCAATCATAAGGAGATTCCATTAAAGTAAAATAGAATAACTGACATGAAACATCCTCATCAACTACATTCATTAATCTTAGGGTAGCTTTAATAGATTTAATATGCTCTTCGACAATCCTTGAAACTGAAGGAGAAAAGGGTGGCATATACTATTTGGGGTTTTGAGGTAAATCATGCACATCCCCTAGGATGGGAATGTTAGATACAACTAACTAAGGTTGTTGAGCCATTTTTGATTAACAATCAAAGGTTTCCTTATAGGTGAAGGGTGCCTTAGTGGAGGTGGGTTATTCTGAACTAGATCTCTTGGCACAACTCTAGGCCTCTTATGGTTTGCTAAGGGCGATACTAATAAACAAGACCAAGAATTAGATCTAGTCACTATCCTAGGTGACTCCACTACAAATCTACACAATGACTAACCTCTATTATTGGGAGGTAATCCTACCCTCCTTCTAGTGTCAGGTAAACTCTTGATGTGGTTTTTATGCATATCACAACCTTAATGAGGTAACCTCTAATGTTTTAGGATCTCAATGGAGGTAAAATCCACTCTAGGGCATGAGTTATAGGTAGGAAGTCTTTGAAAACCTATTGATGGAATAGTTTGTAAAGTTTTCAAGTTGTTAATAAGGGTTTTTGGATGGAGGCATGGTTTTGTAATAGAGTGAATTACTACATGAGTTGTATGGATGACCAACTTCTATTCTAGAATGGTTATATCTCAATATAGAAACATAAAAGGAGTAAGTTAGGGTAGAAAATAAATTCTTGTGAATCTTAGGAATTGCTTCCCTAGTTAGTTTCTAGATAGACCTATGTTTTCTTAAAACTGATGCCTACCACTAGAACTAAATGCTCACAAGTAGCTAGACATGGTGAGGGAGTCTAAGGGAATGGAAGTATAAGAAGTCTAATAGCCTCAAATAAAAGTTTCTCCTATTAGGGTAGCTATTACACACCCTTTTATTAGGAGATTATGGTTTGAGCTAATGGATTATCTAATGTGGTGGTAGCACACACTTAGAACACTACACCAAGAAAACATAGGTACACATCCAAGAATATGCTTCAATATGATTTAGCTATTTCAATTAATAGATTTACCAAACTTCAATAACTATTACACATCTAAGATTAGCACATTAATCAAAATAGTCAAGAATCTATTCACAATATTAGCACACTAAAGATTCATTGATACAAACAACCATAGAAAATAACAACTAATAATACAACATTGGATAGAAAATACTCAAAAATTTTTCTTGATGACCAAAATGGATCATGCTCTGTATTCCAAAATTATCTAACCTAAAAAAGAGTGGGTGATATGATTGTATTTATATATATTAGGGAGGGATCACCTTATAATCCAAGTCTATGCATGTTATTTACATGTGGTAGTTAGAAAATGTAGTTCTAACTGTGGTCAAGTAGTTCTAACTGTGGTCAAAACTATTTAAGCTAAAAAGCTATAAATAGACTAATTAAATTTATAAAATAATGAAACATATGCATGTACAAGTAAATAAAAAGTTAATACATTACAATAATTTATCTAATTTACAAGGAATATATATATATATATATATATATATATATATATATATATATATATATATATATATATATATATATATATATATATGCCACTAGGGTCTATACATGTAAAAAGCTAAGGCTGCATGGTCCGAAGTGCTGCATGGGCTCTATTTGGAGTTGAAGTTAGAGTAGAAATTGAAGGTGCAACTCCACTGCCATAAGCTTACTTCTTCTTCTCCTCATTCTCCTTGTAAAATTTATGTTCACTTGATGTTATTGATGAATGAAGTCCAAGTTAATTAGTGAAGGTTGGTGGAGTCTCTTAGTCAGTCCTATAAGTCTTACATGTTCATTCTTTGTTGCATAGAATTTACCTCTAAATATTTCTACCTCAGTCAACTTCTTTCTAACCCTGGTTAAATCTAATTCTAAGCTCTCCATTATTAGGCCTTGTATGCTTTACTTGAATTTATTAGTGGCCTCCTAGATAATTTTGTCAAAATTGATTCTACTAATTAGTTTTCTTATAGAATCCCTTGCTTTATACAATTTTAATTCATTCAAAATTTGAAGGAGTTGGGTCTCATGAGATTGATAGTCTAGTATTAAGGCTAGAACTACCTTTAACCACTCCTTAGCCTCCTCATGTCTAATTACCACCAAGTTTAGGGCATTGGATGCCTTGAATATAGTCATAAGATCCAGATGGTTGTACAATGAGTTACCTAAGTAAGAAACTAACATCTTGAGCTAGGTACTATCTTGGGATAAAGAGTTACAAATTTTATTTGCCTAGCCCATGTGAGGTACCATATCTACCTTCATGAATTCCATGGATTCAAGATAATTGTAAAATTTAGAGGCATCTTCCATAATCTCAGCTTCTATGCTCATAATAATGTGTACTATATTAGATAGTTCCTTAAGCTACTTAATTTGTGCCCATAATTCTTGCACTTCTACTTCTAGCTCCTAGTGAGCTAACTCTATACCCTCATAGATGGTGACTATTGCATATTTGTGTGCTTGAGCTAGGTTTGAAAGGTTTTCTTAATATATAGGCTCCCTTGGCTACCTATTATGTCTCCTAGTTAGGGAGAACATCGGATGTCACTCTTCAAGAATGATGCTAGCACCGTGGTCATCCTCTAATTTTCTTTTCTTCACTCTTTAGATAAAACTAGTTGGGGGATCAAATAATGTAGACATAAAGGGGAACTTAATGACCTTATAAGTTGGCATTTTACCTCTCAAATCCATATCCAAATGTGGAATATTAAGAGGTACTTCAACATTAGTGAAAATAGTTTCTTGTTCAACCTCCTTTTCTTCCTTCTTTCACTCCTTATTGGCCTTAGTTAAGACATCAAGTAAGGAAGGCCATATTATCTTGGACCAATCCACTCCTCTAACTTGAAGAAATGGAAGGACTAAAACAATGTGGGATTTTGCCTTCCTATCCCTGCTTGTGCTAGTTATTGTAGTTTATTTGGGAAGTGGGGAGTGGAAGGGAGAGTTGTGAAGATTGGACATGGAATTGGGGGCTAGCCAAGACAATCTATACTTTATTGGTTGCCTTATTATTTTTATGAAGTCTCATAGAAAAATTACTAGTAGGCATAGAGGGAATGGTTGAGGGAAATGGTGTGGTAGTGATAGGGGAAGGATCAATGGTGGTTATGGGAATGGAAGGGATGGATGGGGTGGGAGGACTTCCACAAAAGAAATGAGTGGTAAATAAATGATGGAAACTGAAGCTAAAGGGAAAGTGGGAAAGGTCTAAGTACCTTGAAGTTATATTTCAATAGGGACCTCATGAAAACTTAGAGCCTTAGACTCTTCTGATTTAGCTTCCTCATCTAAATCATCTATCAGGTCCTTGATGATTACTTCATCTCTTCCTGACTGCTGCAAGCTTAGAGGTAGAATGGGCAAGCCTTGAGATGTTTGTGTTGTGGGATTGCCTTTAAGAGTCCTTAGATTTTTGGTGTAAACCAAGGGGGTCTTTCCTTGAATGGAAGAGTTATGGGAGGAAGATGTTATTGCTTGTATAGTGGCTACCCCAACTGATGAAACACTAGACACATTGGGGGTAGCCATAGGGACTTGAATAGTGCTAGAGTAGGCATCTTTTCCTCATCAAAGTCTAAACTAATGGGATCTCCCCTTTCTCCTCACCTTAATGTACTTAACTCAGGGAGGCTAGGTTCCCTCTTGACTATTTTTAAATTTAATTTTAATATAAATCCCTAAGGTAAGGAAGCTTCATGCTCTCCATACTAACCTTTCTAGAAGTCTAAATTCTACCATCCCTTGAAAAGGGATCTTTAATTATCTAGTTCCCTAGTGGAGATGCTAGGCTCTATTTGAATCATCCTTAGATGATCTTCTTATAGTTTAGTAATTTGTGCTCACTCCAAGACTTCTTCATCTGAAGTGACATTCAAGAAAAGGAAGTCATAATAATAAGGTTGATGATAGTAAGGGATTTTGAATACATGAATGTGCTATTGAATACACCCATGGGGGTCCTAATCTCTCCATGACATTATAGGGAAACCATATCAGTTTTACGTGGTCACAACATCACTAAGATGTTTTCTCATAGAATATGTCATTCTATCGATTGTAATAAGGCTCCCAAAAAATGAAGTCTTTCTTCTGCCCAACTAGATCTTCCTCAGTGCTATTCCACAACTAGAAAGCAATTTTTTGTTTTGCTAGCTTATTAGGCACATACTTAGGGAGACATAAGGGACCCACTTTAGTCTGCTAGATCATAATAATCATAAAATCTAGGTGTAAGAAGTAATCACCCTTCCCACTAAAATTATTCAAAATATTATCCCCAATATGAGGCATGGGAGATCCATAGATGGCCTACCACACCTATGGATATACATCCTTGACTATTATGTCCATGTGCTTTTGAAAAACATATATGTGCATGAATTGATAATGGTCATAGATTTTATTATTTATGCAATTTGTAACCAGATCTCATAGATTTCCCAACTCTTTATAACATGTCCCCATTACTATGTCGACCAGATATGACATCATGGAAAAGTCTCTTGTGGGGATGGGATGCTTGTCTTTGTGTAGAATCTATTCTCTCAACCTTAAACTAATCACCTCCCCCAAGGCATAGGTAACATCATGAGATAACATAATATATATTAAAGGCACCCAATCCAAAGTTAAGGAATGGATGATAGGAATCCCATATAATCTATTAAGTAAAGCCATACCTATTTGAACTCCCATTTTGAATTTGTCTATTGGGATGGCTTCATTTGTCTTCATTCCTTGCCAAGGGATAATCTGTCTTGGGAACAACCATGAAGAAAGCACCTTTATAATCAAGGCTTCTTATTTGAATTATACCTAGGTATGATTTTCATAGTATGCATCTAGGTTGATAAGAGATAGGTACCTTTAAAAGTTGTCTCCATATATACACATGACCAATGTATCACCATGGGAGTAAAAGATTAGGCATCTTGTGATATCTTACCAACAAATAATAAATCCTTAAAAAGGTCAATACATGGCATGACTTCTAGATTTACTACAGTGAAGTGAAATATTTGACAATTGTAGGCCAATAATTCTTAAACAAAAAATCTTTTTGATAGTACTATTTCATCACCCAGATAAAACATATCAACTAAACCAAATGCATCACAAATTTCCAAATAATTATGATACTTAACTTTGAATACCCTTGTATCAAAAAATGTGTCTATGAACTCTATGATGTCCTTGATTGAGAATGCAAAAGGGGGATTAGTTCCTTGAGATAACCTTGATGAGGATGCCATAGCTACATGTTCATGCCTGTGTTTTTCTCAATGTGTTATGCATTGTGTATACCTATATATTAATGAAATTGACTTGGCTTTAGCTTGATTTTTGTTTGTTGTATACTCCTCAAAGTAGAAACTAGGGCTCCCAATCACTATTTAGAGATAAGGATACTTTTATTACAAGATAGATTAAATACAAATGACATCTTGAATGGATACGTATCATCTATATAAGATCTTGAATTGAATACCATTTTGTGTGATATTAAATATACAACATTCAATTTTCAAATTCATTAGTCAGGGTTGGTAGGGATACTTAGTATTTACCAAATAAGAAATGTTTTATCTTTACTAAGTATGGAATTAATTTTAATAATGATCTTCATAATAAAGAACTAAAAAATTATAACACCCAAAAGGTGAATTTTAGTTCAATGTTCATGGATAATTCCTTTAGAGGAATTATTCTGGAAAAAATGTCTATGACTATTATTCTGAAGGAACCTGGGAAGAAGTTCCAAAGGAATTATTTTAGAGGGACATTGCATGGTTAAAGGGTACTTTAAAACTTTCCAAAGGGTCAACTTCATAGGGTATTCTATCCATTATAAATGTATTGAAGGGTCTACTTCACAAAAGTTGAAGGGAATTTTTGAAATTCCCCAAGGGTAGTTTAGAGGGCCAAAGGGCACCTTTGATATCTGAAGGGAACTTTGGTATGACTAAGGGTCACTTTAAAGGTCTTGAAGGGTAAGTTTGGCAAAACCCTAAGGGCATGTGCCTTTAACTTTGAGGGTAGGTTCATGAATTTTGATAGTCAAGTGCCCTTCAGGAAATTTATTTTGGGGATTTTACATCAAACAAAATGTCTAAAACAAAATTTTGATGGAAATGGTCATACAAAAAAAGGTCTTGAGATGGAAATCCTGAAGGGTAGGTCAAAAAGGGCACTTGGATATTTCATAAAGGTTGAGAGGTCCTTTTTAAAAGATCTAAATGGTATGTGGCCTCTTGGTAAAGGGCACACAACTTAGGGGAAAGATTTGGTAGGGCAGGTACAACCAAACCTAAAGGGTAGGTGCCCTTTAAAGGAATTATTTTAGGGATTCTATGTCAGATAAGAGATCCAAAATAATAAGTCTAAAGGGGATGGTTTAGGGCAAAGGATCTTTTTAAAGGGTACCAAAAGAATTACTTAGGGGGATTTATTTTAGACAAATGTGTGAAATAATTGGCAAAGGCATGGAATAAAAGTTATGAAGGAAAGGGCAAAGGGCAAAAGGTCACATCAATTCTTCTGAAGGACACCCCCAAAAATCTTATGGGGTAGATTGGGATAGAAAGGGAACTTATGAAATATTTGAAGGAAATTAAAAAAATGTTAAAGGGTAGGCTACATAAATTTGAAGGGTACATGCCCTAAATAAATGGGTAAGAAGGGGGTAAATGGTTCAATTTGGAAAAATACCAAAGGGATAGTTGGAAGGGTCTCAAAGGATAGGTGGAAAGAAGCTAAAGGGTCTACTTTGGAACAAAATTTGCCCAAAGGGTTTACTTCACAAAGGCTAAAGGGAACTTCCAAAACTCTTGAAGGATACTTATATATACTTGAGGGTCATTTCAAGAGTTATGAAGGATATGATGGAGAGGGTTAAAAATATATTCCATCAAGAATTTATTTAAGAGAAAATCTATGTGGTCCAAAATCCCTAAGCAATTCAAAGGCCCGTAGACTGAATCCTGTTAGAAGAATTATTTTGGATAAGGAGATCACAATAATTTCTTTGGTAAGATGAGGCTTCTAAAAGAATAAAATCAAAGGGAATAAGACTAGAAATTTCCTAAAATAATACATTTGAAGGATAGATTTGCATGAAAGCTAAAGTAATTATCCTAAATAATTCATCTGCAGTGCACAAGTTAGTCTCATAAACACAATAAACATAATGCCAATATCATTCACCAAAAAATTAAAAGTCCAAAATTTACAAACTTTTCCTAAAACATATGAAAAGGATTCCCCATTAAGACCATATTTCAAAAAAGGCTGGGTCCCCATTTCCTTCCAAAAAAAGGGGGGTGTTGGGTACAATAGGATACTCATTTTAATATGATCTAATCAAGATTTGTATTTTATTCTAAATTTAGTAAGGAAAGAAAGAATTATGTATTGATCTCTTGTTCCTTTGAATATTAAAACTTACAGAATGTTAAGTCTTTATCTAAATACATATACTAGTAAACATCAAGGAACTTGATATTGTACAATAACCCATCATGAGCAATCACATGTATAACCTAGTTATTATATGGAAATGATAGTTATGCTCTAGATTATATTATTATCTTTCCTATTTCATTATATTTGGATATTTTTAAAATAAGACAATATCCTTAAGTGGACTGAGTTTATTATAAAATGAGTCTTATTAACTACTTAATTTTAGAAATTTTCAAATAAATGATTATTCTACAAATAAAATTTGTCATGTTAGGCTAAAAAAGTTGTCTTTAATTTTAATTAATTGTTATGGAAAAAATCCCAGTTGGGATATGAGTTCTTTATCCTCTTCTCTTAGGTGATATTCTCATTAGTCACCTTATTTATATATCTAGAATAGTATAACTTCTAAGATACTTAAATAACGTTATCCAAGATCTGAGTAAGTCTAATTGATTATTTGACCATTCTTCAATGGTTTGACTCGATGTGTGTTTATGCTTATCATAATTCCTCTTGTCTAAAAGTGTTTTCTCTTATAATATATTCCAATTAAGAAAATAAATAATTGAAGTTATTAATGGATAATTTTGTGTGCTTACCCATTGTAAGATAGATTAATCTTTTTAATAACCCTTGGTAATAAGGAATATTATATTTGATAAAAGAGGATTATAGAGTTCCTCGATAGAACATTATTATAATGATTTTATAGTGACAATAAAATACCCATTGTAAGGTAGATTATAACTGTTTTCTCTTATCATATATTCCAGTTAAGAAAATAAATAATTGAAGTTATTAATGGATAATTTTGTGTGCTTACCCATTGTAAGATAGATTAGTCTTTTGAATAACCCTTGGCAATAAGGAATATTATATTTGATAAAAGAGGATTAAAGAGTTCCTTGATGGAACATTATTATAATGATTTTAGAGTGACAATAAAATACCCATGTAAGAGTTATGGATTCTATGGTTCAACAACATGGAATCTACTAGAATACCATGACCCTTATTTAGAGATGGATTGAATTTGAGATGTCTACAATTGGTAAATTATTCCTTTAATGTTTCCTTAAAGTTTAGAAGTAACTAACATTGGTCTTAGCTATTTTAGTGAAAATAACTTTAGATAAATAATGAATACTCCCTATCCTAAGTGTCATAATATGTTAACTATGCTTGGATGTTATAGGAACCTTCATTGCAGTTAATATTTTTTATTACTACAAGTATAGAAAAATATATATTTTAGCATTATTTAGGCAATTATAGGTAATTATCTACAAGGGATTTATTTTAATTAAGAAATATTAGTTATAGCATGAGTTTTAACCCTTTTACATTGTGGTGAAAGCCCCATTCTTAAAAGAGGGTATTTTTATACCTAGGACTAATAACCTTGAAGGTTATTGGAAAAAATCCATTGAGTCTAGTTGAATGTAAGAAAAGACTTTAGATTATTCATTAGAAAACTTTTTGGTCAATACTAATAAGTATGTATGAGATAAATGATAACCACTCAATTACTAATTACTACCTTGTTGATAATCAACTAGAATGTTAGACATACTCATCTTTGAAACTTTATCTTGGACTAGTCAATTGCTTTTATTAAAGGATCATCCTTGAAATAATTATTGGAACTAACCATTTTATGGTTTATTGAAAATTGTATTCTAATATATTATTATTATTATGCTTCTCTCTTAAAAAGTATACGTCAAGAAAAAAATATTACCTGAACGTTTGACTAAAAATTTTGGGCATTACATGATAAACATCTTTAGGTTTAGTTGGTGGTTTAAATATAATTGTTGTCACTTGTATTTTCACCCTTTGAGGAGATTTATTAGCTCTCCTCATCCAAGTGGCACAATTAAAACACCTCTAGGATGTGGGTAGCCTAAGAATGAGGTGAATCTCTAGATAGGGTTAGTTCCCTTGATGTACCACGTAGAGATCAGTACTACAACTATGTTTGTGAGGGAAAAGGGAGAGAAAAATAAAAGTAAACTATCATAAGGGAGGTGATACAAAAAATTAATTGATGACTACCAACCAATTTCATGTTACACATGAGAGCAAGGGACTAACCAAACATACACTTCTCCAATCTGCATCTTCTCACATCAATATTTCATTGTGAGGTTGTGATGAATGTTTAGGCTAGGAGGACTAAAAAAGAGGCCTAATATGACACTATTTTAATATAATAAATCAATCAACCTTGACACATCAATTAACACTTCACATGACCTATAAGAAGATGCTTTCTAACTACAAATAGGTGAGAGAATGAAACAATAATGCTAAGGAAACAACAAGTCATCACTAAAAAAAATCAATCATTCAAGTGAACACACTATGAAAAATCATAGAATAGGTAAAAATTATTAGTATTTATTGATCGATGGTATACAAATGAGCATGTATTTTCCATACTCAGGCGGAGCATAGTTTACAAAGGCCAAAATGGTTAGTTCTTATAGAATTTGAGAGAGATAAGAGAAGAAATAAGTCCAAAGGTCATAAGGACACTTTAAAAGTTGAGAAAATGAGTTATTTATGAATGATAAGGGAATGTGAAACTGATAATTCAAGGTTAGAAGAGATAAGTGGCATCCCATGTCATGAGATTCATGAAATGTGGTGTAGGAGTTCCCTTTGGTGGCTCAAAAAATTGCCTTCATGGTTTAGCCCTATTTGCACATCCCAAAGCTAATTAGGGATAGGTATAATGATTGGAATGAGAAGGAAGGGTTTCAAACATGCCTTTCCATGCATTGGTTTCATTCCTCGTCATTTAGAATCATCAAAAAATTAGATATCACTACTTACACTCAAAGAAACTCCTCTTTCAGTCACCCCTCACACTTGGATTCCAAAAAGGCATTTTTTTCAATGAAAATTCATAAGAAAGAGTGGATGAAACTTGGAAAGACCATTAATGTCCTTAGAGGCATCACACACACCTTAAAAAGCCATTCACTTGAAGCTTTCACTCTTCTCACCATAATGTTCATTATACGAGTTCTAGTTGGCTGAGATGACAGCTTTTGTTTAAATACTTATGAGTTTTTAAAAGGTATTAAATGGACATGGGGAGTTATATTAAATCTCAAGCTTCCTTCCAAACTTTATTTAATCTATTTAAACCTCCTAGAACTTACACAATGCACAAAATAGTAAAAGATACCCTATTTTATACTCCATTCATATAATTCTATACAACTAATCTTGATGGTAGGGATCCTAATTGAGTATTATATAACCTAAAATTACTTTCATGGTCAAAATAGGTCATGATAGTATATTTTCATCTCCATTTCCTTCATCAGGTCTATAACCAGGGTTTATAAGGGTCTTAGGCCATTTCTACCCTTAAACTTTGTTCATAAACCTAGGACATTTAAATTGAAAAGAAATACCACAAACATGATGTCAAGGACCCCTTATAATCTTTCCAAACTTCATATATCCCCATGCAAAGCATTCAAGTAGATATGAGCTTCTAGAGTTACCTTATTGAGTTTGACTCTCCATTTCCTATAGGCCTAATGTTATCTCTGAGTTCAAAATGAAATTCCTCATGTTTCCTCTACAAATTTAAAGCTTTAAAACACCTGGAATGACCCTAAAAACATGAAACAATCCATTAGGATGCTTACCTCATGTTAGAATTGAAGATGATTTCTCATTTGAACTCTAGTCCTAGACCTTGCCTAATAGGCTTGGGTTGTCTTAAAGCCCAAAATAATTTTTTGATGGATTTCCCTACATCCCAATATCTTATATACCTTTTTTGTGCCCCATATACAATATAAAATCCATTATAATTTTCACCCCATGCTAGAAGCGTAAGTGGTTCTCCATTTGGCTTTAGGCCTAAACCCTATCTACTAGGCTTGACTACAACCCTTATGGGTTTGGACCACTTGTTGAGTTTAAACCTTTATTGATTAGTATATTATGTTTTTATAGGTGTTATAAAACTTTTCAAACTTCCTTGGCATGTCCATTAAACTCCTAATCCATCATTTATCACCCTTTTTCAGAAATGCATGGTTTGTGTTCCTAGGGAAGTACCCTCTTTTTGAGACAAAACAGAGGGTACTTACCCTTTTTAATCATAAAAATAAAATATTTTATAGGTTTATCAAAGTTATGGATACCATTTTCACAAAAAATGGGCCTTTTATCAGGTCATTTGACCCCCAAACCCTTCCAAAACTAAAATAAACTATCTAAAGAGTACTGTGTGTAGGGTTAAAGTGTGAACTATGGACTACTTGTTATACTACACCTATAGGTTTGAATTCATGGATTATGCCTTGATAAATGTGTATAATAATTCATAAATTCTTACAATATGAACTTCATGTATGATATTAACCACCTTAAACCTTGGGGTTGAAATACTCCTAATACCAGTTATGGGTAGCTGACTATGTTACTTGTAGAATAAGGGTCCACCTGTAGATGAACATTTGTGTTTTGGTAGTGTATTTATGATTTATAATTAATATATATATTTTTAATCATTTCAAATTATATTTAAATAAATTCAATTTACTTGTAGGCCTGTCTGACTCACTTGTCTAGTTAAGTTACTTGACTATGTTTCCTGTGTTAGAGGGGACACCTATTGGTGATTTTATGTGGATTAGACTTTGAAAACGTTGCATGAGATTAATTAATACCTTAAAATATCATATATAAATTATTTATACCTATTTGTTTCATTATTTGGCTATATCCACCTCAATAATCCCACTCCCTTAACTCTCTACCCCTCATAGTCAACTGTAGTTGACTGTGTGAGGTCATATAGGTGTCTTTCTCCCTAAAAATTATGTCATATATCTTTTAGGAAACATCTAAGGATTTTAGGCATAAAATTTTATATTATATTCATCTCCATATTCACAATATTATATTTTCAAGCTCCTACTATGAACTTGTAGGGCTTCACAGTCTACTGTACATCCACTTCCAAGCAAGAGATACCTGTAGATGCATATAGGGTTCAAAACATCACTAAAAAACTCCTCTTGATGGTATTTATGACCATTTTATTATTTTAACTCCATAAGTTTTTATAAAAATGTGAAAAATCCTTATTTTATCCTTAGAATATCAATGATCACTGAATGGTTTAAAACTTGTAGATGATAATGGAGAAACTCAATGCTTAAATGGGCAACTTTGAGGCCGCCAACAACCATCCTCCACTAATCCTCTACCCTACATATTTTGAATATTTATTATCCTATATGGATAATAATAGGTTTAGTCTTAATATGAATCAATTAATTTTGTACACCTATTAAAAAATATCAATAAAACATCAAGGAACTTTGTTTTCATGTTTTAGGGACAAGGATCCTGAATTCCATTGTCATCATATTTAAGAGGTTTTTCCTAGTTTTATCACCAACCTAGCACTTTAAATAGGTATGTTATGGTATAAATAAAATATTATGACTTATATAATATTTTCAACACATGCTTCATCATGCCATACAAGTACTCTCAGTCCTTTGTTAAGCCACCTGTAGGTGGTTATTCTCATGTCTGTAGGTAGTGAAGATGAAGATGGGTAGTGTGAATTGTTTTGACCTTAAATGGACTCTAAATTAATTCCAATACCTAAAAATTAACTACTCACAATTCAAATACCTTATTCAGCTCAAACACTTCTTTCCAACATGACTAGTCCTCATAATATACTTGTAGGTTCATATCAATGCTAGACTAAGTATGGAGGTGACTGTATTGACTGGGATAGTCTCTCTTCTACCAAGTGAAAGAATTTTAATTTATTACCTATAATATGGGAATTTATTCAAGATTTCAAGGCCATAATTTTTATTCCATGGACATGATTTATAACCTTTTATAGCTCACCTAGCTGACTGTGTTGATAATCTTTGAGCAAACTAGTTACATGATGTTTTATGACTACACCCTCATGGAGTATACTTTGGTAGATGAGATTGGTAGGATGAGATAAAAATAAAATTTTAAACATGATAATGAACTTATTATCAACACATATAATCACTACCAAATCTTGGAGATTCTAAAAATAGTGAAAATTTGCCTACAATATAGAATGGTGATTCTCTTGAAACTTTGGTATAATTGACTTATCCAAACACCTTAAAACATGAAAAAAAAATGGGTATAATTTTAGGAGGTAGTTAAAATCATCTAGAAATAACATAATCAAGTTAATTGTATAGACTTGTCTAACCAAGGCAAAACATATAGGGTACATAAATTAATAAGTAAATTAGATACATCAACTTCTTAGGAATTGTTTATAAAGTAAAGGTCACCATTCATCTACAAAAAAACATAAAATAGAGTTTTAATGAGTTTAAAATACATCGCCATTAGTATTTTTCCTGAAACCTCTCTTGTTGATCATACCAAGTACAAACTTACTGACTAGTTTTGTGTGCATAGAAGGGTGAATAAGGAGTAGAATGATTTTACCTTAATTTTGACACTTATAGAGTACTTCAAGCATGGAAATAGATCTAAGGAAGCTGAATATTCATCTAATAACCTTATCCCATGTGACACACTCCCTTATGGGTCGTACAAGCGCCAAATTCTTTCTTTTTCAAAGGAAACTACCCTTTATTCTAAAGAACCTACCACTTTTTAGCCAATAGTAGTTACTAAAGACTTATGAGGATACATGGAGTGTGAAATTACTTTTTAAAACTTCCACATTACCCAAGGAGTCCATACAACTCATTGAATGCTCTATTAATGACCTTCAAAATTACTCAAAATAATATATTGATAGAATATAACTAATACTAAGGCTAAGATGATGTTAAAGTAAATCAAATAGATTATAATACACCATATGACATAATATTAGACCACTGAAAACACCTTAAAATCATGTTTTTTACTATAATGGTCCCAATTTGACCTATAGGGTCAAATTTGGTCAATAAATTGGTGACTCATAGGGGTAGTATGTCTGCTATACTAAAGATCAGTAGCCTTATCAGTCCATTGGGTTTAGGGAGTCATTTGAAGTATGAAACCAAACAAAAAGACTTTGACAATTGATAACAAGCTTTGATCAAGACATGACTAATTGACAACCTCAACCACACAAAACAAAGGACACATATAAAACAAAGAAAACACACTAACAAGACACACATGTGCTCAAAGCACTTAGGAAAATTAGGAAAGAAACCAATATGTATAATTAAAAACTAATAATACCTCCCTTTCTAGGATCAAAAGAAAATTTTCTTGCATCTCCTTATACATGAAATGAATCATAGTGCCAAGCATGTTGATATTTTGATTGGATACTTGATGGATTAGACATATTTCTTTGCACTTCACTTGTTATGATTTCAATTAGACCATATTAAAATAGGTCTCCAATGTAAATTTATTACTCTTGACCTTGTACACATACCTCTTATTGTTACCCACTCTTTATCTCATGATCAACTTGCACCTTCTTTGTAGGCATGATTTCAAGAGGAGTAGTTTCTTATTCATTAGAATATTGAGGCTAATATAAGATTGTTTTGACATCCAAAGGCTGATGTAAACTTTTATTTATCTCATCTATGACATTTTGAAAAAAAATCATCTTGCTTACCATCACTTTTAATCAGCTCTAAGGAAGATGTAGACCCCTTGAGATACTCAAACTCATTGAAAATGTTTTCAAACTACTGCCACAAGTCCTCATCTTCTCTTTAATCATCATAATTAATGGGAAAAATAAGATAATATATTTCATCCTCCTCTTTATAATCTAAAATGACTTCATTCAAGATTTCTTATTTGAGACAAGGAAGGCATTCTTCATTATTAACACAATAAGAAGACTCAACACAATGACTCACCTCTTCTTTAGTATTGAGGACCTCTTGAGGGATCTAAAGTTGTATCTCAACTATAATTACTTTATTTTAATTCTCAATAACTATAATATCTTCAATCTTCTTCTCTTTGGTGAAGCCAAGACTAGGCATCTTGAAATCAGGTGGCTTAACCCAATGAGGCTGCCAAGGACATATTTTTTTTTCAAGCAAGAGTTCTAAATTTTTATCAACCAACTAATCATATTTAGGTTCCCATACGATAGGTACATCAATTGAAACATTGATGGGTTGAGGATAAGATGAATTATTTGGTGGAGGTGACACATATAATTCAAAATCAGATTGAAAATGAATTTTAGGGGATCCTTTGAGAAGCTCTTAAGAAAGGGGAGGTAGACCTTGGGATAAAATAGATTGGTTTTATTCCTTCCATTTGATAATAAATTCATTTACATCTAATTAATATTGAGCACTCTCTTGAGGAAGGTTATATGGGGTGTGTTTAGGCATGGGATCTTCATTTGGCTCTAAACCTTCCATCATACTTTGACTCAAATTTCATTCTCAACTCTAACTCTTAAATCTACTTAAATAGGTTCTCTTGGAAAAGCCTCTCTTGAATTTTATATGAATATTCATGAGGATGAATAGTATAAAATGGCTGACATAAAACACAAGAGGTTTGAGGAAGGGTGGGAGGGACTTGTATAAGATCAAGCTCTTTCTCAACTTCATACTCCTTATCAAGGCTTCTATGTTGTTTCTTTCCCCATGATTTCACTATATTATTATAGCTTAGGATGTTATTATTAGTAATCTCTTCTTGAGATGGTGATGCAATTTGAGGAGTAGATGAAGTGCTCAAGAAACTTGGGATCTCTTTAGGCATGGATTCTCCACCTTATCTCCAACTTGGAATCTTATATCTAGAAATCACTTATTGAGGTGGGGATGTACTAGGAGATGATAATAAGGGCTTAAATTAAAATTTATTTGATGATGATATGTACTAATAAATATACCTACTAGCCAACTCAATCTACCTATCAATATTTTATTTAAAAACTAAGTTTGTCTTTCCAACTCTCTCTTCCAACTGATTGGGAAAAATATGACTTTGATAAGCTTGATTGTGATCATGAGTAGGGGTCAAGTAGGAATTATATCACTCTTGGGGAGGTGGATATGAGGGCTAAAATATTTAGTGAGGTTTCTCCCCATAAACTCTTATCTTTTCTTCCAAGGATGCAATCAAGCCACCTACATCTAGAATCTCACTTGTGAGTCTTTGCTAATTTTCTCCCTCAATAGGTACCCACTCTCTTTTAACCAACTCTAATGCATATCTAAACTTATGAATAAGATGGATAGGAATATCTAGACCATGTACCCTTTGTGTATCAATCTCTATCATATACTTGTCATAGCCCAAGAGATTTTTCTTGAAATTTAAAATAGATTGTTTGAGAAGTGACTAGGTTGATTATGAGGAGTAAGATATTGGGAAGGCTATTTATAGGATTGATACAACTCATGAAAATTATATTAAGGATCATATTGGAGTTGGTAAAGGTCATATTAGAGTTGGTAAGGATCATGACAAGGTTGATAGGGAATGTCATAAGCTTGATAAACCTTACCAACTTGTGTAAAATAATATTCGACACCAAATTCAGCCATGAAACTTCATTAGGAAGAAATAACACAAGGAATGATTATAAATAATATTTAAAATGAATACTTGGGCTACTTGACCAATTTATGTAACTTTGGAGTTACTATTGATGCTTGGATAGATGCCTCCAAAGGCTAATCTCTTAAAAGCCAACATAAAAAATCCTTTAACTTATTGGACAAAAAATCCCACTAGGCATGCCAAAAAAATTTGTCACTTATATTTTTACCCTTTGAGGAGATTTCTCAGCTCTCCTCATCCAAGTAGCACAATTTAAACACCTCTAGGTTGTGGGTAGCTTAAGAATGAGGTGAATATTTAGATAACACTAGCTCCCTTGATGTAACACTTGTAGATAATTACTACACCTATGATTGTGAGGGAAAAAGGAGAAAAAACTAAAGGTAAACTATCCTAAGGGAGGTTATACACCAAATTATTTTATGACTACCAACCAGCTGCATGTTACACATGAGAACAAGGGATTAAACAAAAATACACTTCTCCAATCTACATCTTCTCACATCAATATTTCATTATGAGGTTGTGATGATTGTTTAGGCTAGGAAGATTAAAAAAGAGGCCTAGGATGGCACTATTTGAATATAATAACTCACTCAACCTTGACACATCAATAGAACACTTCACATGACCTGCAAGAAGAAGCTTTCCAACTGTAAATATGTGATAGAATGAAACACCAATGATAAGGAAATAACAAGTCATCACTAATAAAAATCAATCATCTAAGTGAAAACACTATGAAAAGCAATGGAAGAGGTAAAAATAAATAGTATTTATTTATCCATGGTATGTAAATTAGTAGGGCTTCAGCATACTCAGGTGGAACATAGTTTACAAAAGCCAAATTGGCTAGTTCTTATAGAATTTGAGAGAGAGAAGAAAGAAGTCCAAAGGTCACAAGGAAACTTATCAAGATGAAAAAATGAGTTAATTGTGTATGATAAGGGAAGGTGAAATTGATCATGAAAGATCAAAAGAGACAAGTGGCATCCCAAGTCATGAGATTCATGAAATGTGGCATAAGAGTTCCCTTTGCTAGATCAAAAAATTAACTTTATGATTTAGCCATATTTTACCATCCCAATACTAATTATGGATAGGTATCATGATTATAATGAGAGAGAAGGGTTTTATACATGCCTCTCCATGTATTGGTTACATTCCTAGTCATCTAGAATCATCTAAATATGAACTATCACTACCTGCACTTAAAGAAACTCCTCTTCTAGTCACCCCTCACACTTGGATTCCAAAAAGGCATAAATTTTCCTTGAAAATTAATATAATGGAGTGTATGATAGTTATAAATATCCTCCATGGCCTTAGAGGCATCAAGCACACCTTAAAAGCCATCCACTTGAATCTCTCATGCTTCTCACCATCATGTTCACTATGTGAGTTTTGACTAGATGAGAGCTTTTGTTTGAACACTTAATAGTTTTTAAAAGGCATGAAATGGACATGGGGAGTTAGCTTAAGTCTCAAGATTCCTTAAAAAGTTAATTTCATCTCTTAAAACCTCCTAAAACATGCATAATGTACAAATAGTAAAAATACCTTATTTTATACTAAATCTATAAAATTCTATACAACTAATCCTGATGGTAGGGAGCTTGAATGAGTATTATACAACCTCAAATTACTTTCATGGTGAAACAAGTCCATTAGAGTAGCTTTCCATCTCCATTTCCTTCATCGAGTCTATAACTAGGGTTTGTAAGGGTTTTAAGACATTTTTGCCTTTAAGATTTGTTCATAAAGTTGGGACATTTCAATTGTAAAAAAATTACACAAACATGATGTCAAGGACCCATTATAACCTTTACAAACTTCCTATATTCCCATGCAAATCATTCAATTAGATATGAGCTTCTAGAGTTACCTTATCAAGTTTGACTCTCCATTTCTTGCAGGCCTAATGTTGTCTCTAAGCTCAAAATGAAATTCCTCATGTTTCCTATGAAAATTTAAAAACACACCTATAATTACCCTACAAAAATGGCATAATCCATTGGGATGCTTGCCTTATGTTATAATTGAAGATGATTTCTTATTTAAACTGTAGTCCTAAACCTTGCCTAATAAGCTTGGGTTGTATTAAACCCCAAAATGAAATTTTGATTACTTTCCATAAATCCCAATAAGTTATATACCTTTTTTTTTACCCCATATACATTCTCCAATCCATTATAATGTTCACCCTATACTATAAGTGAAAGTGGTTCTCCATTTGGCTTTGGGCCTAAACTCTATCTACTAGGCCTGACTACAACTCTTATGGGTTTGGAACACTTGTTGAGTTTTACCATTTATTTCTAAATATATTCTATTTTTATAGGTTTTATCTAACTTTCCACACTTATTTTCCATGTCCATATAATTCTTGGTCCATCATTTATCACCCTTTCTCAGAAATGTAGGGTTTGTGTTCCTAAGGAAGTATCCTCTGTCTAAGATAAAATAGAGGGTAATTTTCCTATTTACTCAAACCAATAAAATATGGGATGTGTTTATAAAATTTATATATATCCTATACACAAAAAATGTCCTTTTATTAGGTCATTTGACCCCCAAACCCTTCCAAAACCAAAACAAATTATGTAAAGAGTATTGTGTGTAGGGTTAAAGTGTGAATTGTAGACTAATTGTTGTACTACACTTGTAGGTGTGAATTAATGGATTACGATTTGATAAAAATGTTTAATAATTCATAAATCCTTCCAATATGAACTTCATGTATGCTCTTAACCACCTCACACCTTAGGGTTGAAATACTCTCAATACCAGTCATAGGCAATAGACTGTGTTACTTGCAGAATAGAAGTCCACTTGTAGATGAAAATTTATGTTTTGGAATTGTATTTATTATTTATAATTCATCTAAATATTTTAAATAATTTAAAATTATATGTTAATTAAGTCAATTTACTTATAGGCCTATCTAACTCACTTGTCTAGTTAAGTTACTTGACTATGTTTCCTAGAGGGGACACCTGTAGGTGATTTTATGTGGATTAGACTTTGAAAACGTTGCATGATATTCATTTATACCTTAAAAATATAATATATAAATTATTTTTACCTATTTTTTTCATGATTGGGATATATCCACCTTAATAATCCCACTCCCTTTACTCTCTACCCCTAATAGTCAACTGTAGTTGACTATGTGGGGTCCTGTAGGTGTCTTTCTCCCTAAAACGTATGTCATATATCTTGTAGAAATAATATAAGGATTTTAGGAATAAAATTTAAGATTATATTCATCTTGATATTCAGAATATTCAATTTTCAAGCTCCTACTATGCACTTGTAGGGCTTCACAATCTACTATACATCCACTTCTAGGAAAGAGATACATGTAGATGCATATAGGGCTCAAAACATCACTAGCCAACTCCTCATAATGGTATCAATGAAAATGATATGATTTTAACTCCATAAGGATTTATAAACATTTTAAAATTCCTTGTATTCTACTTAGGATATCAATTATCACTCAAAGGTTTAAAACCTATAGATGATAATGAAGAAACTCAATGCTTAAATGGGCAATTTTGAGGCCCCCAATAACCATTCTCCACTAATCCTCTACCCTAAATAATTTTCATATTTATTGTAATATATGGAGACTATTAGGTTTAGTCATTAATATTATTCAAATCCTTTAGTATTCCTATTAAAAAATATCAACAAAACATCAAGGAAATCTTTTTTCATGTTTTAAGGACAAGGGGTCTGAATTCCATAGAGGGATTTGAACAACTTTCCTTAGAGGTGAATCCACTTATCCTCATGAATCTATGTTTATAAATCTTGGAGCCTTTTCCAACCTCTCTCCTTTTCTCTCCTATGCCATATAACTCTAGAAAATGACTCATCCTTCCAATTTAAATGTAGGTTCCTATGGTTATTACACCCAGCTTCTTTTTTAGAACCAACTCAATGTACAAGGTGAATTTTACACTTGATTCAAATAACTTAGCTTAATAACTTATAATTATTTTGTTATAAAATACTCCCCAATGAATCTTTAGACCTTAAAAAAGACTTCCATTCACCTAACCACATTTTACCATTCTTTGATCATTCTAGGCTTAAGGACAATATTCAAATTTTCAAATTATTAGTTTTGGAGGGAAAACTCCTAGAAGCCAAATAACACACATTGAAGACTCCAAATGGATTCATAAAACACAAACATACCTAATAAGGTCTCTCACACACATTGACATTAGACTTTGACCAAATTTGACCTCCTATTGACTAAAACATAAAATTTATGTTTTCTTGCTTGATGGTCCTACATCATACTCCCTAGAAGGGAGAAAACATGAGCCTCAACATTTTTTTATTGCTTTTCAATTCCAAATTTGAGGGTCTTTAATGTTCACTTGCATGTTATTCTTTATTTCTTACTCCTTATTTACCAAACTCTTGCATTTCTTCCTTGTGGCTTTGTCTAGTCTTTATGTCTATGCATTTTATACCTCTATGAGGTTTACCCACTACTGTAAAATCTTATTTGTTGCATGTTCTAAATATTTGAAGTCAATTTGAACATCTTCTTACTCAGTTGCAACCAATTTGTGTTCATGGTTATTTCATGGCTTGTTTTCTCATAAATCTCACTTTATTCTTGCCTCTTGAGTGATGTTTTATTCTTGCTTATGCTATCATCTTCTTCTTTAGGATCTAATGGATTATTTGGCATTCTAAAATCTATCCTTTGCTCATCTATACTCTCTTTTGTCTTCACTTATTCAAACTTCTTCACATTTTTATGCCTTTTCTTATCATCTTGATCACTATGCAAGAGAAACTTCTTTTTCCTTTGATCCTCATCATAGTAAAACCTAATTTGACCTATCTTTGACCTCTTATATGCATGTTTAGCAAATATAAACTCAACTTGAGCCTGTCTATGGAATAACTCACCTTATTTGCTTATTCATACTCCATTTGCTTACTTGTTTACATATTTGTTTGCAAAACTTTTTGTGCTTCCCTTTTCTATTACTCTTTTTATTTTTATTGGATTTCATCATTGACTATCCTATTTTCTTCATTCCCCTCTCAAACTTGTTCTTGTGCTTTCACTAGGCAACTGCCCCTTATGTCTCTAGGACCAGAACTAGAACTAGGTTTCAAATAATAAATATTAATGCATATATAGTCTTAAAAGATCATAACATATCTTTCCATACCCCTTTAAATGGATACAACAGAATTCAACAACCCTTTCCACTATCCAAGCTCTTTGTGGCCTTATAAGGCTTGTAGCTCTTTTTTAGAGGTTTTCACTTGATTTACCAAATATAGGCACTATTTTTAAGAAGTATTTACTTTTATAGACTCCCTCTATCCCCCTTGAGGTGTGTGAAAAGTTTCATGACTTAATTCATTTTTTATCTAGCACTTCCTTTGTTAAAGTCCTCCAAACTAAGATTAATTAGGCTTATTCCAAAACCCCTATTGTCAAATCCATACCTATCCATATAATATCAAGTAAAAAACACTTTATTATCTCTCCATATTATAATAAAAGTCAAATAATTTTTTTTAAGGGTTTTCAATGGTTGAAACTCTCTAAAATTTATAAAACCCTAGTTGTAGGGTTTCTCCCTTCCTGCACAAGTTGAAACCCTTCATAATTACATAAATAGAGTTTTAGATAGTTTAAAATGATAAAAATTAAACCAAAAGTTATATTTTAGTCTTATATAATTCATATAAAATGATATAACCCCTCTCCAATCCATTTCATGACTAAAACAACCAAATATTAGTTTATTGTATGTTCTTTTCCTGATTGTGCAAGGGTTTAGGCTAACAATATACACTTGAATGGTTTTATAGGTTCTCAAAAGTATCTCTCATAAATCATTAAAATTTACCTAACATGATGACACCTTATCAACACCTATTCATACTTTACCTTATGCTTCAATCACTTCCTTGGCTAGACTATGTATCCAAAACATGGTACACACAGTTGTAGGTGCTTGTCATCTATTTATTTTTAAACACATCCTCTCCCTTATCATATAATATTATCAAGTCATCCTATTTTTACCAAAAAACCAAGAAATCTTGATGACATACTCACTTCTCTCTTTTATTAGGTTATCATTTCAATACCTTCCAAACAAGGTTTCATACTATATACTTAGAGTTTCTTTCATTGTGAATAGGGTGTTGACTACATAAAAATGTTTTATCTCTTTATAAGAGTTTTAACCTATACAAATTAGAAACATATGATTCATATAAACCATATAAACACTCTACTGGTCATCACCATCTCCCATCTCAAATATAATCATACTTCCCTAGAGTAACTAATACTTGCATACCTTAGATGGCCAATACTATGAATAGGGGTGTAAGAATAGATTGATCTCTCTAAGTTTATTTGTTTAAAATTTTCACCCAATTAATTTATGGATATATAGGGATATTTAAACCTTCAAATATCATACACAATAAATTTTCTCTTTATACTCAAATAATGGTTCAAATCATTCTTTCTTGACTGTGCTCATTAGTTTTTCTTAAACATGTAGACATACAGATTCTATGCATGCATATAGACTTCAAGGATCATATAATAAAATTTACATATGTAAATAAAAAATACTATGATTCTAAATTAAAACAACTCATAAAAAACCTCATCTTCAATTCTTTGAATCACATTCATCACAATATAGTCCATAGATGGACTTGACTAACTTTCTTGAGAGGTGAATCCACTTATCCTCATGGCTCTCTATTTATAAGTATTGGATAATTTTCCAATATCTAACCCTATATCTCCTATGCCATATAAATCTAACAAATGACTATTCCTTCCAATTTCAATGTAGGTTCCTATGGTAGGTACATCCAACTTCTTTTTTACAACCAACTCAACATACAAGGTGACTTTTACACTTGATTCAAATAACTTGGCTTAATAACTTATGCTTATTTAGTCATAATATACTCCCCAATGAATCTTTAGACCTTAAAAAATACTTAAATTCACCTAAACACCTATTACTTGGCTTCAATCATTCTAGGCTTAAGGACAATATTTGAATTTTCAAATTATTAGTTTTGGAGAGAAAAATCCTAGAAGCCAAATAACACACATTGAAGACTCTAAATGGATTCATAAAACACAAATATACATAATAAGGTCTATCACACACATTGAAATTATAATTTGACCAAATTTGACATCCTATTGACCAAAACACAAAATTTATGTTTTCTTTCTTGGTGCTCCTACATCAATTAGAACCCACATTGGCCACCTCCCCATCACCAAAACACTCAACCAATCTCCAAGCCTTAACTTTACACTATATCATAGGTAAACCCAAAATCACACACACACACACACACACACACACACACACACAGACACACACACACACACACACACACACACAAACACATTCTAGGGTGATTTTCCAATCACCCAAAACTTGTTGAAATTGAAATGTGTTAGGGTCTACATCTTAATAGGTAAATAAATTAAATAAAAATATACTATTTGGGGAAACATTCCCACTTGAGTAATCATCCATATACTAGCTTGATCCAATTGAGAAATATTATTAGTGATTAGATGACAAGTCACTTGGGGAAACCTCTCATTTTCTAAGTATCACCTCCACCTCACATAGGTCATGTGCATCCACCAAAGAAATATTTAATAAGTTCAAAACTTTAAAAACTAATTAAAACTACTACTATGGTGAAATTGTAGTTATATGCAGGGGCTGTTAATAAACTACCATCATGATGATGAAACCATTTGTGTATGTAAATTGGTAGCTATGTAGTCATCAAAGTTGTGAAATTATCATGTAGATTGCTTAAACATTTGTCTATGTAGACAAGGGGTTGTGTAACCACTATGAAAATTTCACAATTTCTGGTGTGATTGAATAACCATTGGTATGCATAGACTAATTTTTTTTCCCCACACTGGTAATTTAGTCTACCATTCCTATAAAACTTAGAAATTACAAAGGAATAAAAACATTTATCTATATTTTTAAAAAATTTTCCTAGTCACCTAACTACATTGAACATTTAAACTACCTTTTTATCAAAATTGACCTATCCTAGATAATTTTCCAAGCAAATCTAACAAACCTAGGGTTGTGGATAAAATAAACAAAAAATAACATCTGGATAAGCCCCACCAACTTCCATTGATTCCATTAACATCCTTTCTACACACTCTCTCTATCACATGTATTTGATAGCAATATAGTCACCAATGGGCTAGAGCTCAAAATTTGGTAAGTGGGAAAGTAAAAATGATTTCTAAATTTGGAATTAACTTCTATTTATAGTAACTTTTATTTTATTCTATATTTACACTTTTTGGCATAATTTGTCTTATTTACTTTATTTTTCATGTATTTTGATGCATTTACAATTTTTAAGGTGTAAAAAAGCATGAGGCGTCCCAAGTAGTACCCTTCCCTTACACTGGCAGTAATAATTCTTATTTTTGATTTTTCATAAAATTTATTTATTTCAATTTCCTTTAATGTTTCCATCTCATTTTATATTTCTCAAGATGATGTCTCTTTTCAGTTTAGCTCAGTTCCTTTACAAATCAATAGTTGTATTTATTGCATATTTTATACCTTGATTTATTATACCCAAATTTAAGTTATAACCCCAACATGATGGAATAGGTAGTATTTTCATTCCCTAAATGAATGATAATTACTCTTGTCTTACTTTTAAATTACATAATTCTTTTCATTCCTTTCATTATAGAAATTGCTTCTTGTCTATTGTTTACAAGTGGTGAGGCATCTCAACGAGCTTTACTTTACCACACTAGTAAACAAAGTGTGTTTTCTAACCCTCCCCTTTAGTGGGGTGTAAATTTTCTTAGAAACACTAGTGGGAATTCATGACAAAGCACCTACCCAATGGGGAAATATGTACGCACTAAAAAATTACATGGTATAAAATTTTAAAAAAATATGATGATGATACTAGGACATATATAAACTAATAACACACTCAAGTCGATTTTCCTAACCATTTTCCCTTTTTATTAATTTTAATACCTTCCATGAGTTTTAAATTTGTAAAAAATGACTCTTAACCTTCTATACTTAGAAGCTCCATGGTGTATGGAAAAATTGTCACAATAGTTGAATAACAACCACTTTAATTAAAGAAGTGGTTTCATCATCATTTTTGGGTCTATTCATGTAACCTAAATAATGCATTATTTGAAACATTTTCACTTATTCACTCCTCCTCCTTTGATTAATCATCATAGGTAGCTCCCAATCAATCTAGTTAACTCCCAATTGATCCTAGTTAACTCTAGTTAACTCACATTCAACCCTAGTTAACTCCTAATTAACTCAATTACCCAATTCTTTAAAAATAAGCCTATTTATGATTAAATTTATATTGGAAGATAGAAGAATTTTAATTTATGAAAAAAATTAGAAAAAAAATTAAGAATATACAATTTGTATGCTATTATTTTCTTGAAGAAAATGACCCACATAAATATTACAATTTTATTTTCACCCTTACTGAGTTGAGATCAAATATTTTTGGAAAGGAAAATTCATACTCTATTGTTTTATTCAAGCTTAACCACATAGTTTTTGAAATTTTATGTTCACCCTACTTGCATTTGTAGTGGAAAACTTAGGAATGAATACTAAACACTATCATTTGTGAGAGCCAACCAAACACTATTGCATTTTCCATTCATTATTTGATT
Organism: Torreya grandis; assembly: GCA_037957365.1. Lineage (NCBI taxonomy): Eukaryota > Viridiplantae > Streptophyta > Pinopsida > Cupressales > Taxaceae > Torreya > Torreya grandis. Next base: position 296,912 of record JARHVA010002351.1, read on the forward strand.
TTAGTTTCAAAATCCTACTTTCTTCTTACTAAATAAAATATCATGGGGTTAGATTGAGTAATTTCAAGGAGGTAGCAACTTGAGGATTTGAAGAAATTAAAAAAAACATGTTTCTAATCTGCCATCTGCACTTAAAAGGTTGGAGGCTTTTTTTTGTATTCTTTTCATAGTTAATATTTATTTTTATTAAATTATAGATAAAATAAATTTTATTTCATGTTAGTCTAATAATATTTAAAATTTATGAATTCAATTACCCTCTATGAAAATAAATGGATTGTATAAGTCTTAGGGAACATTTCTCCATAGATTCACCCCTGATTCTCCAACCTTATTGAGTGACATTCCTTCACCTATTTCATTGTAATAAATTATTTATTTATTTGTAGCCTTCATGGAAATTAAAAATTGGATCTTTTTTTTAACACCTACATAATGTTTCCCATAACAACCCATGTCTACATGCCATTTCTACTTAACAACATTTCTTCAGATTTGTTCACCCATAACACTAAACCTTACTTCTTATTTTCATTCAAAGAAACAAAATGGATTTATTGTTTTAAATCCTTAATATAGTTTGTCCATCAATCAAACTAAAATATATATTTAAATCAATTTAGAACATTACAAAAAATAAAAATATCATTTAGATTTGACATTCAAAATTGCATGTTTAATTATTCATCTCATTTTTTTAGTTTTCCATCAATATAGAAATATAAAAATAAAAAAAGGAAAAATATACATATGTTAATTTATATTTAGCTATGCATTATGTCGAGTTTGAAGAATTAAAAAAAAGAATTTATCTTATCATTTGTTTTCAGCACTTTAATTATTTTCAGCTCACATACATTCATTACATCTGTAAATTTAAAACACTACAACATTTAATTAGTTTGCTTTTAATAATTAGTTAGTTTTCATTTATATAATCAAATAAAAAAATTATTCATCTATGCATTTCTAACAACTAATTAGTTTTCATTTGCATATCAAATCTGGAAAAAAAAAAAAAAAAAAATTGTTTACATTTTCAGCATTATACCCTTTTAATATTTATATACGTAAATAATTTAAAAAATAGATACAAATATATTTTTTCCATGCATTTTCAGGATTTAGTTAGTATGCACTTTCATTCATAAAAATATTGAAAAGATAATAAAATATGTCAATTTTTTTATTTCTAACATTGTGTATTATTTTAATTCATTATTAAATGGTAGTTTAGTTTTATTTTGTCATTTACAAGTCGTCTCTTTAATTTCATAGAAATACATTTGAGTTCACCATTGAAATATTTCATTTCATAAAACATTAGTTAAAAAAACTCCTCAAATAAATTAAAAAAAAAAAAACAAACCCAAATTTTAGTTTAAACATCACTTGACACATTCATTCTGATATATTTAGAAGATGCTCTTAAAACAAGTGCATCCACACAGGATAATAGCTTTTCTCTGTTAAGTTGCCCCCATTTTAATGAAAAATATACAAATTGACATTGACTATAAGCTTCAGATGGAAGTATTTCACTCAAATCCACTCCCATATTTTATAGTTAGTGGATTTGAGGCCTTAGACAAAAAGAAAACTTCTAAAAGCATAACTAACTAGACAAATCTATCTGTTAGCCTGCGGATAAGAAAACCTCTACATGTGATTCAATTCAGCACCCTCAAATCTAGCCTCATCTCATTTTATTTATTTTTTATGGATGAAATTATATAAGTGAGACCAACCTGATAGAGTTGGTCAAATATAAGAGTAATTTAACATGAATTTTATCGATTTAAAGAGATTACTATTGATCAAGAGTTACACTACTTAGTTCTCTTAAAATCTAGTTATTCTAAACTTATCATCTTCACTAGATAGTTTTTTACCCTAAATGAACACTATGAAGGAAAAAAGAGTTTCTGTATAGAAGAGATCACCTATTGATATGCATAGTTCATAATCATAATAGGGTGTCTCAACCAATTCAGTAAGCTCATCTCGTTTAACAAGCTCGACCCATTTAACCAAATCACAGGTTGCATTTAGCCATCATTCATTTGTTTTTGTCTCATCTCAACCTTGGGAAGTTAAGTATATAAGGTTAGTGTTTTTATTTTTTTACATACACCACCTTCCTAGACTTATTTCTAAGTTTGTTTTGATATGTCACTTATGATATTTATAATGAGTGGACACAATCATAGTCTTAAATGAAATCTATAAATGAATGCATTTACAAAGGCCATTTATTCACAAGATAAAAGTTGTATTTTATGGCCTCAGCTACTCCATGATCCCATGATATTTACTTAAGTATTATTTTTGGTCACAAATATTGAGTATGGATTTAAATAAAAATAAAATAGGTTTGTAAAATTCAACATGTCTATGGATTGCACTATGGCCACTTTGTGAACAAAAGGCCACTCTGAGATTGTGTGACTCCATGAGTTCATGTGGACATGATGTGGAAAGGTTTTAATATGAAAAAAATCATATATGTAAAGTGGAAAGGTGTAGAGGTGAAAATAAGAATGAAATAGGTTGAAAAAAATCAACCCATCTATGGAGTTCACTATGGAATTTTTGAAATAATAATGTTATATGTAATTTTGAATTTTGGTTATCTAAATAATAAAAACTATAGAATATTTAAATTACATAATATATTAAAATCCACATAAAAATATAATTGTAACTAACAAAGTATTATAGGTTTATTATAGTTTAATATTAATGGAAATGACATAGGAGATAGGGTAATTATCTTGTTTAGATTAAGTTCTAGTCTATGAAAAGGTATATTCATCAACAAAGGTTGGAAAAAGGTATGTGGTCATTTATATTTGGAAACATTATGCTTGTGCATATTGGGATGTTTCTATTTATTTTTAGATGCTTTTAGTAGGGTGAAAGTGTCTACTAAGTATTGGAAGTGTCTAAGAGATCTATATAGGGCTGTAAAAAACTGTATCACTATGCCTATACTTGAAATTGACTCGTATATATTCAGATACTTTTGATTCCACATAGATATATTTATTTTCATTATCATTGCTTCAAAAACCTTAGCTCCATTTTAAAACTAGGTTTTCCTAAATAAAGGGGTTAATGGGGTGGGTTGAGATGACCCTAATCACTCCTCTTTGAGTGGCTTAGTGCTACCTATATTCTAATACTATGAAGAGGGATAAAACTACGTGCATTTTCCCCACCTAATGTGTGTGTATAATCAATGTAATATTAACATGTATTTTAATCCTATGTATGGATTTAAACACTTGAAAACCTAATTTAAACATTGCAATGGTATTTATAAATGTCTTAGAGCCCTCTTTTTTGAGGAATTTTAGATCTAGAAGGTTTAGGATAGTTCCTCTCAATGTGAATATGTATATCCCTAAGTGTGAGATAGATAATTTATAGATAGGTGCTAGATAGGAATAGACTTAGAATTATGCTTTATAAATAGCTAAATCTTTGAGTAATTAACTTACACATTGACATGAGAAATATATGATCCAACCCATATGAATCGATTATATTTGAAAAAAATTAGTTAAAGGGCACATCAACAAATCTAGCCTAGGTGGATGGATCTAGTAGGTTGGAGATATCCAAGGAAGACTATAAATGTGTAGAAAGTAGGAAATAATGGTTTAATATTAGGAGATGGTCTTAATATGATAATAATATGTTTAGATAGAGACTATGTAAACTCTGTGTATCAACAATAAAATATTGGGAAGGTCGGGCCCATAGATGAGTGAATGGTCAGGGGAGAGAGAGAGGGAACAATAGTCAGTTGTGTATGAAATTAAAGTATAGAAAGACTTGGTCAAAATTGATACTGTCAAGTGTCTAATGCCAAATATGAGTGCCTACCTTTCCCCCCATTTATCTACTAAGGGAAATGCTAGAGTAAAAGGATAAAGAGAGATACCTGAGTGTGATTATGGCGGGTGCGTTTATGTAGGTGTTGAGTGTTAAGGCTTGCTCCATGAAAACCCTACAATGAAAAATTTAGAAATCACTTTTCACTTATGATATAAAATATAAATTAAAATCATTGAACATATTTGAAATTAAAATAACAAAGAACAAATACAACTATATGCACACAAATTAAATTACCTACTAACAATAATGGAGAATGGGGTGATCATGCCCCTTGGAGATGCTAATGTTAAAACCATGGGTTGAGATGAATATTCCCCAACCCTCATTGGAGACAAAGAAGTGATTACCAGTTAAGTCATGTAGAAACTCAACCACACTACTCATTATATTTTCTAAGAATGAGACCCACCATGATTTCCAATCAAATATGAGTATTTGAGAGTCTAAATCTGAGTAATTTATCTAAATCATCTATTATAGATATAATATCTTATTCAATTTGAGTATTTATGTATAGTTGAGTAAATATGAGTAAGTTTTTTATAGAATGTGTCACATATGACTTGCATATGTCCCCAATCCAATAAATTGTGTAATCTAGCTCATATATTCTATGCCAAAGTATCATAATATCTAAAAATATTTTCTCATGTCGTTCATATGCCCATATATAATAATATATGTGAACCGAGTTTAGTAATATAGGTAATAATATCATACAATATATGAAATTTCATTAATAATCTTGTAAAATATTTGACATATGCCTCTATGTTGTGTCAAATTTATTGTAATATGTGTAAACTTATAATAATATGAAGTAATATATGCCCAAAATTTATTTTTTATGGTTAAACTCTAAGTATATTTATGTAAGTTAATTAGGATTTAAGAAAAGCTATTGTGTATGCCCCCTTTTAAGTTGAGGAATTAGCTTGCAAATTACTCATCTCAAAATAAAAGAGGTATATGCATCATGTTATTTATAAAAACTTGTAAAACATGTTCTAACATGATAAGAATGTGTTATCATAGTAAGATTATATCGTTTGAGCATTTATGAAACACACATTATAAGGAATACAAATGTCATGTCAGTATAGATATAACAATGAGAAATATAGTGATAGAGCCAATATATAAATGAGCATATAAAAATTGAGTAAAAAATACACAAAAGATGCATGAAATGTATCCTAACACCACACACAATAAGAATAATGTGTGACATGGATCACAACATCTCAATCTCAACAAATAATCCTAGATGTATCCACATAAAGCACATAAAGTCATAAAGTCACACATAATGTGATGGTCATGATGAATATAAGATATCATATAAACACACATGATAGCACACAATCTAAAATAGATCAATGAATAATCTATAATAATTAGAGTAGAATAGAGTAAGATCCATATAGAGAAGGATTCAAGCACGAAATTTAGTCACACAATAAACACCTAATGTCACGTAGAGTCATAGGGAACTGAGGAAGATTCAAACAATATAATATATAAGAAATAATCATACCATGTATCATGAAAAAACATCAATCATCCATTGAATAAACAAGTCTAATCTACACAATCAATGTATGCCATCATCATACATATGAAAATATAATATCTAGAGAAAGAATAAAGTAAGTAATATCAATAATATTACTCCATGTGTAATCAATCTAAAATGGATCAATATGATCAATGTAATGTTTATATAAAGATATAACCTATGTAAAGTGTACCAAGATGGCCCTAACATAAGCATGCTCTAAATGTAGGAATGCATCCCCTAGGTACAGGAGTATCCTACTCTGAATGCCCATGTCATATATAACTTGTATGTCCTACATCTCACTTATATCTACCATGAAATTAATGTATATAAAAAAATGGATATACAATTTCCCATATGTGGTAAGTGATAAATAAATCATGTAAACAAGAAACACATGTGATGCATAGGTTTTGGTTTTTGAATTTTTAAATATTTCATATTTTTTTGTAATTAAATTTTTTTAATGTGAATCTCAAACTATAAAATGGAATCTATTGGATGTAATAAATTTCACAAAGTATATAGTGATAATGTTCTCAAATATGTGTATGGAATCTCATCAAATACATGTAGGCCATAATTGTAACTATCATTATACCATTCTATTGCAACCAAATTTTCCTTTCCTTTTACTCTTTTCTAGATATTATGCATATGTATTACACTTTATTAATTTATGTGATTTTTTATGTGTTATCTTAGAGAATACTAACATTTTAGTTTTCCATGTTGCATTAAAATTTTGGTTCTCATTATTTCCATCTTGTTGAATCTTGATTGCATTTTCATCATTCAATACGGTGATGTATCTATTTAGTATATGCACGGTAACTTAAATCTATCGTAACCATTGCTATCAAAGTATATCACATAATTGTTTGTCTAATAATATCAACAATATTAATGTATCAACCACCTTTGGTCTACATTAAATTGGCAGCATAATGTGTCCAATTGATCCTTCAAAAATTATACTATGTTAAAATATATAATTGTCATGTCCCAACTATTGTAAGAATGTAATAATACACATTTTCATGTATTTTAACTCATCGGTATGAATCTATCACTTATTTTTATCCTTAATGTATACTTTAATTTTTAATGTATCTTATCATGGTTTATTTTACACCCTACATGCTTTGTCTTTAGACCAGGTTCTTTTTAGAAACCAATATTAGTAGATTCTATTGAATTTGAGTCACTATGATAATCCATTCATATTTAAATTTATGAATAATTCATGATAATTCTGTATAAGTGTCTATTTCATGTCTTATTGTTATGTGATAACTAAAAAATGAAATTCCTTCATGAGTTGTCAATCTACCCATAGCTTTATGTCGAGTCATGGTTAGAGTTATCAAACTCCTATCAAGAAAAATATGTACTATAACATTTGGTTTATCTTATGAATTAGTAATTTATAATATGGTATCTAGTTTTTTATCCATGAAATTTATATTTTTATTTAATCTATCATAAATTTTGGGTGTGCCCCTACAATGCAATGTGTAATGTGTTGTGCCTCATATTATCTAGTTATATGAGTTTTGAATTTTTTTTGATTTAGTGGAATACTTATCATTGAAGTATGTTGTAATAAACTTATATTGAACAAGTATTTTCAGTTTTATTATCATGAGTGTCTTAAAGGGGTGATTTTAATTTATCTAATTTGGTTTTTTTCACTAGTTTTGAATCATCTTGGTATTCTCCTAGGCCAGTAGGTGTAAAATTTTAACCATAAAAATAATCATCTAGGTTCATTGGAACTTTGTTCTCATCATCATGTGTATTATATTATTCCATGCATATGTGATTTGGATCCTCTAAGTTGAATATTAAAGTAATATATGGTATCTTTTCTTCTTGTGTGTCTTTCATTGGCTTGATTCATGTAGATTTGGCTCATTTTTGTTTGTCTAACTTGACTCTCTAATTTCATATGTATGTATCCTATTTGATAGTATGATATATTTATTATGTTAGACTAAAAATACTCAAATTATGGATTGCATCAATTATTATTATATGCTAATTTGTATTAATTAAAAGGTTAAATATCTACAGGACATGTATATAAATGTCCCTCATGTATAAACCTTATGCACTAATGTAAAGTAGATATTATGGTTTACATTGCATGTATTCATGGTTAATATAAATGTAGGTTATAATTAAAATGATTGGGAATTACATGAAATATAGTAGGTGGTGTCTTAGGCCTAATTTGATATCCAAAGTAATTGATCCTATTGATTAACAAGTAACATTGACAAATGATCTAATGTTTTAATGTGATTTTTGAATAGAGTATTTGTAAAAATGTGACATTGCATATATTAAATATTAATTTTTTAATTATCAAGACACATTTGAATTCATTTTTTAATATTATTACTTGAATAAACAATAAGATATTTTGATCTATAATATGGTCAGTAGACAAGTCATCATTTAAAAAAGATATCATGTCTTTATACTCTTAAATATATTGATCATGGAGACAAATTAAGTAGGTTCCACATAGTTTGGTAATGTTACACACACACACACACACACACACACACACACACACACACACACACACACACACACACACACACACACACACACACACACACACACACACACACACACACACACACACACACACACACACACACACACAGGATATATTTTTATATGGTTTAACTCTTGAGTATTTATAGCATATAATTCTTAGCTTGGGTGTTCTTAATTTGATCAATGATATCATGCCATTTATATGGATTAGCTAGCCTCATGGGAGGTAGAGGCGAATGAGGAGATACAGTTTGAATACCTTCATTATGTTGTGGATGATATGGAAACCTTCCTTTTCATGTGGTAATATCATGGACTATGGGATCTATTATAATACTAGGGTGAATAATGGTTGTGGGATGGTAGCTATCATGACCTTGAGATATGGAAGATGAGGAATGAAAGGATTAATTTGTACACTTTAACATCTAGTAGTGATTTAAGGTATTTTAAATTTGGAATTTAAATAAAATAATTTGATAAGAAGGTTTAAGGATTATTGATCATTTATTTCAACCTTAGTTGTATTGCATATGAGTTTGATTTTTTTTATTACAAGAGATTAGAAGATGTTACATATTTTAGGCCAATAACATTTAATCATAAATTTCATAGTTCGAATGGGAAAATATAAACCATGATTATCCTTTATATCCACTATTTATTTATGTGAATATGGGGAAATTAGATCTAAATACAAAAATATGAAACCCTAGGAAAATGGAAGGAAAGTCCAAGGAATCTAGGGCTTGGTATGCTTAAGACAAGGTCTAGTTTCAACAAAATCTTTTATTTAATTTTGGATTTAGGTTATGTAAAGTATTGAAAAATATAAATATTTATATCTCATAATATATAATAGTCCACATATAAATATGAGTGTAACTATCATAATATTACTGGTTTATTGAAATTTACTATTTATGGAAATGACCTAGGAGATAAAATACTTAGCTTGTTTATATTTTGTTATGGACATGATAGGGAAAAATGGTCAACATATATTTGGAATGGGTATGTGGTCACTTAGATATGTAAATAGAATGCTTGTTCCTATAGAGATGAATACGATACTTCTTGGATGCCCGTGGTAGGGCATAACCATCTATTAAATACTAGAACCATCTAGTAGACATACATAGGTATATGACAATTTGGATCAATATGATTTTTCCCACATGTTACTCTGGTATATTAATATAATTTTTATCATGTATATATTTATTTTTTCTCCTTATTCTTGCTTCAAAACCCTAGCTCCACTTTTGACACTAGGTTCTCTTATAAAAATGGGTTAGTGTGATGGGTTGAGATGACCCCAATCACTCAAGATTGAGTTGATTAGTGTTTCATATGTTTTAATACTCTAAAGAGGGATAAAACCAAACTTATTTATCCCACCTTCAATCTATCTCCAATTAGTGTAATCTTAACATGTAGTGCAATCTTGAATATGGATTTTGACACTTGAAAACCTATGATTTTATCCTTGCAATGGTATTTAGAATTGGATTAGAGGCTGATCATTTGAATGGTTTCATATTTTTAAGATTTAGGCTAGTTAATATTAATGTAAGATGTATTCTTGAGTGTGAGATAGGTTATTTCTAGATAGGAATAGGCTTAGACTTGATTTTTATAAATTGTTGACTTTTTAGGAAATTTCCCTCTACAGCAACATGTAAAATGTACGGGCTGACCCATATGAAGGATTTAAATTTTAAAAAATACTAATTAAATGGGGAATAAACATATTTAAAAAAGGTGTAAAGATACATTAGTCTAGAATCATTTGATTAAAAATGAAAAATATCCCAAATGTAGGAAAAAATGATCTAAGATAAAGAGTGATATAGATGTGGAGCCCACATAGTTTATTTCTTAGGTTTATTATATTTGGTGATAATTTTTGAAGTGTGAAGACAAGTGGAAAATGGAAAATAAGGTGTAATTAATAATTCCATGGGTCTACATAGTATAAAACTCAAATACAAGGAACATATTTTCTCTATGAACTCTATGACTATGTGAATAGTTTAAAAATTCCACATATCTCAATATCGTGAGCCACATAATAGCAAATAAAATTAAAATCCAAAATTGAATTCATTAAATTTGTGACCAAAAAATTGTTTAAATATGGAATGTGTGTCAAACTAGCCCAATACATTTATGCCATGTGTCTTATTCTTGGGGAACTCATATGTCACCACTTAGACCAATCAATAGTTTTTTTAGGTCTCATTCCTAATGAACATGTTTACGTGAAGTGGTAGTAAAATATTAAAGTGTAGTGAGGACATCTCATCATATTTGTTTTTACTTGGAAATAATAGGATGCAAGGTGGAGGGGTCACTATATGATATTTATTACTATCTAATTTTACTTGGAAACTATAATACCAACTATGGTCTTTGATATTTCCTATTATAGGTTACCAATAATAGAGTAACTTATCAATGCCCTTGTCCCCAACAAAACTTTATGCCAACATGATAATGATGAGTAGGTGCATGTTAGATATTTGAGCTACCTCAAATCTTACCACCCACACCCCATAATTAGCACCCACATTGGGCACCTCCCCCTCAGCAAAATACTCAAGCCATCTTCAAGCCTCAACCTTACTATAGTGTACACCCTATCATATATAAACCCAAAAACATATATACATCTTCTAGGGTGATGGTCCACAAACCCAAAACTTGTGTAAATTGAAATGTGTTAGGGTATACATCCTAATAGCTAAATAAATCATAAAAAAATATACTATTTGGGGAAACCAATCCCACTTGAGTAATCCTTCAAATACTAGCTTGATCCAATTGAGAAATATTATTAGCAATTAGATGATGAGTCACTTGGGGAAACCATTCCTTTTCTATGGATCACCTCCACCAAATTTAGTTCATGTGCATGCAAAGAATCAAGATTTAATAAGTTTAAGCCATTAAAAATTAATTAAAACCACTACTATGGTGAAACTATAGTTATATGCAGGGGATGTAAAGAAACTACCATCATGGTGATGAAACTATCTGTCTATGAAAATTGGTAGTTATGTAGTCATCATAGTTTTGAAATTATCGTGTAGATTGCTTAAACAATGGACTATGTAGATAAGTGATTGTGTAACCACTATGAAAATTTCATAATTATTAGCTCAATTGCATAACCATTGGTATGTGTAGACTAACAATTTTTCTCCACATTGGTAATTTCTTCTACCATTCCCATAAAACTGAAGAAACATAAGGGAATACAAACATTCATCTATATTTTAAAAAAAATTCTTAGTCACCTAACTACATTCAACATTTAAACTACCTTTGTATCAAAATTGACCTATCCTAGATAATTTTCCAAGTAAATCTAACAAACCTAAGGTTTTGGATAAAACAAAAAAAATAACATGTGCATGAGCCCTGCCTACTATCATTGATTCCATTAACATCCTCTCCACACACTCTCTCTATCACATGTATTTGATATCAGTATAGTCACTAGTGGGCCAGATCTCAAAATTTGGTAAGTGGGAAAGTAAAAATGATTTCTAAATTTGGAATCAAATTCTATTTATAGTAACTTTTATTTTATTCTAAATTTACACTTTTTGGCATAATTTTTCTTATTTACTTTATTTTTCATTTATTTTGATGCATTTACAATTTTTTAAGTGTACAGAAACATGAGGCAACTCAAGCAGTACCCTTCCCCTAAGCTGGTAATTCTTATTTTTTATTTTTCATAAAATTTATTTATTTAATTTTCCTTTAATGTTTCCATCTCATTTTATATTTCTTAGGATGATGTCTCTCTGCCCAACTTGAAGTTCCACCCCCAACAGGATGGAATAGGTAGTATTTTCATTCCCTGAAAGAATGGTAAGTAATATTATCTTCCATTCTAATTACATAATGATTCTCATTCCTTTCATTACTTCACTTGATTATTATCTTTTATTTATAGGTGGTGAGGCATATCAACTAGCTTTACTTCACCACACTAGTAAACAAAGTGCATTTTTTGACCCTCCCCTTTAGTGGGGTGTAAATTTTATTAGAAACACCCTATCCAATTCATGACAAGGCAGCTACCCAATGGGTAAATATGTATGCACCAAAAAAATACATAGTGTTAAATTTCAAAAAAGTATGATGATGATAGAAGGACAAATGAAAAATAATGGTACACTTAAATCCATTTTCCTAACCATTTTCCATTTTGACTACTTTTAATACCTTCCATGAGTGTTAAATTTATAGAAGATGACTCTAAACCTTCTATACTTAGAATCTCCATGGTGCATGGGAAAACTACCATAATAGTTGCATAATGACCATTTTAATTAAAGTAGTGGTTTTGTCATCATTTTTGGGTCTATCCATATAACCTGATGTTTCACTCAAATTTTGCTATTATCCAGAAGAAGGTAGTAAAACTAGAAATATACGTTATGGTAGAAATATTGATAAAAGTACATGCATTGGATTATAAGATTGTGAAGATCTCCTCTTTGGCTTGGGAGGAAGACTTACAAATAAGAAATCACTAAATTAAATTTATTGGTTAGACAAGTACCTAGGTGGATTGCCTAACTAAGACTAGATCCTGGAAGCATGAGCTTCCTTAGGGGTTGTCAATCCACCATTTTAAAATGATTAAGTTGATAAAATAGAAAAAAATTACTTACCTAAATAATAAAAAGGTACTAAAACTGATAACAAGAATTACTTGATAAAGAGATGTGCTAGCAATGATCTAATTAATGATAAGATGATTAGTGTTAGTGCTAACTAGCTGAGGTATGGGTCAAAAAATTAGGCAAAAGTCTATGGTTAGGTAAAAGAATATAGAAGAGGGTCTAATTGGGTGTACATGGTAAAAGGGACCTTATTGGTTTTAGGTATGACATTGAACCGTCAACATTCAAGATGACCACCAGTGGTTAAGGTTAACCATCAGTGGTTAGGTAACAATTAGTGGTTGTGCTTATCGTAGGTGGTTGGCATAATCATTAGTGGTTTCCTATAGGTGAATTAAGGCCAATATTCTAGGTATGAATCTTGAGAGGTGGGTGAGGTCTGTACTAATTTTAAAGTGGAAATACGAAAAATAAATATGAAAAATAGATGATTATCTTATCAAGAAGATGGATTGGATAGATAGTTGAGGCAAATTACTTGATATAGAATTCAATCATAATTTTGATAGAGTGACGATGCTTAGAGTGGTGATGGAAAGTTGGGATTTCCAAATTACTGAAGTACTTGATGATGATTGACCTACAAAATAGATTTTGCGTACTAGAGCTCTAGATAATAATTGTAGATGGTTTATCTCTTACAAATCTCCTTTTCTTATAAGCAAAAGCAAGAGGCTGAAGTGGGAGTATAACTAGGGATTTTAATTATAACTCATCCATGTAATGCCTCATGAAAAGATTTGGATGACTTATATTTAGAAAATCTAAGTGATAGTTTACATGGTGATTACATGTTAAGTTTTTAGTTGGTGGAGCCTAATTGTCGATGGTTAGCCTGACCATTGATGGTCAAGGCAAAAAGGACAAAATAGGTAAAAAGGGCTAGTTTAAGCTAATTAGGTCAAAATGGATAAAAATGGGTTTAGGTAAGGGTAAAAGGTCTAAGGGGTTATGAAAATTGAAATCACACGTGTGGATTTTTGATGTCTACATTTTCCCCTTTTTGTTATATGGTTTGAATTGACAAGATAGAAAACAAAAATGGAAGTTGGGTGAGGTGAAGGTTAAGGTTACCCTAAGAATGGAAGGAGGTCTTCCCCCTCAAATTGGGAAATGATGAGGTAAAATGAAATCATGTTGAGGTTTGAAAAATGGTAGGTGGAGTTGGTGAGTGAGACACATAACATATGCATAAAAGTGACTAAGTGTGATAGTTCAGATCATGTAAATACTAAAGTTTTAAATGTTAATGAAAATAAGGTTGGTACGAAGAAGACAAGTGACCAATGTATCATGTGACTACTGTAGGCAAGGTAGATAGATACACTTATTAGTCTCTGAGGTAGATTTAGTGTTTTTATGGGTATGCAAGGTAGGAAGTGCTCTTAGGAAAACACCAAATGGGTTAATGTGCAATGGAAGTTTGAGGTAGGAAGTGCTCTTGAAAAGACACAAATGATCTAGTTATTACACTAGGTGGTGAAAAAATATGAATAGGGAACATGGTAAGGTTAGTCAGTATGATCAAAATGACCCATGTAAAATCATCACAAAACATGCAAATAGTTTGGTAAAAATGATTAAGATCAAGGTAGATGTGGGAAAATGGGTGGGTTGGGATGTGGCCAGCCTGACTCCATACGCATTAGGCAAGTAGATGCTACCTACATAGTTTAGGGGATGAAGGCTCCCATAATAACTTCATTCCAAATGTAGTTCTTGATAAAATGGTAATGATGAGGTAAATGCTTAGGTGAGTGCTTAAAAAAGTGGGGTAAGTAGATTGCCTAGGCTGCACACTAAATACAATTAAGTGTGATAGTCCTAATTATAATGGCTAGCATTAAGGTTAAAATGGTCAAAAAGGTTAGTTAGAGAAGGGTACTCTCAGAAAGGAAAAGTTTTGGTATGTTAAGTGGATATGAGGTGATCTCATAAGAGGGGTACAAAGATAGTTCAACTTGGTATAAGGGATTCCACGTAACACACTAAGGTACCGAAGAGAGGAGGCTAAGTTCCTACTACCTGAGCTATAACCACAAGACATAGTGCATGACTTTGAGGAGTTACCAATGGGAGGCCCAGTCGATGACATAGGTATTACTGATGGTTATGTAGCCTAATACCAAGGTAGGCATGTTGTAGTTAATTTTAGATGGGGGAATGGTGGTCATGAGGCCATGGATATTGATCTAGTGGTGACATAGGAATAGGGTGACACATAAGTAGCAATAGCATTAGAAGTAACCTAGGCATAAATAACTACCTTACAAGGATAGGTGGCCACTTTGTTAGACTAGATCACAAGACTACAAGGGTAGGTAGGGGTAGTGATGATGGAGAGGGACAAAACACAGGCCCAAGTCATAGATTTATAGGGGTAGGTGGCCACTTTTTAGGGCCATATTGGCTACTTATAAGGATAGATTAGGGTTAGGATGGTAGGTGTATTAGTAAGAGGGCCATTAGATTTAGTGTCATGGGTATGGTATCTTGCAACTATATAAGAGCTTAGATATTATGAGGTAATGGTGCTTGATTAGTTACCCCAGGCTATGATATTTTTAGAGCATAGAATTAGTTTGGGTGGTGGGGCTGCACTAGCTACTCCATGGTAGTGGGTTTCTAAAGTTGGGTAGATAGGGGTCCCAAGGGGACCACCATCAGGTATAGGTATAGGTACAGGTCTAAATGGGTCTAGTGGTAGTAGTGTAGGTGGTTTGAGTTCTCTAGGGGACTGATTGATATATGATATATAATATGTATATGATTTTTGATTTTGTCCTATGTGTTAATGATGTGAGATGTACATTTTGAGAGAGATAAATGTATATTATTATATACCCATGATGATGATATTTATTGATGATTATAGATTCATGATTTTATAGATATGATCTTGGTTTATTTACTAGTTTATTGATGGCTTTAATGGTTATGAAGATTGTTGATGAATGTTTAGATTGATTATGGTTATGCTCATGATGGTGTAGACTTACCTAGCTAGTCATGTGGTGAGATAGCATTTGTTCACTTATGATTATGATGATATTGATGATATTTGTGATGATGTCTATGCTAATGATTTAATGAGTATATGTTTCCTTATGTAGGTTTAGATATGTGGTGAAGATCATTTATTGCTTTGTTATTTATAGATGACATGATGTTGATATGATATTCATGGATATGCTAATGTCTTTTTGGTATTGTGGATGTGCTGATGCTATATGACAAATCTCTCTTTCTTTAGAACTTAATTGAAAATTTACATGAAACAAGTGAATAGACAACTAGATGTATAAGAGACTAAGTATAATCATGAGGGGCACACCCATGAATAAGGAACATAATGCCTTTTTATTGGCAAGGACTAACATGAAACCCAAAGCTAGATTTTGGCTTATTGAAGATAATCCTATTAAGTACTTCACGTTAACATGATTAATATTGATAATGATGTATCTTGATCAGGATGTGTCAAGTAAGCTCATAGTCTCATGTATATGTGATATGTAGAGGGAGAATGGGTAAAAATGAATCTATGTAGTAAGACTAGTATGCCTTTTTTGTAGGCTTCCCAAAGAGGTAGTATAGACAATTCTATGTGTATATACAAAATGTAGATTGATCAATGTGGGAAGCCTACTAAGGAGAGTTGATTGTGGCTTTTCCAAGATTATTTCTAATATGAGAGCCAATTGCAATTTTCAAAAATTTATTGCTTTTGCTTGGGAGTATTTTTCTATTTTGCTTTTGCTTTAGGGTTGAGGAAGCTGATTAATGTGGGAAACATCTAAAAATTTCTAACATTTAACAAATATTTTTCTTAGCCATCCTTCAAGGGAGTGGTCTAAGTTTATGTTTCAAATAATTTTGATAGCTATCCTTCTAGGGAGTAGTCTACCTTACATTTTTGTAGTTTTAAATGATTGCCAATAGTTGTCATTCAAGGGAGCAGTCTATAGATGTTAGGGGTGACCCAAGATTTGTTTTTGACTTTTGCTACTACTCTTCCCTTCGGTTGATTTTTCTTGATTTAGACTTGTATATTTATTCTCAATAGATGAAATTTATGAAGACAAAACTAAGCTGATATAAAATTTCAGTAGGTGAAAAGGATATAGGTGACAACAACCATAGGAACCCCTTCTCAAAGAGAGGGGAAGTACTATGAGAATCATGCCTTGGGTAGAGCCGTGGTACCCAAAGTTCAATATTAGGCTATGCTTGTGATGGATAATCACATGATTCAATTTTAGTTGGTTTCCCCTAAAAGAGGAAAATGAAATATGGTATGCAAGGGATGAGTGTAATTAGACAAATGGTGATCTCAAACATTATTTTAAAAATAAAAAAGATGCAAATGCAAAGCATTGAGAGGATCAGGTTCTAGGTTTCCTTTGATATAGGATAATTGGTAAGATCCCAATCCATACTTATGGGTTATGATGTAGGGTCCAAGCCAATTTAAAATTTTTTTTCCCAATTTACTTTTCTCCATGTTGGTAACATGTTGATTTTATTTAAGGACAAGATCTTTAATATTAAATTCTTGCACTTTCATGTGTTTATTATAAGCTCACTTAATTTTCTCTTTATAGATACAAAGATGGGAAAGAGAGACTAAATGACATGCATCAAGTAGCTCAAGTTGGGCTAAATGTTCTTGATGGTAATCATCTTATGAAATGAGGTCTCACAAAGATATGCAAAGAGAAGGTATTTGGAGTTTAAGAGGAAAGATGACCTTAGCTCCAAAGATGAGAGAAAAATGTTAAGCACTAGTGGGGGTTTGGATGTTAGTATGATATGACCATAAGGAAAAGGGGATGTGTAAGTGCTAATCCTGACTTGAGGCATTGACCAATTTGGTAAGCATATTGTTAAGGGTTTTGTTAGAGGATTCAACTTGTCCATTTACTTGTGGGTGATAAGGTGGGGAAAAGCTTAGTTTAATACCAAATATATCATAAAGGCCTTGAACTTGTTTGTTTTTGAAATATTTTCCATTATCAGTGATGATATTATGGGGAACACTAAAATGGTAGATGATATGATGGGTGATGAATTCGATAATATTTTCAACTTTCATCAAGACAAGGGGAATAACCTCCACCCATTTGGTAAAATATTCAATTGTGATAATGATAGAATGATGTCATTGTGAAGAGTGGGGGTTGTTTTCACCAATAAGGTCGAGACCCCATTGTGAGAAGGGCCAAAAGTCTATAGAAACATAAAGACTATTGCTAGGTGCATGATGTAAATTAATGTGTTGTTGACATTTGACACACTTTTTCACATAATCACAATAATCTTGGTTAAGGGTAGGCTAGTAATAACCTAGGTGAAGGATATGCTTGGCCATAGTGAGGCCACTAAAGTGACCCCCACAGATACCATTGTGTGTCTCTTTGATGGCATGAGAGGCTTCTAAACCATAGAGGTAATGGAATAGGAGGCCACACAAGCCTCATTTATAGAGGATTTCTCCCATAATGGTATAATGAGAGGTTCTTTGAATAAATGCTCAATGGGAGTTCCTAGAGAGTCCATAGGGAACTATCCCAAGGTGAAAGTGGTCAAAGGTTTGTTGGTACCAAAGGTGAAGCAGAGTTTCCTCCACAATAAAGATGGTTGAAATGTCAAATTTAGTGTAGGAAGGTTTGGTGAGGTGATGGAAAATGATATATAGTTTGGAGCCTAAGGGTGTTGATGGGATTTGAGAGGTAAGAGAAGCCATGGTATCAACAAACTTGTTAGTAGACCGAGGGGTGGTTTGGATATGGTAGTGTTTGAATGAGGTTAGAGTTATATGATGAGTTGTATATATAGTTGCATTGTTTCATTATTATACTAATAAGTACCATTGACTTGGTTGACCATAACTAAGAGTCCCTAAAGATATTAATTATTTTGACTCTTAAGGCTAGGGCAGTTTGCAGACCTATTACTAGGGCTTTGTACTTGACCACATTGTTAGTGAATTCAAAGTTAAGTTTAAGGGATAAGGTAAGTGGTTCACTAATAGGGGGGATAAGGAAAATACTAGATCCCCCACCACACTAACATTTGGAACCATTTAAAAACATGGTTACCTAATTTGTGAAATTTGCTTGGGATAGGCTTATGATAGACTCATCTAGAAATACAAGAGGGGGAGGTTGATTATTCACTAGGGGTGCTTCAACTAGTTGGCCAATAATTACTTTCCCTTTGATTGAATTTATTAGAGGAACTCAAGGTCAAACTTAGATAAAACCATAAGCCACTTATCCATATGCTAATATTGGTATGGTTTATAGTGCATGTATTTGAGGGGGTCAGTATTGGTTATGACAAAAAAAATTTGGTTAAGAAGGTAGTGGTGAAGTTTGGTGGCCATAAAGACTAGGGCCAAACATTATTTTTTAGTATGTGTATACTGAGTCTTATATTTGACAAGTGTATGGATAATGTAATAGATGACTTGATCTATGTGTTATTTGTCTCGATAGGAAAACATCACCCCAAGGTAGTGGTCTATGGTAGAGATATAAAGTTAGAAAGGTTGGTCATCTTTAGGATGTGTAAGGATAAGTGGAGATAGAAGGTATTCTTTGAGTGTATCAAAGGCCTTTTGATAATCAACATTCTACTTGAAAGAGATGTCCTTTTTCAAGAGGTAGTGGAAAGGCTAACACTAATCAGAGAGCTAGGAGATGAAGCGATGAATGGATTGAAGTTTCCCCTATAAGCTATGGAGTTATTTAAGATTAGTCAAAGGTAGCATCTCAAGGATGACTTTGATTTTGTCTGGATCAACTTCAATTCCTCGAAGGGAAATGATGAAGCCAATAAGTTTACCTGACAAGACCCAAAAAATACATTTCATGGGATTGAGGTGCATGTGATAATGGATAAGTCACTCAAAGAAAATCTTGAGAATGGATAAATTGTATTTAAAAAGCTTGGAATTCCTAAGAAGGTCATCCACATAATCTTTGATGATTATATGGATAAGGTCATAGAAAATATAGGTCATGGCACATAGGTAGGTTATGTCAGCATTCTTAAGACCAAAGGGCATGACTCTATAATAGAAAGTCCCCAATGGGGTTATAAAAGTAGTTTTGTGTAGATATTTAGGGGAAATCAAAATATGATTATAACCCAAGAATCCATCCATGAGTGACAACATCTCATGACCTGTTGTAAGATCAACAAGTTGGTCAATGCTAGGTAGAGGAAAGTCATCCTTTGGGTAGGCAAGGTTGAGGTCACAAAATTCCACAAAAATACATAGTCCCCCTATGGCTTTAGTGACAAGTATGATGTTTGAAACCCATTAGGGATAATTAATGGGTTGAATAAATTTGACAGAAAAGAGGCATTGAAGGTCTTCTTTGACAAGGAGGGCTATGTGAGGCTGCATTCGACAAAGTTTATGTTTGATAGGTTTGGTATCACGACTGGTTACGATGTTGTGGGTGGTAATGGTTGGGTCAATACTAGGCATATTAGCATATGACTAGGAAAATACAATATTATGGTCTTGGAGGAAGGTAGAGAAGTCATGTAGTTCCTCAAAGGTGAGAGTTTGGCCAAGTTTGATGATGTGGGGGTTGTTTAAAGTGCTTATGTCAATGTTTTTGGTAGATTCATTCAACATGGTTGAGGTTTTTGGAGGTAAATATTTGTGGATGGAGGAATTTGGTGTACCAAGGTGGGAGAGAATAACATCATAATCTTGACACTAAATAGTGTTAATGGTAGGAGAGTCTTCTCCCACAAGTTCAAGATAGGTCAAAGGGATGGATGTAGATGCCCCTTCCTTTTGATAAGCTAGGGGGTTGAGGGTAATCATGTTGAAAAAATAATTTGGGTGGGATGATGTCCTCATCCTCACCCATAGGCGGAGGGGGTGTTGGTGAGGAAGGGGTTTCTTCTTCATCAATGGTAGGGGTAGTTTGTTTGGCCTTTTTATTATTAGGTAAAATGAAGCTGAGGCTATGCTTCTCATGAGGTCTTTAGGTCTTAATTAAGTTTAATGTGTGTGGGCCATGCTCATATCATCATAAATTGAATCCATTTTAGGCACACCTATGAAGGTATAGCTTGGAAAAGTAAGGGTTGTCCAAATAAGAGAAGGTAGAGGTGAATGGTTGAGGTGGAGAAGGAGTGATGATAGTGTTAAGTGGCTTGTCAATTCCCCCATAGATAAAGTGGGGTTGATAGCTCAGAGGACCCAAGGGAGTAATGGCTCCAATATTGGGGTCATAACCTAGTTTTTGGTTGAGTTTCTCATATTCTTGGGGAGTAAGGAGGACATCAAGGGTGAGGAGATAGTATTCTCCAAGGGTGAAGTTTTGGAAGGTAGGTTCCAAAGGATCAGGGATGGGTATCTAGTCTATGAGGATATACAAGATAGTAAAGGCCTCAATGGAGGGGGAAGAAGTAATGACTTTGGATTTTGTGGGTGAGGGTTTGATGGTGGTCATTTGTAGTGCTTTGAATGGAAGCATATGAATGTCATTAGGTTGGTAGGTCATATTATATGTTTCAAAAGGGTTAGGGTCAACTTGTATGTTAATAACTTGACCTTCATGTTTAAACGTGATACAATAGTGGAGGGTAGAAGGTACACATCCCATGGCATAAATCCAAGGTCTCCCAAGTAAAAAATTGGATTAGAATTTACCTTTGACTACATATAAGAGTTTGGGGAGTGTTTGAGGTCCTAGTTAAATGTGGAGGATGAAAGTTCCCAAGGTAGTGGTCATAGTGTCATTAAAAGATGGAAGGATGATTTAAGTTTTGGACATGACATTATCTAGTAGCTTAAGTTATTCATAGGCATGGGAAGAGATGATATTGATACTGGTTCCCCCATCGATCATAACCTGGTTGATGTGGGTTTGGTTGATGTGGGTTGTAATAAAAGAGGAGGATCTAGGTCTTTAGGGTGGATAGAAGGTATCTCTGAGTCCTTGAAGGTAATAAGGGTGGAGAGTTGGAGAACACCAACAAAGGCCTCTATGGGTTGGGAATCCCTTAGTCTAACTTTAATGGCCCGCATAGCCTCGATCATGGGTTGACAATGATGGGGTAAGGTGGAAATGAGCTCATAGAGGCTCATTTTAGTTGGGTATAGGGTGAGTTGGTGGGTATGTCGATAGAATAGACACTTTAGCCTTCCCTTTATCATTTTTTTGTGATTGTGTGACCACATTAATGGTATAGATAAAGGGGGAAGGTGTGATGGGGGGTTGGGTAGAATCTTTGTCACTTTGAGGTGAGAGTTGGGGATTAAGAATATGTGGGTGGCTAGTTTTTGGGTGTAATGGTGGAGGAACGGATGGAAGGTCATCTACCAAAAGATCATCCTCATCATAGATTTAGTGGATAATGGCTTGGAGAGCTTTGAAATTATTTGTGTCATGCCTAGATGTCCTATGATAGGGGTAGATTTGATGGTCATTATACCAGGTTGGATTTGAACTAAAAGGATAGAAAGGTCTAATGGGAGGTAATGTGAGATAAGAGGTCTATACTAACCTTTAAAAAATGGTTGTATAGGATTTTTCTAGAGGTAAGGAAGGTTTTGGGATCATGGTTTTGGTTAGTAAGATGGGTGTGTGGGTGCTAATAGGTTGGGTGAGGATGACTTAGGTAATGTGGTTTAGGTAGATGGTTTTGGCCTAGGCATATTAGTAGTTAAGGTAGATAAATTTGGTAGTCTGACTGGCTATGATCTGGGAAGGATTGATGCATTAAATAATAAATGTACTAGCATAATCAATGGTAGTGGGTGACATATGTTGAAAGGGGGTTTATTTCTTATCAAAGTGGTAGGGTGGGACCCTAGGATAGAGGTCAAGGTAGAGGGAGGTAGAGGCTTAGTCATGTGTGCTTTCAATGCTTTAATATTATTGGTTGGTGTGGGTTGAGATCTGGGTATAGGCTTGGGTGAAGTTAAGTATACTTTCAAAGATGGGTGAACCAAAATCTGAGTAGGGAAGGCACCAAGAGTTTTGAAAGGTTTTATTGGTGAGGTGGTGGCTTTTTTGGTTTATTGAGAAACTAAGGGGTTATTGGAGGTTTGGATTGGTTTAAGAGGTGGTGGAGAGATGATGGATTGGCTAGTTAGAGGTGTGTTAAATGGTTTAGATTTATTGATGAAGGAAATCCATAACCATTGCCAGAAAGTGGCTCGATCCATGTCTGGGTTTACGTTAAATTCTAATTTTTATACTAATGTGGAAAAAGGTTTATGTACTGGTCATGATCCATGGGTAGTGGATGCAATAGATAAAATTTTAGGTTAGGTGGGATGCTTGGTAGGTTGTTTGATCTCTTAAGGTGAGGGAAGCAAGGTTGAGATAAATGGCTCATCCATAAGAGGTGTGGGTAATAATTCTCTTGCTTTAGGGATAATATCCATAGGAGTAGTGATTTGTTGGTCAGTTGGTAGAGGTGACAAATTAGGAATATTGATTTGCCCATATGTACTAATTGAGGTAGTATGTGATGATTCCAAAAAATGTATGAGGGTATTTAGGGAGAAATTAACTTCTTTAGTTTGACTATCCAAAGGAGGCTAACGTGACTCCATGACCTTGGTGAGTGAAATGGGTGAGGAATGGATATATTGGTTGATTGGGTCCTCATGGGAAGGTGTATTGTGAACCATTTTGACCATGTGGGCATTATGAGAGCACTTAGTTTGGGTGTCCTTGGATTTGATAGGGGCATGGTTGGGAAAAGGTTTCTTGAATATGTTAAGAGCCTAATTTTGAGGGGCATTGGGATTATCCAACATGAGTTCCCATTTGTCTATAAGACTCTGAACAATATTCTTGAAATTATCACATCAATTGATGTCATGCCCAATTACTTGATGAAAAACACAAAAAATAATTCTCATTATACCAAGTAGGTGCTAGATGAGAAGAATCAAATTGATGGGGAGGTTTGATAGGTGGAAGTTGTATAAGGTTAGATTTTAGTAGCTTCTCTAGAATTGAGGTGTAAGATTCTCCAAGTAGAGTGAATTTTTTTTGGTTGTTTTAGTTTGGATTTCTTGCATTTAGATTAAATGTAATGGGATAATTTTTTTGGTTGACTATGGGTGGAGGGGTGTTTTAAGGATGATGACATTCGTGGTTCCCCTAGTCTTGGTTATGATATTGGCTTGTTTGCCTAGTTTGGAGGAAGAGGTCTTGTTGGTCTTGAAGGTAGAGTTCTTGTTTTGTAACTTCAATTTACCCTCATCTATGGCCTAGTTTTTTAGCTTATGTGTTATGGTAAAAGCCTCATCAAAGGTCCTAAAGCCCTGGACACATAGTATAGAAGATATATTTTTGGTGCAAGCTTGAGCAAAAAGTTCTATAAGTTTATTTTGAGGTAAGGAAAATGAAAGCTAATTAATCAAGCTTCTCTAATGGGTGACAAAATCAATAATGGAATCATCATCGAATTGTCTAATAGAGTAAAGGTTCATGGTAGATAAATTTTTGGAAATGTTAATGTAAAAGTGATCCAAGAAGACTTGTGCTAGTTAGGTGAAAGAAATGATGGAATGATTGGTAAGGGCACTACACCAGTTAAGGGCTATACTAGATAAAGTCATGGGGAAGGTTCAGAGGATAAGGGCATCATTATAAGCAATCATGTTTCATACATGCCTAAAATACCTAAGGTGCCCTTAGGGGTCTTCCTTTCTTTAAAATTTGTTAAATTTTAGAAGCTCCCATTGAGGGGGGTAAGGTCTGATAGGAACATAAGGATGAATAGGTTCATTACATATCTGATCATAGGATATGATGTTATGAGCTCTTGAAATGGATGACTCAAGGTTGGTTATTTTGTCCATCAACATTTTCATTAGGTTGGTTTGAGATGGTGCACTAAAAGGATTGTAAGGTTGATATTGTGGTTGAGGTTGGGAAACATATTGGTAATTTCTTGTTGGTGGAGAGGCTACCACATAATGTAATTTGGATGCTAGAGGTTGGGTAGGGTAGGTGGATGATGGTGATTGGGTAGTGGGTATATACCCTTGTGGGTTAGGGATGTATCATAGCCTGGGTAAAATGGGTAATTGATGAGAAGTCCTTATGGATTGGGCATGGATGGTAGTTGGATTGGTGACAAGAGGGAAGGAGTGACCTTCATGCTAATGGGTGGTGAGGTAGAAGGGATAGGTACCCATAAGCTTGGTAAAGAGGTATTAATTGATGAGATAGGTTTGACAGAGTGGAGGTTGGAGATGCTAGTGGTGGATACCCCAGCTATAAGTGGGACATGATGGGTTAATAGTTGGGTTATCCCCAAGGTAGGGGAGTAATTAGTAGGGGTGGAAGGTATAAGGGTAATGATTGGTTGGATAGGTTGGTTCTCAGCCATAACATCAAAGGGGTTAGTAGATGAAGATGATTGGGTGGTCAAAGGTTGGGTGGTGACCATGGAAATAGGGATATCCTTCATAAGGTGGGATGGCATGTCATAAGGGGGATATTGAGGTGGAGTTAAAATTGAGATATGGTGAGAAGAGGTGTTAAGATAGTGATGAAGGGCCACTAGATTATTGTCTAAAAATGTGGTAAAAATCATGGATCCTTAAGGAAATACCCAAAGGAAAGTAGGGATTCCCAATGGATGAGGTGAATCTTCTACCTCAGATATGTACTCCATAGATGAGGAAGTAGAAGAAGATGATTTAGGTGATGGGTTTTGTTCTGCTAGGTCTCTTCACTGCTAACGAGTGAGAACCATACAAGTAAAGGGGAGAGAAAACAAAAACAATCTCACCACTCAAACAAGAAGATAATAAAATGATCAAGGTAATCAAGACACACACTATGAAGTACATCAAGCCTAGAGGTTAGTTTTAATCTCGCTTTTGGATTATGCCTTAGTATATGAGAAAGTGTGATAGAAGTTGGCTTGCAAATCAGGTACTATAAAAGTAGTCTATGCTTAGTTTTAGGCTATTTAGGTGCTCAAAAGAATATTTATTGGAATCAACATGTGGCTTGGTATTGGGGCCTACCCCCTCACTTCACAGTCCCATTGCGATAAGGGTGTTAGGTGCTTAGCTAATAATATTGATATCTAGAGTTTATACTCAACTAGAGAGATGAGTTGGTTCTTCTCTTGGTAATGACTTCCAAGTAGGATTTCTAGGAATAGGTAAGCTGACCTTTTCATGATAAAATCCTAGTCAAGCCTTGTCTCAAATTATTTTGATGTTTGATTGATGAAAGTGGTTTGGCTAGTATGTGCAACAAAAGTGGTGCTACAATAAGATTATTGTGTTTTAATTCAAAGTGAACTATTGTTAAAATCAAGCAATGAATGCATTTGATTTTAAGCCCAAAAGAAATTTTAGTTTTAATTATGAGCATAGATAGAGAGAAGACAATACGAATGCAAAGAAAATGTGAGTGAAGACTCTAAGTCCCATCGAGCATGCCAAAATGTTTCACTCAAATTTTACTATTATTTAGAAGAAGGTAGTAAAACTAGAAATATGGGTTGTGGTATAAATACCGATAAAAGTGTGCACATTGGATTAGAATATTATGAAGAGCTCCTCTTTGTCTTGTGAGAAGACCTACAAATAAGAAAGTATTAAAGCAATTTTTTTGGTTAGACAAGTAGTTAGGTGGATTGCCTAGCTGTGGCTAGATATCGAAAGCATGAGATTCCTTAGGGGTTGTCAATCCACCATTTTAAAATAACTAAGTTGATGAAATAAAAATAAATTACTTACATCAATAATCAAAAGGTACTGAAACTAATAACAAGAATTGATTGATAAAGAGATGTCCTAGAAATGATCTAATTAGTGATAAGTTGATTAGTGTTAGTGCTAATGGGTTGAGGTATGGTTTAGAAAATTAGGCAAAAGTCTGTGGTTAGGTAGAAGCATAAAGAAGAGGGTATGATTGGGTGTAGGTGGTAAAAGGGAGATTTATAGTTTTAGGTATGATAGTGAACCATCAACGATTAAGATGATCGCTGATGGTTAAGGGTAATCATCGATGGTTAGGTAACCATCGACAGTTGGGATAACCATAGGCAGTTGAGTTAACCATCAAATGGTTTCCTGTAGGTGAATTAAGGCCAATATTCTAGATATAAATCCTAAGAGGTGGGTGAGGTCTGTACTAATTTCAAAGTGAAAATATAATAAATAAATATAGAAAATAGATGATTATCTTATTGAGAAGGTGGATTGGATGGATATTTGAGGCAAATTACTTGATGTAGAATCTGATCGTAATTTTTAAAGAGTGATGGTGCTTGGAGTGGTGATGACAAGTTGGGCTTACTAGATTTCTAAAGCACCTAATGATGATTGACTTGTAAAAGAGATTTTAGGTACTAGAGCTCTAGATAATAATTGTAGATGGTTTGTCCCTTATAGCTCTCCTCTTGTTATAGGGAAAAATAAGAGGTTGAAGTGGGAGTGTAACTAGGGATTCTAATTATAATTCATCCATGTAATGCCTCACAAAAGGATTTGGATGACTTATATTTAGAAAATATGAGTGATAGTTTTCATGGTGATTGCATGTTAAGGTTTTAGTTGATGGATCTTAACTATCAATGGTTAGGCTAACCATTGATGGTTAGCCTGACCATTAGTTGTAGGCAAAAAGGTCAAAATATGTAAAAAGGGATAGTTTGAGCTAGTTAGGTCAAAATAGATAGAAATAGTTTTAGGTAAGGGTAAAAGGTTTGAGGGGTTATGATAATCAAAATTGCATGTGTATATTTCTGGTGTCTACACCCAAATAATGTATTATTTGAAACATTTTCACTTGTTCAATCCTCTTCCTTTGATTAATCATCCTAGTTAGCTCCTAATTAATCTAATTAACTCCTAATCGATCCTGGTTAACTTTAGTTAACTCTCATTCAACCCTAGTTAACTCTTAATTAACTTAGTTACACTATTTGTTACAAATAAGTGTATTTATAATGAAATTTATATTAGAATATTGAAGAATTTTAATTTATCAAAAAATTGGAAAAAATTTAGAATATACAATATGTACACTATTATTTACTTGAAGAAAATCATCCACATAAATATTAAAATTTTATTATCACACTTGTTGGGTTGAGATCAAAGATTTTAGGAAAGGACAATTCATACTCTATTTTTTTAATTCAAGCTTAACCACATACTTGCTATAATTTTATGTTCACCCTGCTTGCATTTGGAGTGGAAAACTCATCAATAAACAATATACACTATCATTTGTGAGAGCCAATTGAAACACTATTACATTTACCAGTCATTATTTGATTTTAAATTCATTTTCCTACTTTCCTCTTACTAAATAAAACATTCTAGGGTCAAATCGAGTAATTTCAAGGAGGTATCAAATTGAGGATTTGAAGAACTAAAAAAATTAACATGCTTCCAATCTACCATCTGCAATGGAAGGTTGGATTTTTTTTGTTTTATTTTTCTATTCCTTTCTTAGTTAATATTTATTTTTTATTAAACTATAATTTTTTTTTTTTTTCATGTGCATTCTAATAATAGCTAAAATTTATGAATTCAATTACCCTCTGTGAAAATAAATGGATTGTATAAGTCTTGGGGAATATTTCTTCATAGATATCAACACCATTTCTCCAACCTTATTGAGTGACATTCCTTCACCTCTTTAGTTTTATTCCATTATTTTTTTCTTTGTATCTTTCATGGAAATAAAAAATTAGATCTTTTTTTTAACACCCAAACAATGTTTCCCATAACAACCCATGTGTGCATGTAATTTCTGCTTAACAACATTTCTTCAGATCTATTCACCCATAACACTAAACCTTCTTATTTTCATTCAAAGAAACATAATGGATTTATTGTTTTAAATCCTTAATCTCTTTTCTCCATTAGTCAAACTAAAATAGATTTTTAAATTAATTTATAACATTGAAACAACAAAAAATATTATTTAGATTTGACATACAAATTGCACGTTTAATTATTCATCTCATTTTTTCAGTTTTCCATCAATCTAGAAATCTAAAATTAAAAAAATGAAAAATTTATTTATGTTAATTTATATTTAGCTATACATTATGTCAAGTCTGAAGAATTAAAAAAATAATTTAGCTTGCCATTTGTTTTCATCACTTCGATTATTTTCAGCTCACATACATTTATTAAATCTGTAACTTTAAAAAACTACAACATTTAATTAGTTTTCTTCTAACAATTAGTTTTCATTTATATAATCAAATCATAAAATTAAAAAAAAAAACAATTCATCTATGAATTTATAGAAATTAATAAGTTTTCATTTGCATATCAAATCTAAAAAGAATAAAAAAATTATTTTTTTTGCATTTCCAACATTATACCCTTTTAAAATTTACATACATAAATCAATTAGAAAAAGATACAAAAATATTTTTTCTATGCATTTTCAGGATTTAGTTAGTTTGCACTTTCATTCATAAAAATATTGAAAAGACAAGAAAATAAGTTAATTTGTTTATTTATAACATTGAGTATTATTTTAATTCATTATTAAATGGTAGTTTAGTTTTATTTTGTCATTTACAAGTCCTCCCTTTAATTTCATAGAAAATACATTTGAGTTCACCATTGAAATCTTTCATTGCATAAAACATTAGTTAAAAAAATTTCTCAAATAATTTTTTTTTAAAAACAAATCCAAATTTTAGTTTAAACATCACTCAAAACATTCATTTTTATATCTTTGGATGATTCTCTTCAAACAAGTGTATCCACACAGGATAATATCTTTTGTATGTGTAGCTACCTTCATTTCAATGAAAAATATACAAAAGGACATTGACTATAAGCTTCAGATGGAAGTTTTTCACTCAAATCCACTCCCATATTTTATAATTAGTGGATTTGAGGCCTTAGACAAAAATAAAACTTTTAAAATCATAACTAGCAAGACAAATCTATTTGTTAGCCTAAAAATAAGAAAACCTCCACATGTGATTCAATTCAACACCCTTAGATCTAGCCTCATCTCATTTTATTTATTTTTTGTGGATTGAAATTATATAATTGAGACCAATTTGATATAATTGATCAAATATAAGAGTAATTTAGCATGAATTTTATCCATTTAAAGAGATTAATATTGGTCAAGAGTTACGCCACTTAGTTCTCTTAGAATCTAGTTATTCTAGACCTATCATCACTAGATAAATTTCTACCCTAAATGAACATGATGAAGGAAAAAATGAGTATTGGTATAGAATATATCACATATTAATATGCATAGTTCATAATCCTAACATGGTGTCTCAACCAATTCGGTAAGCTCATCTCGTTAAATGAGCTCGACCCATTTAACCAACTCATGAGTTACATTGAGCCATCATTCATTTTTTTGTTGTCTCAGCCCGACCATGGGAATTTAAGTACATAAGGTTAGTGTTTTTATTTTTTTACATACACCACCTTCCTATACTTAATTCTATGTTCACTTTTATTTTTCACTTATGATATTTATAACGAGTCGACATAATCATAGTCTTAATTGAAATCTATAAATGAACCCATTTGCGAAGGCCATTTTTCAAAAAAATAAAAGTTGTATTTTTTGGCCTCAGTTACTCCATGAGCCCATGATCTTTCCTCATGTATTATTTTTAGTCACAAATTTGAACTGTGGATGTAAATAAAAATAAAATAGGTTTGGAAAATTCAACATGTCTATGGACTTTACTATGGCCACTTTGTGAACAAAAGGCCACTTTGAGATTGTGTGACTCCATGATTTCATATGGCCATGATGTGGAAAGGTGTTGAGATGAAAAAAATCATATAGGTAAAGTGAAAAGGCGCAAAGGTAAAAAGGAGAATGAAAGAGGTTGAAAAAAATAAACCCATTTACAGAGTTCATTGTGGATATTTAAAAAAAATAATGTTTTATGTAATTTTGGATTTTGGTTATCTAAATAAGAAAAACTAAAGAATATTTAGATTACATAGGATATTAAAATACACATAAATATAAGTGTAACCAGCAAAGTATTATAAGTTTATTATAATTTAATATTAATGGAAATGACCTAGTAGATAGGGTAATTATCTTCTTTAGATTAATTTATAGTCTATGACAAGGTATATTCATCATCAAAGTTTGGAAAAAGGTATGCAATCATTTCTATTTGGAAACATTATACTTGTGCATGTTGGGATGTTTATTTTTCTTTGTGGATGCTTGTAATAGGGTGGAAGTGTCTACTAAGTATTGGAAATGTCTAGGATATTTGTATAGGGCTACAAAAAATTGGATCACTATGCCTATGCTTGAAAGAGATCTTATATATTTAGATACTTTTTATTCCATATATATATTTATTTTCATTATCATTGCTTCAAAAACCTTATCTCTATTTTTGAAACTAGGTTTTCCTAAATAAAAGGGTTAATGGGGTGGGTTGAGTTGACCCTAATTACTCCTCACTGAGTGGTTGAGTGCTACCTATATTCTAATACTATGAAGAGGGTTAAGTACATGTAGTTTTCCCACCATATGTGTATGTATAATCAATGTAATATTATCATTCATTTTAATCCTATGTATGGATTTAAACACTTGACAACCTAATTTTAAAATTTCAATGGTATTTATAAATGGCTTAGAGTGCTCTCCTTTGAGGCATTTCAGATCTGAAAGGTCTAAGACAATTATTCTTAATGTGCATATGTATATCCCTACGTATGAGATAGATAATTTATAGATAGGTGTTAAATAGGAATAGACTGAGAATTATGATTTATAAATAGATGAATATTTGACTAATTTCCCTCCACATTGAGATTAGAAATGTATGGGCCAACCAAATGAAGCATTTATATTTGAAAACATATGAGTTAAAGGGCACACCAATAGATCTGGTAGGTTAAAACTATTCAAATAAGACTAGAAATGTGTATAAAGTAGGAAAGAATGATTTAAGATTAGGATTTAGTCTTAATATGATAATAATACATTCAAATACAGACTATGTAAGTTTTGTGTAGCAACAACAAAAATTTGGGAAGGTCATGACCATAGATGAGTGAATGGTTAGGGGAGAGAGAGAGGGAAAAAGAGTCAGTTGTGTATGAAATTTAAGTATAGAAAGACTTTGTCAAAAGTGATACTATCAGGTATCTAATACCAAATATGAGTGCCTACCTTCCCCCCCATTTATCTAGTAAAGGAAGTGCTAGAGTAAACGGATAGAGAGAGATAAATGAGTGTGATTGTAGTGGGTATGTTTATATAGGTGTTGAGTGTTAAGCCTTGCTCCATGAAAAACCTACAATGAAACATGTAGAAATCACTTTTCACTTATGATATAAAATATAAATTAAAATAATTAAACATGTTTGAAATTAAAATAACAAAGAACAAAAGCAATTATATATACACAAATTAAATTACCCACTGAAAACAATGGAGAATGGGGTGATCATGCCCCTTAGAGATGCTAATGTTAAAACCATGGGTTGAGATGAATATTTTCCAACTCTCATTGGAGAAAAATAAGTGATTAAAATTTAAGTCATGTAGAACCTCAACTACACTACTCATATTTTTTGAGAATGAGACCCACCATGAGTTCTAATCAAATATGAGTATTTGAGTGTCTAAATACGAGTAATTTATCTAAATCATCTATTGTAGATATATTACTTGATTCAATTTGAGTATCTATGTATAGTTGAATACATATGAGTAAGTTTTTTTAGAATGCGTCACATATGACTTGCATATGTCCCCAATCCAAAAAATTGTGTAACCTAGCTCATATATCCTATGCCAAAGTATCATAATATCTAAAAAATATTTTCACATGTTGTTTATATGCCCATATATAATAATATATGTAAACCAAGTTTAGTAATATTTTTAATAATATCAAATAATCTATGAAATTTCACTGATAATCTTGTAAAATATCTGACATATGCCTTTATGTTGGGTCAAATCTATTGAAATATGTGTAAAACTAAAATAATATGAAGTAATATGTACCCAAAACCTATTTTTTATGGTCAAACTTTGAATATATCTATGCAAGGGAATTATGATCTAAGAAAAACAATTGTGTATGCCCCCTTTTAAGGTGAGGAATTAGCTTACAAATTACTTAGCTCAAAATAAAATATTTATATGCATCATGTTATATATAAAAATATGTAAAACATGTGCTAACATGATAAGAATATGTTATCATAGTAATATTAGATCATTTGAGCATATATGAAACATGTATTATAAGTAATACAAATGTCATGTTAAGTTAGATATAACAATGAGAACTATAGTGATAGAGTCAATATATAAATGAGCATAGAAAAACTGAGTAAAAAATACACAAAATATGCATACAATTTATCTTAGCCCCACACACAATAATAATAATGTATGACATGGATCAAAACATCACAATATCAAAAAATAATCCTATATGTATCCACATAAAGCACATAAAGTCACAAAGTCACACACAATGTGATGGTCATGATGAACATAAGATAGAAACACACTGATAACACACAATATAAAATATATTAATGAATAATCCATAATAATTAGATTAAAATAAAGTAAGATCCATATAGAGAAGGATTCCAACACAAAAATGAGTCATACAATAAACACCAAATGTCATGTAGAATCACATGGAATTGAGGAAGAGTCACACAATATGATAGATAAGAAATAATCATACCATGTAGCATCCAAGAACATCAATCATGCATTGAATAAACAAATCTAATCTACACAATCAATGTATGTCATCATCATACATATAAAAATATAATATCTCGACAAAAAATAATGTAATTTATATGAATAATATTAATCCATGTTTAATCAATGTAAACTAGATCAATATGATCAATGGGATGTTCGTAGAAAGATATAACCTGTGTAAAGGGTACCAAGATGGCCCTAGCATAAGCATGCTCTAAATGTAGGAATGTATTCCCTAGGTATAGGAGTATCCTAATCTAAATGGCCATGTCATATAGAACTTTCATGTCCTACATCTCACTTATCTATTCCATTAAATTCATGTATATACAAAAAATAGATATATAATTTGAATTATGTGGTAAGTGATAAATAGATCATGCAAATAAGAAACACATGCTATTCATAGGTTTTGGTTTTTGAATTTTTAAATAATTCATTTTTTTAATGTGAACCTCAAACTCTAAAATGGCATCTAGTGGATGTAGGAAATTTCACAAAGGCTATAGTGATAAGGTGCTCAAATACATGTATGGAATCTCATCAAATACATGTAGACCATAATCATAACTATCATTATACCTTTCTTTGGCAATCAAATTTTCCTTTCCTTTTACTCTTTCCTAGATATTATGCATATGTATTACACTTTATTCAATTATTTGATCAGTTATTGTTAAGCACGGGATATACTGAGAGGGGGTGGGTGAATCAGTATATCATATATCTTATAAAACTTTCCCTTAATCAAATTCCACTTAACCAAACATTCAAGATATGCAATAAAACTAAAAAAATAAACACCACACAACATAGAGAGAAACACCAGATTTAACATGGAGACCCAATGTGGGAAAAACCATAGAGAACAATCACAAGTCTATGAATGAGCACCAACTCAAACAACAAAATTCAAAAGCACCAACTTGTAGGAGCACCAACCCCTTTGCTAAGCACCAACACAACTATTTGTGAGCACCAACTCACAAGAGCACCAACCCCTTTGTTAAGCACCAACACAATAATATTTTGTGAGAACCAACCCACAAGAACACCAACCCCTTTGTTAAGCACCAACATAGCAATAATTCATGAGCAGCAACCCACAGGAGCACCAACCCCTTTGTGTATACCACACAATTATCTCTCAATGTTGCTATCTCAACAAATGATAGTTCATTATAATATCTCTTTCCTCTCTCACTTTTGATCTTCTAAGCTAGATATAACAAATACAAATCATGTTCATCTCTCACAATGCTCTTCTAAGCTAGATATTACTATCTCAAAACAAACTCTATCTCTCATATTAAAAATGGCTTCTCAAGCCTTTATTTATTGCTTTTGAAATGACCTTTGGCCTTCCCCCTTTGTGACCCTTCAATCCTCATGGAAAATGACACCAAACTTAGATGACCCTTCATATCCTTACTTTTGAAAAGTCATGTGGTGACCCTTCATAAGCAAAAATGTCCTTTCCTCTTTTGTCCTTATCTTGGTGACTTTTCATATTCCTCAAAGTTTCCCTTCATGATAAATTGCACCCTTCCTCTTTTGTCTTCACTTGGTGACTCTTGGAATTCCCCAAGATGACTCTTCATGGGAAAATGTGTCCCATTCTTCTTTTGTCTTTACCCCGTGAATCTTTGACATCTCCATGGGCCCTTCTTTTATCTTATATGAAACCAAAAATATATTCATTAATATTAAATAAATATTAACACACATTAGCCAAGATATAATTATTACAAACATCATTAAATGTAATGGGGCCTTTATCACCAATAATGCTAGACATTTGACATCAATGACAATATTTCCAACAATATCCCCCTTTGTCATTGATGGTAACCTCAATCCTAAAACTACCACATCCTAAATCTTTCATATAATGTCATCTAAAAAACCTACAATAACTCCCCCTTATTGTAACAACCTATACCTATTCCTTGTACCTATTTCTACACTTGTACCTTTACCTGTTATTCTCCCCCTTTGACATCAATGGCAAAGGGCCTACTTAGAGCTAACACTTATCTCTCCCTCAACTAATGTTGAACATCAATGGTAGGAAGTAATATAAATTACTCCCAACTCCTCTTGCAAATACTTGAATGTGTCCTTTGATCATGCCTTTGAAAAGATATCTGACAATACATATAAATTGTTGCCCATCCTTTGAGCCTCTGCAATCAACTCATTTGAATCTTTTCTTTTAATCTCACAGCCTTCTGCATAAAACTTTAATGTGTATCCCTAATCACATATTTGACATACACTCAATAGATTATGATTAAGACCTTTTACATACAAAACATTATTAGTCTTGGTTCTACCATTATCCAAACTCAAAGTACCTTTTCTGTCTATCCTTGCAATGGTTTTATCTCTAAATTTCATTATGCCACCATTGATATTATTGAGAGTTATGAACTTACTCTTATCTCCTATCATATACCTTGAACATCCACTATCAACTAACCATGACTGATCTTCATTTTTTACATGCAAAGTTGTCTGAACCATCATAGAATCTTTAGGTTGTTTCATCTACCATGAATATGTCTAAACCTTCTTTTTAATGAATGGAGCCTTGAAACTCTAGTCCTTATTGACTGAATTGAACATGCTTCTATAGTACTAAGCTATGTGTCTAAAGTTGTTACATTTGTAACATATTATGGCCTCTTCACCAAAGCTTGATAGAGGAGTAAAAGAGTTGTAGCTTCTACTTGACTCTACATGATTTTCCTTCTTATTTTTGAAATTGTTAGCTCTTTTTTGACATTCTGATTTCTTGTGATCATATCCATTAAAATAAAAATAGTAACCATAAAAATAAGACCTATCTATATATCTCTGACCTGATTGCCTTTTTTAGCTTTGTTCCCTCTAGCCTTCTTTGTTTGAAATTTCCTCTGTATTCTTCACTTCTTCCCTTTTTGTTTCCTCTTTTGTAAGAGCTTCAACATAGTTCTTTTTATTTTCAAATCTGATACCTATCTTATCTAAATATTACTTTTAGCTCTCTAATATCTTATTCAATATGTTAGTGCCATCTTCAAATTTTGAATCACTAACTACTTTATCATTGACTGCTTTCTCAATGTCTTCTTTTAAAGAGGCAATTTTAATAAAATACATTTCACATTCTTTTCTTACTTTTTACAACTATGCTATTAGACCTTCTTCATTTTTCTTGGATTATTCCAAGTGTGTTGTTAGATCATCAATTATATCAATTATTTCCTTTGACTCATTTTCATCTTTCTCGATCTGGTGCTTCAATCTTTGATTCTTCTTCTCAACAACTTCTAACTCTTCTAGGGCATAAATGAGTTCTCCTTTCAGATTCACTTCAGCTTCCTCCTCTTCTTCTTCTTGATCATCTGTACTTTTTCTTGTAGAGGCATCTTCATATATGGCCATGAATATAATCTCTTTTTCTTCTAAATTACTGACTCCACTATCTTCAATTGAGCTAGGATCTTTAGAATACATGATCTTCTTCTCAAATCCCTTCTTGAATTTAGCTTTGAAATTATTATTATATGTATAATTTCCTTCTTAATCATCATCATTACCCTTATTTTGGAATTTAGATGAAAAATGTCCAATCTTTCCACAATTAAAACATTTAAAAGGCAATTTTCCTTTATATTTACCTATTCCCCTTTTCGGCTTACGAATGAAAAGAGCTCCATTGTCATCTTCATCATCACTGGAACTATCACTTGATTCTTAAATTTTAGCCTTCTCTTTCTTTGATTTTTTGAAATCCACTTCTCTCTTTGAGGGTTTATCTTTTTTAGTCCGCATCTCATATGCCATGAGTATGCCATGAAGCTCATCCATCTTTAGCTTGGCTAAATTCTTCATTTCCTTGATTATTGAAACCTTTACATCATATCTCATTGGTAGAGATCCCAAAACATTTGTACCACCATTGACTCATCCAATGTTTCTCCAAGACCTTGAATCTGATTTACTATTTGATCAACTCACAAAAGTTAACTTGTTATATCTTCTTCTTCTTCCATCTTCAAACTTTCAAACTATCTTCTATAAGTCTGAAGCTTAGCTTAATGAACCTTTCCATCACCTTTGTAAATATTCTCTAGTTTTACATAAGTTTCATGAGTAGGTTTACATTTCATAAGTTTAAAAAATTTAGATGCACATAAACCACATAAAATAACATTTAAAGCTTTAGCATTACATTCACTTGACTTCTTTTCTATTGGAGTAATTACAAGTTTTTGTGGCTCTTCATATTCCTCCACCACTACTTACCATATGTCAAATCCAAGGGCCATCAAATAAGTCTTCATTATTATGCTTCAAAAAGCATAATTCATCCCATCAAACAAAGGGGCCTTATTTGTAGAAAATCCTTCATGTGATCTAGCCATCGTGCTTTCCTGATCTACCTTCAAGCTATAAAACTTTTTGAAAAGGAACCTACTTTGATACCAATCATTAAGCATAGGATATACTAAGAGGGGGGGTGAATTAGTATATCATATATCTTATAAAACTTTCACTTAATTAAATTCCATTCAACCAAAGATTCAAGATATTCAATAAAATTGAAACAATAAACACCACACAAGATAGAGAGAGACACCAAATTTAACGTGGAAACCCTATGTGGGAAAAACCATGGAGAACAATCTCAAGTATATGAATGAGCACCAACTCAAAAAACAAAATTTTCAAGCACCAACCTGTAGGAGCACCAACCCCTTTACTAAGCACCAACACAACAACTATTTGTGAGCACCATCTCACAGGA
This sequence comes from Torreya grandis, assembly GCA_037957365.1. Classification (NCBI taxonomy): domain Eukaryota; kingdom Viridiplantae; phylum Streptophyta; class Pinopsida; order Cupressales; family Taxaceae; genus Torreya; species Torreya grandis. The sequence goes on from JARHVA010002351.1 coordinate 335,201, forward strand.
GCACCAACCCCTTTACTGAGCACCAACACAGCAACAATTCATGAGCACCAACCCATAGGAGCACAAAACCCTTTGCTAAGCACCAACACAATAATAATTCATGAGCACCAACCCATAGGAGCACTTACCCTTTTACTGAGCACCAACACAACAATAATTTGTGATCACCAACCCATAGGAGCACCAACCCCTTTGTGTATACCACACAACTATCTCTCAATGTTTCTATCTAAACAAATGATAGTTTATTACAATATCTCTTTCCTCTCTCACCTTTTCTCTTCTAATCTAGATATAAAAATACAAATCATATTCATCTCTCATAATACTCTTATAAGCTAGATATTACTATCTCAAAATAAACTATATCTCTCACATTACAAATGGCTTCTCAAGCCTTTATTTATATCTTTCCAAATGACCTTTGGCCTTTCCCCTTTGTGACCCTTCAATACTCATGGAAAATGGAATTTTACTTGCATGACCCTTTGTATCTTTGCATTTGAAAAGTCATGTGGTGACCCTTCATAAGCAAAAATGTCCTTTCCTCTTTTATCCTTATCTTGGTGACTTTTCATATTCCTTAAAGTGTCCCTTCATGAGAAATTGTGCCCTTCCTCTTTTGTCTTCACTTGGTGACTCTTGGAATTCCCCAAGATGACTCTTCATGGGAAAATACATCCCATTCCTCTTTTGTCTTTACCCCGTGACTCTTTGACTTCTCCATGGGCTCTTCTTTTGTCTTATATGTAACCAAAAATATATTCGTTAATATTAAATAAATATTAACACACATTAGCCAAGATATAACTATTATAAACATCATTAAATGCAATGGGGCCTTTATCACCAATATTGTTAGACCTTTGACATCAATGAAAATATTTCCAATAGTTATGTGTTATCTTATAGAATAATAATATTTGAGTTCTCGATGATACATTGAAATTTTGGTTCTCATTATTTCCATCTTGTCAAATATTGATTGCATTTTCATCATACAATAGGGTGATGTATCTATTTGGTATATCCATGGTAGATTACATCTATCATAACCATTTCTATCCAAGTATAGCCCATAACATTTTTTATAGGCATACCACCAATATTAATGTATCAACCACCTTTGGTCCACAAGAAATTGGTAGCATAATATGTCCAATTAATCCTTCAAAAAGTATACTATGTTAAAATACATAAGTGTCATGTCCCAACTATTGTAAGAATATAATACTACAAATATTCAAGTATCCTCATTGATATGAATCTACCACTAGTTTTTATCCTTAATGTATACTTTAATTGTTAATATGTCTTATCATGGTTGATTATACACCCTACATGCTTTGTCTTTAGATCAGGTTCCTTTTAGAAACCACTATTGGTGGATTCTATTGAATTTGAGTCACTATGATAATCCATTCATCTTTAAAATTATGAATAATTCATGATAATGATGTATAAGTGTCTATTTCATGTCCTATTTTTATGTTACAATTAAAAAATTAATTTCCTTCATGATTTGTCAATCTACATAGCTTTATGTTGAGTTGTAGGTAGAGTCATCAAATTCCTATCAAGTAAAATATGTAATATAACTTTTGGTTTATCTTATTAATTATTAATTTATAATATGATACCTAGTTTTATCCTTGAAATTTATATTTCTATTTAATCCATCATAAATTTTGGGTGTGCCCCGACAATGCATTGTGCAATGTGTTATGCCTCATGTTATCTAATTATACTAGTTTTGAAAAATTGCTTTAGTGGAGCACTTATTATTTAAGTATGTTATAATAAACTTATATTGAACAATTATTTTAAATTTTATCATTATGAGTTTCTGAAAGGAGTGATTTTACTTTATCTAATTTAGTTTTTTCACTAGTTTTGAATCATCATGGTATTCTCTTAGGCCAATACGTGTAAAATTTTGACCATAAAAATAAGCATCTCTGTTCATTAGAACTTTGTTCTCATCATCATATCTATTATATTATTGCATGAATATGTGATTTTTATCCTCTAATTTTAATATTAAAGGAATATATGGTATCTTGTCTTCTTGTGTGTCTTTCATTGGCTTGATTCATGTAGATTTGGCTCATTTTTATTTATCTAACTTGACTCTCTAATTTCATATGTATGTATCCTATTTGAAATTATGATATATTTATTATAGTAGACTAAAAAGCCTCAAATTATGGATTTCATCAATTATTATGATATTCTAATTTGTATTAATTAAAAGGTTAAATATCTACATGACATGTTTATAAATGTCCCTCATGTATAAACCTTATGCACTAATGTAAAGTACATAGTATGGAATGAATTGCATGTATCCATGGTCAACATAAAATTAGGTTAATTAAAATTATTGGACATTACATGAAACATAGTAGGTGGTGTCTTAGGCCTACTTTGATATCCAAAATAATTGATCTTAGTGACTAGTAAGTAACATTGCCAAATCCTATAATGCTTTTATATGATTAATGAATAGAGTAATTGTAAAAATATGATGTTGCATATGTTAAGTATTTATTTTTTAACTATCAAGACACATTTTAATTCATTTTTGAAGATTCTCAATTAAATAAACAATAAGATATCATGTCTTCAATACTCTTAAATATATTGATGATGAACACAAATTAAGTAGGTTACAAATAATTTGGTAATGTTGTATCACACAAAGATATATATAGGATATATTTTTAGATGGTTGACCTCTTGAGTATTTATAATATATAATTCTTTTCTTGGGTGTTCTTAATGTGATCAATGATATCATACCATTTATATGGATTAGCTAGCCTCATGGGAAGCAGATGGGAATGATGAGAGATAGTTTGAATACCTTCATTTTGTTATGCATGATGGGGAAAAATTCCTTTTAATGTGTTAATAGAATGTATTGAGGCATATATTATAATACTAGGGTAAATAATGGTAGTGGGATGGCAGCTATCATGACCTTGAGATATGGGGGAGGAGGAATGAAAGGAGTCATTTGTACCCTTTGACATCTAGTATTGACTGAAGGTATTTAAAATTTGGAATTTAAATAACATGATTTTAAAGGAGGATTAAGGATTATTAATGTTTTATTTAAACCTTATTTTTATTGCATATGAGTTTGAGTTTTTTCATTACAAGAGATTGGAATATGTTACATATTTTAGGCCAAAAACATGTACTCATAGCTTTCATAGCTTGAATGAAAAAATATAAATCATTATTGTCCTTTATAGTCATGATTTATTTGTGTGAATATGAGGAAATTATATCTAAGAATTATATGTAAATATAAAAATATGAAACCTTAAGGAATCTAGGGCTTGTTATGCTTAAAAAAAGGTCTAGTTTCACCAATATGTTTTATTTAATTTTGGATTTAGGTTATGTAAATTATTAAAAAATATAAATATTTATATCTCATAATATATAATATTACACACACACATATATATATATGAGTGTAATTAACATAATATTACTAGTTTATTGAAATTTACGATTTATGGAAATGACCTATGAGATAGAATACTTAGCTTGTTTATTTTTTTTATGGTCTGTGATAGGGTAAATTTGTCAACATATATTTTTAATGGGTATGTGGTTATTTATATATTAAAATAGAGTTCATTTTCCTATATATATGAGTACGATGCTTCTTGGATGCTCGTGGCAAGGCATAACCATCTATTGAGTTCAAAAAACATCTAGTAGACATATGCAAGTCTATGAAAATTTGGATCACTACACTTTTCACCCCATGTTACTCTTGTGTATTTAAATAATTTTTATCCTGTGTAGATATATATTTTTTCCTTATTCTTTCTTTAAAACCCTAGCTCTACTTTTGACACTAGGTTCTATTGTAAAAATGGGTTAGTGTGACGGGTTGAGATGACCCCAATCACTCTTGATTGAGTGGATGAGTGTTTTTTATGTTTGAATACCTTGAAGATGTCTCAAACCATGCATATGTCTCCCACATACAATGTGTCTTTAATTAGTGTAATATTAACATTTAGTGCAATCCTGAATATGGATTTTGACACTTGAAAACCTATGATTTTTTCCATGCAATGGTATTTAGAATCAGATTAGAGGCTAATAATTTGAATGGTTTCATATTTTGAAGATTTAGGTTAGTTAATATTAATGTGAATATGTATTCTTGAGTTTGAGATAAGTTATTTCTAGATAGTAATAGGTTTAGACTTGATTTTCATAAATTGTTGACTCTTTAGGTAATTCCCCTCCACACCATGTAAAATGTACAAGATGACCCATATGAAATATTTAAATTTTTAAAAATAGTAATTAAATGGGTCATAAACATATGTAAAAAAGGTATAAATATACATTAGGTTGGAGTCATTTTAGGAAAACTAAAAAATATCCCAAAAAGTAGGAAACAATGATATGAGATAAAGAGTGACATAGATGTGGAACCCACATAATTTATTTCTTAGGTTTATTCCATTTGGTTATAATTTTTGAAGTGTGAATACAAGTGTAAATAGGAAAATAAGGTGTAATTAATAATTAAATGGGTCTACATAGTATAAAACTCAAATGCAAAGAAATTTTTTTATGTATAAACTCTATGACCATGTGAATAGTTTAAATATTCCACATGTCTCAATACCATTAGCCACATAATATAAAAAAAAATTAAAATACAAAATTTAAATCATTAATATTGTGACAATGAACCTATTTAAAGATGCAATGTGTGTCAAACTATCCCAATAAATTTATGCCAGGTGTTTTATTCCTAGCCAACTCACATGTCACCACTTGGACCAATCAAGAGTTTTTGCATTTCTCATTAATAATGAACATGTTAATGTGAAGTGGTAGTAAAATATCAAAGTATAATGAGGACATCTCATCATATTTGTTTTTACTTGGAAACAATATTTGTGATTTAGAGGGGTCATTGTATGATATTTCTTGTTATCTATTTTAAATTGTAACCTATAATTCCAACTATGGTATTTGATATTTATTGCTATGGGTTACCAATAATAGAGTAACTTATGGGTGCTCTTGTCCCAAAGAAAACTTGAGGCTAACATGCTAATGATGAGTTTTTATATGTTAGATATTTGAGCTACCTCGAATCCTACCAACCACACCCCATGATTAGAACCCACATTGGGCACCTCCCTATCACCAAAATACACAACCCACCTCCAAGACTCAACATTACTATAGTGTACACCCTATCATAGGTAAACCCAAAATCATATATACATCTTTTAAGGTGATGGTCCACAAACCCAAAACTTGTGGAAATTGAAATGTGTTAAGGGTCTACATCTTAATAGGTAAATAAATCACACAAAAATATACTATTTGGGGAAACCAATCCCACTTGAGTAATCCTCCATATACTAGCTCGATCTAATTGAGAAATATTATTAGAAATTAGATGATAAGTCATTTTGGGAAACCACTTATTTTCTAGGGATCACCTGCACCTCATGTAGGTCATGTGCATGCACCAAAGCAAGATTTAATAAGTTTAAACCTTAAAAAATGTTTAAAACCACTAATATGGTGAAATTGTAATTATATGCATGGGTTGTAAATAAACTACCATTGTGGTGATGAAACCATAAGTCTATGAAAGATGGTAGTTATGTAGTCATCATAGTTGTGAAATTATCATGTATATTTATTAAACATTTTTATATGTAGACAAGGGGTTGTATAAGCACTATGAAAATTTCACAATTATCGATGGGATTGCATAACCATTGGTATGCATAGATCAACAATTTTTATTCACATTGGCAATTTAATCTACCATTCCCATAAAACTTAGAAAGTGTAAAGGAATACAAACATTCATCTATATTTTTAGAAAAAAATCCTAATCACCTAACTACATTGAACATTTAATCTACCTTTTTGTCAAAATTGACCTATCCTAGATAATTTCCCAAGTAAATCTAAAAAACCTAGGGTTTTGGAGAAAATAAGTAAAAAATAAGATGTGCATGAGCCCCACCTATTTCCATTGATTCCATTGACATCCTCTCCACACTCTCTCTATCACATGCACTTGATATAAATATAGTCACCAGTGGGCTAGAGCTCAAAATTTGGTAAGTGGGAAAGTAAAAATGATTTCTAAATTTGGAATCAAATTCTATTTAGAGTAACTTTTATTTTATTCTAAATTTACACTTTTTAGCATAATTTGTCTTATTTACTTTATTTTTCATGTATTTTGATGCACTTAATTTTTTTTAGGTGTATAGAAACATGAGGTGACCCAAGCAGTACCCTTTCCCTCTATTGATAGTAATAATTCTTATTTTTTATTTTTCATAAAGTTTATTGATTTCATTTTCCTTTAACATTTCCATCTCATTTTATAATTCTCAAGATGGTGTCTCTCTGCCCAACTTTAAGTTTCACCCCCAATAGGATGGAATATGTAGTATTTTCATTCCATGAATGAATGGTAAGTACTCTTATCTTGTATTCCAATTACATAATGATTTTCATTCCTTTAATTACTGCACTTGATTCTTATCTTTTGTTTACAAGTGGTGAAGCTTATAAACTATCTTTAATTCACCACACTAGTAAACAAAGTGAATTTTCCAACCATACCCTTTAGTGGGGTGTAAATTTTCTTGGAAACACCCTATCAACTTCAATATAAGGCACCTACCCAATGGGGAAATATGTATGCACCAAAAAAATCCATAATGTAAAATGTCAAAAAAAATATTATGATGATACAAGGACATATTAAAAATAACAACACACTCAAATCCATTTTCCTAACCATTTTCCATTTTTACTAATTTTAATACCTTCCATGAGTGTCAAATTTGTAAAAGATGACTCTAAACCTTCTATACTTAGAAGCTCCATGGTGCATGAGAAAACTACCACAACAGTTTCATAATGACCACTTTACATAAAGTAGTGGTTTCATCATCATTTTTGGGTCTATCAAGTAACCCAAATAATGAATTATTTGAAACATTTTCACATGTTCTCTCTTCTTCCTTTGATTAATCATCCTAGTTAGCTTCCAATCAATCTAGTTAACTCCCAATCAATCCTAGTTAACTCTAGTTAACTCTCATTCAACACTAATTAACTTAATTACCCCATTATTTAAAAATAATCATATTTATGATGAAATTTATATTGTTATATTGAATAATTTTAATTTATCAAAAAAATTGGAAAAAAATTGAGAATATAAAATTTGTACACTATTATTTTCTTGAAGAAAATCATCCACATAAATATTAAAATTTTATTTTCACCCTTATTGAGTTGAGATCAAAGATTTTAGGAAAGGAAAATTCATACTCTATTTTTTTATTCAAGCTTAGCCACATACTTGCTGTAATTTAATGTTCACCCTGCTTGCATTTGGAGTAGAAAATACATGAATGAATAATATACACTATCATTCATGAGAGCCAACCAAAACACTATTGCATTTTTCATTCATTATTTGATTTTAGTTTCATTTTCCTACATTCCTCTTACTAAATAAAACATATTGGGGTCAAATCAATTAATATCAAGGAGGTATCAGCTTGAGGAGTTGAAGAACTAAAAAAAATAACATGCTTCTAATCTTCCATTTGCCCTTGAAAAGTTGAAGATTTTTTTGTTTTGTTTTCCTATTATTTTCTTAGTTAATATTTATTGTTCGTTAAACTATAAATAAAATAAATTTTATTTCATGCACATTCTAATAATATTTAAAAGTTATGAATTCAATTACCCTCTCCGAAAATAAATGGATTGTATAAGTCTTGGGGAATATTTCTCCATAGATTTCACTTCTGCTTATCCAACCTTATTAAGTGCATTCCTTCACCTCTTTGTTTGTTTTAAATTATTTCTTTGTTTGTATCCTTCATGGAAATAAAAAAGTTGGATCTTTATTTTTAACTCCCAAATAATGTTTCCCATAACAACCCATGAGTGCATGCCATTTCTGCTTAACATCATTTCTTCAGATCTGTTTACCCATGCCATTAAACCTTACTTCTTATTTTATTTCAATGAAACACAATGGATTTATTTTTTTAAATAATTAATCTATTATTTACATCAATCAAACTAAAATAGATTTTTAAATCAATTTATAACATTACAACAACCAAAAATATCATTTAGAGTTGACATTCAAAATTCCATGTTTAATTATTCATCTCATTTTTTTAGTTTTCCATCAATATATAAATATGAAAAGAAAAAAAGAAAAAAGGTATTTATGTTAATTTATATATAGCTATGCATTATGTCAAGTTTGAAGACTTAAAGAAATAATTTATCTTGTCATTTTTTTCCAACACTTTGATTATTTTCAACTCAAATACATTCAATAAATCTATAAATTTAAAACACTACAACATTTAATTAGTTTGATTTAACAATTAGTTAGCTTTCATTTATATAATTAAATAATAAAATAAAAAAAACAATTCAACTATACATTTAATAAATTTTCATTTGCATATCAAATCTTAAAATAACAAAAAAAATTAATTTATTTGCATATACAACATTATACCCTTTTAATATTTACATACGTAAATTATTTAGAAAAAGACACAAAAATATTTTTTTCATGCATTTTTAAGATTTATTTAATTTGCACTTTCATTTGTAAAAATATTGAAAAAACAAGAAAATAAGTTAATTTGTTTATTTATAACATTGTATATTATTTTAATTCATTATTAAATTGTAGTTTAGTTTTATTTTCTCATTTACAAGTTCTCTATTTAATTTCATAGACAATACATTTGAGTTCACCATTGAAATCTTTTATTTCATAAGATATTAGTTGAAAAAAATTCTCAAATAATTGAAAAAAAACAAATCCAAATTTTAGTTTAAACATCATTCGACACATTCATTTTGATAACTTTGGATGATGCTCTTAAAACAAGTGCATCCACATAGGATAATAACTTTTCTATGTGTACCTACCCCTATTTTGATGAAAAATATACAACGAAACATTGACTATAAGCTTTAGATGAAATTATTTCACTCAAATCCATTCTAATATTTTATAGTTAGTGGATTTGAGGCCTTAGACAAAAATAGAACTATCAAAAGCATAACTAACTAGACAAATCTATTTATTATCTTGCGAATAAGAAAACCTCAACATGTGATTCAATTCATCACCCTTAGATCTAGCCTCATCTTATTTTATTTATTTTTTATGGATTAAATTATATAAGTGAGACCAACCTGATAGATTTGATCAAATATAAGAGTAATTTAGCATGAATTTTATCCATTTGAATAGATTAATATTGATCAAGAGTTATGCTTCTAGTTCTCTTAGAATCTAGTTATTCTAGACTTATCATCACTAGACAATTTTCTATCCTAAATGAACATTATGAAGGAAAAATTGATTATTGTTATATACGATATCACCTATTGATATGTATAGTTCATAATCCTAATAGGGTGTCTCAACCAATTCAGTAAACTCATCTCGTTCAATGTGCTTGACCCATTTAACCAAATCATGAGTTACATTGAGCCATCATTCATATTTTGTTATCTCAACCTGACCATGGGAAGTTAAGTACATAAGGTTAGTGTCTTTATTTATTTATACACACCACCTTCATATAATTAATTTTAGGTTCACTTTGATATGTCACTTATGATATTTATAATGAGTGGACACAATCATAGTCTTAATTGAAATATATAAATGAATGCATTTACAAAGTCCATTTTTTCACAAAACAAAAGTTTTATATTATGGCCCTAGTTACTCCATGAGCCCATGATATTTCCTCATGTATTGTTTTTTGTCACAAATATTGAGTGTGGATGTAAATAAAAATAAAATAAGTTTGGAAAATTCAACATGTCTATGGACTTCACTATGGCCACTCTATGAACAAAAGACCACTTTGAGATTGTGTGATTCCATGAATTCATGTGGCCATGACGTGGAAAGGTGTTTGAGATGAAAAAAATAATATAGATAAAGTGGAAGGTGCAGAGGTGAAAAGAAGAATGAAATAGGTTGAAAAAAATAAACCCATCCACGGAGTTCACTATGGATATTTTAAAACAATAATGTTTTATGTAATTTTGGATTTTGGCTATCTAAATAATAAAATCTATAGAATATTATAATTACATAAGATATTAAAATACACATAAAATATAAGTGTAACTAGGAAATTATTATAGGTTTATTATAATTTAATATTAATGGAAATGACCTCGAAGATAGGGTAATTATCTTGTTCAGATTAATTTCTAGTCTATGACAAGGTATATTCATTAGCAAAGGTTGGAAAAACGTATATGTTCATTTTTATTTGGAAAAATTATGTTTGTACACATTGGGATGTTTCTATTTCTTATTGGATACTTGTAGTAGGGTGAAAGTGTCTACTAAGTATTGGAAGTGTCTAGGAGATTTGTATAGGGCTAAAACATACTGGATCACTATGCCTATACTAGAAAGTGACTCTTATATATTCAGATACTTTTTATTCCAAACACACACACACACACACACACACACACACACACACACACACACACACACACACACACACACACACACACACACACACACACACACACACACACACACACACACACACACACACACACACACATTTTCATTATCACTGCTTCAAAAACCTTATCTCCATTTTTGAAACTAGGTTTTCATAAATAAAAAGGTTAATGGGGTGGGTTGACATAACCCTAATCATTTCTCATTGAGTGGATAAGTATTGCCTATATTCTAATACTATGAAAAGGGCTAAAAATACACATAGTTTTCCCACTTAATGTGTTTGTACAATCTATGTAATATTAACATGCATTTTAATCCTACGTATGGATTTAAACACTTGAAAAACTAATTTTAACATTGTAATGGTATTTATAAATGGATTAGATCCCTATCTTTTAAGACATTTTAGAGTTATAAGGTCTAAGATAGTTCTTCTCAATGTGCATATGTATATCCCTAAGTGTGAGATAGATAATCTATTGATAGGTGCTAAAGAGGAATATAATTAGAATTATGCTTTATAAATAACTTAATCTTTGAGAAATTTCCCTCTACATTAACATGAGAAATTTATGATCCATCCCACATGAAGAATTTATATTTGAAAACATATTAGTTAAAGGGCACACTAATAGATCTGGCCCAGGTAAATGGATTTGGTAGGTTGGAGCTATCTGAGGAAGACTAGAAATGTGTAGAAATTAGGAAAGAATGATTTGAGATTAGGAGATAGTCTTAATATGATAATAATATATTCAAACATAAACTATGTAAATTTTGTGTAACAATAAAATAAATTGGGAAGGTTAAGTGCATAGATGAGTGAATGATTAGGGGAGAGAGAGAGGGAACAAAATTCAGTTGTGTATGAAATTCAAGTATAGCAAGACTTGGTCAAATTTGATATTATAAAGTGTCTAATAATAAATTTGAGTGCCTACCTATCCCCCCGGTTATCTATTAATTGAAGTTATAGAGTAAAAGGATAAAGAAAGATACCTGAGTGTGATTATGGTGGGTGTGTTTATGTAGGTGTTGAGTGTTAAGCCTTGCTCCATTAAAAGCCTACAATTAAACATGTATAAATCACTTTTTAATTATGATATAAAATATAAATTAAAATCATTAAACATATTTTAAATTAAAATAAAAACAAACAAATACAACTATATCCATGCTAATTAAATTACCTACTAAAAATACTGGAGAATGGGGTGATCATGCCCCTTGGATATGTTAATGTTAAAACCATGGGTTGATATTAATATTCCCCAACCCTCATTTGAGAAAATAAAGTGATTAAAATTTAAGTCATGTATAACTTCAACCACACTACTCATTATATTTTTGGTTAATGAGACCCACCATGAGTTCCAATTAAATATGAGTATTTGAGAGTTTGAGTCTAAGTAATTTATCTAAATCATCCATTATAGATATATTATTTTATTCAATTTAAGTATCTACGTATAGCTGAGTAAATATGAGTAAGTTTTTTTTATAATGTGTCACATATGACTTGATATGTCCTCAAGCCAATAAATTATGTAATCTAGCTCATATATCCTATGCCAAAGTATCAAAATATCTAAAAAATATTTTCACATTTCATTCATATACCCATATATAATAATATATTTAAACTAAGTTTAATAATATTTGTAATAATCTCATATAATCTATGAAATTTCACTAATAATCTTATAAAATATCTG